>VZRO01002834.1:1407133-1892491 GCA_013397915.1 Daphoenositta chrysoptera | reverse complement strand
CCCGCCCGCGCTCGGCACCTCCCGGCTCCGCACGGCTCCGCTCCCGCTGCCGCCGCACTTCCGGGAGAGAGCGGTCACGCGGCCGCGGGACGCGCCGCTTCCATCCGGGAACGCGCGCGGGGCGGGGCGGGGAGCGGGCCGGGCCGCCCCGGGGCCGAGCGTGAGGGATCCCGGGCTGCCGGGGACCACAGCGGGGCATCGGGCACACACAGTCGTCCCGTGGCGCACGATCGCCAGCCAGATGGTTCTGGAGTATCTCCGCTGAGGGAGACTCCGCACCCTCTCCGGGCAGGCTGTTCCAGAAAGGAGTTCTTCCAGAAAGGAGCTTCCTGTGCCTTCCCGTGGCCTCGTGCCCTCTTACCCGGCCAGAAGGATGGAGCACGTTTCCTGAGGGGCTGAGACAGGGATTGTTCAGCCTGGAAGAGAGAAGCTTTGGGGTGACCTTGCGGTACTTGAAGGGATCTTACTGAAAAGTCAGGAGGACTTGTTTACAAGAGCAGGTAGTGATAGGAAAAGGGGAAATGGAAAGAGTAGGTTTAGATCAGATATTAGGAAAAAGAATTTATTTTGAAGGTGGTGAGGCCCTGGCACAAGTTGCCCAGAGAAGCTGTGGCTGCCCCATCCCTGCAGGTGTCCAAGGCCAGGTTGGGCAGGAGTTGGAGCAACCTGGGTGTCCGTACCCATGGCAGCGGGGTGGAACAAGACGATCGTCCAGGTTGCCTTCCAACCCAAACCATTTAATGGTTCTATTGCTTGGCACCACCAAGAAGACCCTGGCTTCATCTTCTTGGCACGCCCTTTAGGTATTCATACACATTCATGAGGTCCCCTCTCAGCTGTGTCTTCTCAAGGCTTAACAGGCCCAGCTCCCTCAACCTTTCCTCGTGAGAGAAATGGTCCAGTCCCCCAATCATTGCCCTCAAAGGGGTCAGCAGGGCTCCTCTGATGGCTCCTTATTTATTTATTTATTTATTTATTTACTTACTTACTTACTTACTTACTTACTTATTTGAAATCGACCTGAAATCCAGCTCCACCTCTCAGCTTCTCACCCTGCCCACACATCTGCTCCTGGCTGCCACAGACATGGGCTTGAAGCCTTTCAATCCACAGCCACTGACCAGGACTCTTCTGTTCCTTCCGCACGAGTTCAGCCACCCAGCAGTTCTCAGAGCTGTTGATCAGATCTGTTTCTTTAGAACCAGGTGGATTTCTCTGCACCACTGAAGTAGTTGCTTCTAAAAATAAATGGTGTGATAATTTGTAAGTTACACACAGAGTACTGCAAAATTCCCTGTGGAGGGCTGAAAATAAAACTTAAGCAGTATGTTTTGCTTTGTTTTTCAAACAAACAGGGCTTTAAAGAAAACATCCTCTATGGAGACAATTAAGACCCAGTGACATCTTAATTGCTTCTCTTGAGAATGAGCACTAAGAATACACGCACACAGCATTGTGCTGTGTAAAGATACCCAGGCTAGCAAGGTTTCAAAATCGATATAACTGCATTAGTGAGGCTCAGAGCCCTGGATAATTCATCCTGCAGAGAAAAACTGCACTGACAGGGCCATACTGCCTTTGGTAGTACTAGTTCTCTTAGAACTATTTCAGGAACCTGTTCAGCACTGCACTGTATTTTCAGATGTCTCAGCGGTTTTTGTTTGTTTGGAGTTTTTTCCATACCAGCCATCATAGGAAATAGCTTTACATCCACAGTCAGGACTTACTCCATTTAGTAAGCAGGATTCTTGCAGGGGGACCAGGCTGCTTTTATGTGGCCCATTACTTAGAAGAAAACACAGTAAACATTTGTCATTTGTGAGAAACACAAATAGAACACAGAGTATTAGGATATTTGGTCTTGTGAGCTGAGCAGTTGAGTGATTGGAGACACTGCTGCAACTGGGAAGTGAAAGATGTCTATTCTTTCACAGGGCAGAATTCAGTCCCTCTTAGTGGAAATAAGGGGTGCATTCCTAGTTGTAACTCAAGAGTCTGCAATAGGAATCTTAGGATTTAAATAGAGTAACTTAACACATAAGAAAAACAGTGAGTCAAGTGAATCTTTGTATCTAGTAACCATCATCTCCCTTAAATCCCACTCCAGAGAAAGTCTGCAAAGATGAATCATTAACAGAAGTTGTGGAAAACATTCATATTTGCCAGCAGTCAAAAGGTTACAGCTCATGCATCCCTTGGGCTGAAAAGTTCCTTTGCTCACCCTCAGATATACAATATTGTGGGGGTGTGGGCACATGCCACAGCAGGGTGTGTAAATGGTGGCCAAGCAGGGCCACTACCACCTTCCAGATCTGATGTCTCCACTTGGTTTTAGCTGAAGTTTAACTTCTTTTCCTCTACTTTTCATCCACTGCTTAGTCCTATTCCCTGCTATTTCCCCTCAGATTCCAGTTTTTGCTCCCTCTCAGTGCTGAATTGAGGTGCCCCAGGTAGTGTTGGCCTCTTGTGTAATGTTAAGGTGAAATTCTGTCACATCAGGAGGCATCAGTGTGATTTACATTTTGGCAGCACTTAGTGGGTCAATTGAGATAAGTGACCCTTCATGCCAGATGTTTTACCAAACACAGTTTGTAATCTGATTAGAACAGAAAATGGTAGAGAAAAACAAAGCAGGGTGAAGTGAACAACGATTTTGGCAGAGACCAGAGGGAGGACAAAACTTTTCTGGGTCCAGAGTGGGTGCCCTGGGTCATGCTTCCTCAGGCCAGGCAGGAGGACCCACAGCAATATACTCTTACAATATACACCATTTTCTGGCAGGACCTTGGTGGTATTTATACTTTCCAAAACTTTCACAGAAAGATGCCATGTTAGCTTATTGTCCTAAATAAAACCTAATACTAAATGTATTTAGATTCCAAATTACAGCCTGGGAAACTGTATTTCTAAAGAAATCTGAAGAAAGCACAATGGCTGTTGGAGTTGTTTTTTATTGTACACAGAGCCAGCAGTACTGACTCCCCTATTTAGACTGCCCATCACATCTCATTATGAAAAAGCTCTCATTGCACACATTTGTGTGTGGGGAAGGGTTGTTTCATGTGAAAGACCTCTAAAATAATTTTACTTAAGAATGCTCCTAGAAAAATTAAGCATATTAACATATAGTTATAAAAGGATTAGTATTTGGAGATTTTAAGTGCTCTAGTCTGGGCAGGCAACACGGTGTGATCAAGTTTCAGGCTGTTGGAACTTTCACCTTAGATAAACCCTTCAAAATACAAATTCTGTCTGCTGTAGTATTAAACATTGTATTTCCTGTGCTTCTATGTGAAATAGAGAATTTATTCTAGGTTATTGGTGAGATTTCTTCACCCTTGTTTTGTGATATGAGGAGAGCTGAATTCAGCTGCTGCACATGGTGATGTTAACTCTCGGGGTCTGTAAATAGATTGTTTTTAGTATTAGTCCCACAGATTTAAGGGAAGTACTTCCATGTGTAAACATGAATTGAAATGATTTGCAAAATGCAGTTGTGAGTGGAAGCCATTCTCTACCCAATAAGTAGTCACATTTCAATGGTGAAATTATATATCCTAATTACAGATTCATTATGAATCTCTTTGAGATATTTCTGGTGAAAGGAGCCATTTACATACATGCATGTAAGCACACTGCTGCAATAAGTTTTCAAGATCCGCAACAGGATTGTGTCACTAAAATAACATTTTTGAAAGAAATTAAAGACAGGAATATTGATTAAAGCTATTTTCTTAATCAGTGTAATTACTTTTTTAACATATTCTAGAAAAATCAATGGCAAACAACCCAAGAGAGGGCTATATCACTTGTTTTCTGTTTTCTTTTCCTGTCAGTTGTCCAAATGTGAGCACTTTCTGGAGGAATCATGATAAATCCGTAGCATCTTAATTCATTCAACCCTATTTACTTTTAACAGAGCCAGCAGACAACAGTGCAAATGTACTGCCAAGATGTATGGGTGACTTTGCATTAAGTAAGTGCAAAGGCAGATCTATCTGATATAAATCACAATTTTATGGGCAGTTTTAAAAAAGTGAAAAAATTCAGCAGGAAAGTTTTTAGTCTTTTTATAATATAGTGGCT
The DNA here is from genome assembly GCA_013397915.1 of Daphoenositta chrysoptera. Lineage (NCBI taxonomy): Eukaryota > Metazoa > Chordata > Aves > Passeriformes > Daphoenositta > Daphoenositta chrysoptera. Next base: position 1,888,405 of record VZRO01002834.1, on the reverse strand, counting down.
TCAGAATTTGAATTGCTTGTTTGGAATTTTAAGTTCCAGGGAATTAAGATATCACTTAATTTAGAGTGACTTCTCCGCCTTAAACTATTTTGATATTTTCCAGGACTTCCTTTCTGAAAAAGAAAAGAAAAGAATAAAACTGTTAAACCACAACAAACAACTGATTTCCTACAAGGCAGTGATTCAGCTCTGAAATTATTCAGTAATGTTTCAACAGAATGGGTCTTCACTTGAGAAGGTCAGTGTTTTGAAGCCAGCTCTCCTCAGTGTGAAATATATGCCGGTTTTAGCAGGAAGGTTTTAGCAAAGATGCAGTTTTTCCTGGGAGAGGAGGGTGACACTGGAGGAGTGAAGTGTTCCTGCCAGTGGAGCAGAGCCTGGCAGCGGGGGGGTGAGTCACAGTCAAATCTCTGTTTTTCCTGATGCAGTGTGAGTTTTGATCTTCTGTCTTGGACCGCAGATAAAAACCACCAAGCTACTGTACCCACCACGTCTGCTCTGTTTATACTTTGTATAAACAAACACTAGGTTTAGCAGAGACTTGAACTTGGGCCTTCCAAACTTTGCCTGAGTTCAGCAGCTGCTGGGTGTGAGCTTCCCTTTCTTCTTCCATTAAAAACAGATAAATAGACATTGAAAAGATTTTCATGCAAAATGTGAAAACATTTCAGTTTTCTAGCTTTCACAAGACAGGCAGATGTTTCCCAAATAGTTTTAGTCAGTTTTTCAACATATTTTATTTCAAGAGGTGCTTATATGTTATTAGCGTTAAAAAAGAATTATTAAATAGAATTTGCTTTGTGTTGTCATGTTCCTTTCCCTCAGTTTCTCTTTCTGTTTGCTCTATTCACTGTTATGCCTTGAAATTGAGAATAAGGACTTCAAAGGAGGTATCCTACCTTTCTGTGGATATTTCTTTAATTCATAATGGCAGAAAACTTACAGGAATCTGGTTGCAGCACTGCAGGACAATAATTTTTCTGCAGAATGACGAGCTGCAAATCACTGACCATCTTTGTTTTATTCCTCCTCAGTATTTTTTAATGTGGTATCACCAATTTCTTGTCAAAGAGACCCCATATTTCTTTGAGTCATGCACCCCAACAAATCTTCTGATTTTGTACTTAGTTTTTCTTCATTCATATTTGCCAGAACTCCACAACCATGATGGCTGTGTAACCGTGTGCTGTTCCCCAGGTTTTTTCCTTTCCTCTCCCTTCACTGCCATTTTGGGGTCACTGAGGGTCACAAGTGAGGTGGTAAACCAGGGGTATTATTTGATGTGCTCAATAAGTCACAAACCTGACAGCCACAACTGGACATGGTAACATTTTTTATAATAATTTATTATTTAATTAAATTAGATGGTTTTTTTTATTTCTTTGTAAAATTAATAGACTCTTTTCAGATCTTGCTAAAGGATGAGAAAGCCTCTTTAAAGTTCTTTGCAAATAAGCATTCCTCTCCTTTCAAAAAAAAGAAAAAGTAAAATCAAACCCTGTGGCTTTAAATGTTATGCCAGATTTGTCCTCCTCTACTTCCTTCTGCTCTCCAAAAAGCACTGAAACACAAAGGGGCTTCCCTTCTACAGACTTCAGAGAGTGTGGAAAGTTCTTTTTGTACCAGAAAGCAACAATAAAGAGCAAATTTTGCTTTGTGGCTTATACTCATAAATTTGATAATGAAGCCAAATGCAGTCTTTTCCTAATTTCAATACTAAGTAGCTTTTAAAATGGCTTTAAAAGCAACTTTCATAGAGAGAAGAACAAGCATGAAGTTCTGAATTTTATGAAAGCCCCAAACATCATCATTTATAAATGGAGATATGCCCAGCATCTGAGCACGAGTCAGTTGGCTCAGAGAGCCTATGAACAGACTCTCAGAAGAATCAACAGATTCTTCCCTGAATGAAGATCAAGCTGCTAAGGCACATTTAGAGGAAAAACCACACCTCAGTTCAGTTCTGTCAGGAAGATAAGTTGTTTTGAACTTTCTTACCCTTTTTGGTTGTGAGATTCTGTGGTGTTGCCTCTTGAAACAGCCTCCTGCTTCCCAGCTGATAAACAAAATCCTTAATTATGCTACATTTCAATGTTAATATTCCCCAAATTCTCTTGAGTTTCATGACAAGACTTGGCTTAATTGTCTCTATGCATGGTAAAAACCCCATATTCCTTCTAACATAGCATTTTATAGGACTGAGCCCTTCTGCCATACTTTGCAAACCAAACATTTTTAGCAGGGAGCACTAAAACATAACTTTTAATAATTACTAAAATAAAGCAGCATTGTCATTTCAGTCAATGCCTATTTTTAGACCTGCCAAATATGCATAATGGGCAACTGGATATTTACTGATCGTTGCACAATAATTTACCCATGGATTTATGGGTTACACATGAAGTTGCCTGTTTTGTTCAGTTTTGCATATTCCACCAAAACATCCTCTATTTTCTTAGTCTTTTATTCCCTGTTGCACAGTTTTTTGGGTAGGAAATCATACATATGGGAAAAAATGGATTGCAGGAGAAGTATGAAATTTAAAGCTCATGCCTTCGTGTTTTAGATGTGACTTGGCCTCTGTTAATTCAGGAAGTTAATTAATCCCTAATGAAACATGCTTTTACTGTGTATCAAGCAGCATTTTTGTTTGACCATAGATTGTTTTTCATATTTATTTTCTGAGAACTGAAAGCATTTTACTGGCTATTTTTTCTGATTTCTCAATCTCACCATCCCCACAAAAGTCATCATTTACACAGCTTTATTGACCAGTACTATCTATAATTAATCTAGTCATATGATTTTAATAAAGTTAAATAGTTAAAGTGTAAGACTATAACGGTCTTCCAAAAAAAAAGTTAATTTTAAAGAGTGCTGGACCATGTACACCAGAAAACAAACAATATTAGATGTATATAACAATATGTATATAACAATATCTTTAGTAGTTAACATAACCTGTGCAATAAGTTTGAGTTTCTGTAGGAAAATCCCCTAAGCAGAATGATTCCTGAATTTTACTGAAAAGATATGGGCTCACTGAATTTCATCTCTAAAAAATATTGGAATGTGCATAAGAGATTCCCCATTCCTTGTGAATAGATGTAAGGACAAATGGCATATTCTAAATACCAGAAAAAAACCAAACAACTTTCAGGATTATTGGAAGGATCCCAATGCAAATGCTAAACACCAAGCTGGGAACACAGAACAGCCCTGTGGTAATTTCTAACAGAATTATGCCAGATATTTGAAATTTTGATGAAGCAAACCTTTTCATTTTAAGACAATACATATGTTTTTTTACTTATTTTTTATTTCTTTTGGCATCTATTTAGACTTAACACCATTTTGCATATCATTGTGTGCTGTAAGTGCTGTAGTTCTCCTTAGCACAGGTTTCGCACTGTTGATGTTTTCATCCAGTACATTTCCCCTTGCTGGCAAGCATTTAGTGTCTCTAGACATATTATGATTCATAAGATGAATAGTTTCCCCTTGCTCTGGGATTCAAGAGACCAGCATGGAAGTATCCTATTCCTGGAGCAAAATCTCAGATGAATAATGTAGTATGACAAGTGTATTACTCACTGATGGAGATCTGCCCAAGTCTCTTCAGCAGCTTAAAACTGCTGGTCAGGAAGAGGTAGATTAGGGCAGACAGTGGTCTTCTGAGTCAGATTATGTAGTGGTAAAACAGTGGTAGAATCCTTTTGCAATACTGTAATTGGATGCAAACTTCATTTGAGATTTCAGCTTTCAACTGCGCTACCAAATTTACATAACACAAATGCTAATTAGTGATGAATATTCAAATATTACACAGCAAACTCCCGTGCACATTATGCTTAGGTCAAAATCCCACTTATATCAAAAGGTGAAAGTAGCTTCTTCTATTTTTTTTTTTTGAAGTCTATTGACACCATTGATTTGGAAGGATGTGATATTTTCATATTTACATGTGGGTTCATTCTGTGTCTCTTCATCAAGAAAGAATTTGCCATAGTTTTCCCAAGCATATATTAATAGCCCAACTTTCTTGTAACTCAAAATTCAGGTGCCTAATTGCTCTCAACTCTTTCTTGTTTTATACTTTGAATACTTCAAATTAAATACTTGATGTTTAGAATCAGACATTTTAATGTGGCTGTTTTATGCCTGAGCATCTCTCTATTGAATTCTACAGAATTATTCTATAGAAGGGGACTCAGTAATGGTCATATCAAAAAAGCAAAAATTCCCTATGGAACAATTGCAAGATATTGTGTTTAAATTCAGAAAACATAAGTAATAGCTTCCTCGTGAAAAAGACCAGATAGGTACCAATCCAGGGAGATAGCTAGCATTTCAGTTGTTGAATAATCAAAAATTGGAATGTCCTTTGAATTTTAGTATTTCAAGGTGTTTACATAAGTATATGAGGTAGATAATTAAAAAGGGAGAAGTTAAATATGATCATCCTGGATAACTACCTTGAACTCTCTTTTAAGTGCCAACAAACTTGAAGTGTGTTATCTCAAAGTCATTGACAGTCATGGCTGCAACTCTAAAAAATACCTTCTAAGAACACAAGGATCAGATTTGTCATCTAAACCACCTGTTTGGCCCTGCAAGTTTTAAGATAAGAGAAGATGACAGCAGCATCTCCTCAAAATGAAGAGATTCACAGGAAGCCGTGATCTCATCAGCTTGAGGGTTTTCTCTGAGTCATCTCTCCCTAATGGCAATTTTAAGGTCACTCCTGAATATGGACAGTTTATTCTGGAGACAAGAAACAATGCTTGGCAAGAAAGAAACAGAGATCAATTGGCACAATACATGACTGTAGTCCAGTTAATCAAAGTGCCTTTGAAATACTTTTGATTTGCAGCTTTGGTATTCTGTTGTTCTAGAAATTGCTTCTAATTTTTCATCCAATACTTTAGGAAGGAGTCTGAATTCCATGACATCTGGATAGAGAATGATTTAGTTTTAGTGCTTTGATCAGTCTTCATTGACAAAGCTTCATCAACCATTACTGAGATTGATTTTTTTAGTTTTTATTTCAAAAATTTTATGCAAGGAAGACCTTCCACAAATGTTAATTCCTTGAAGTTACAGGATAACTGTAACTAGAGCCCAGAATACAGAGGGAAATTTCCAACTGTGAATCTCAGTTAATATCACCTCACACTTGTTTCTTGTTCCTTGGCTGCTCATGTGCAAGGAGGTGGAGAGCTCTTATCTCCTAACTGTGTGCACCTTGTCTCAAATGCTTTCACCAAAGCTTGAGATTTGGCTCTTTTCTACCTAAATGAACAATCACAAGAGGAGCTTAAAAAACTGGTTTGTGAGAGCTCCTCATCAGTGGCAAACATATTTACTTATAAGAAACGTGGATGATGGTATTGTGTTTCTGTTCTTATTTAAAAAGATAAGCCTATCAATATTTCTCTTCGAAATAAATGGAAAGCTGTTTTCCGTTCTCTTTATCAGAGAATTAGTTATTGAATGGTCAATGGTACTCGTTCTTCTCTCCATGCACTGGATAATAGAGTGCAGATACACAACAGGGCTTGCAGAACAATGCAAGAGAGAGGGTTTGTGCAAACTCATTTATACAGATAAGGGAAGCCTCTGAGGACTTGGGCCCAGCGCTTCGTGGTACAGAACTGCCTGCATCGGTCCTGGGACCAGTTAGGGACAACGCTGAAAAAGGAAAAACTTGTGCTCCTGACACTACACCATTTTATTCATAGCAAAGTTGCAGTTATGTAGTATGGCATGCTGGTTAAAAAAGACTTAGTTAACCCTTTTGAGTCTCAAACAACCTTAGAAGTGCAGGCCCTGTTTGTAACTATTGCTGATCATGGTTTCTCACCTGAAAGAAAGAAATTATGAGTGGTGTTAGTGCCACCCATGAAGATAAGGCTGAAGTTGAGCAGCAATTATGGCTGAAAGCCTGCAGCATTTGAAGCTTTTTCAATTCCTGTGCTGTAAGGAGTCTTTCATGCAAGTAATAAATTGGATGGCACTTAGATGAGGAGTCCAAGTTGAAAGACAGAAGAGTGCAGACCAGACAGCACAAATCTAAATGCATGGCTCAGACATTTGCCACAGTTCTGGGATTTCTGTAAGTAGCAGATAAAGAACAATTTGATTGTAAATCTCGAGCTGTTACTGTTCAGCATTCCCAAGATGAAATTTGATGTCACTGAGCAGATTTATGGCATCAACAACATGGTAGGAAATGCAATTAACAAGGCAAAACTGCAACACCTACAGAAAATGGTGATGGAAAAACAAATGAAGATAAACTTGTTTTTCTTTTTCATTTTCTTTATTCTTTTATTTCTGTGCTTTCCCATTGTGAAGCAAGGACATAAAATGATTGACACTGTTATTAGGAATAATGCCTGAAGTACTATAATAAGTATTTAGTGTCTGGTGATAACTGACCTGAGACAGAAGGAGGCTTTAGAGTGAAAAGGATCAAAACCTTAATAGCCATTAATGCAGAACAATTACAGAAGTTCAGGGTAAGGGAAGAGGGAAGCAGAGTAGGCAGGCACTGTCTGAGAGAGCAGACATTGCCTCTTAAGGCAGAGAAAACACACAAAAAGCAGGAGCTAAAACACTCAGCCTAAAATATTACTGAGCATTGTGCGGGCAGAGGAAATATCCCAGTGTTTGCTCCCTAAAGAAAATGGAAGCTGAAGCACGTGCAAGTACCCTCAGAAGCTACCAAGAGACACTGGTTGTGTGACAAGATTTTCAAATGGACACTTCTTATGCAGAAAATAACATCCTGGATGTTATTTTGCCACTTTGCTGTAAGACCAGTAAGAACCTGGGTTCTGGCTGAGCAGCAGAGCTGCAATCTTATTCCAACAACACTGATAAGCAACTGATACATGACCATGAGGAGAGAACTCCAGCATTGCCGGATCAGTGGACTGGCCATCAAAAAATTCATCACAAGAGGATGTATTGTTGCCTGAACTTTTTGACAACTGTTGCAGAAATACCCTATCTTCCAAGAAAACTGCTTCCCAAAGCAGCTGAGTAAATCCCAGATGAGCCATTAACTTGATCTACCATGGAAATGTATCACTTTTTTTTCTAAAATCAAGTTGAGTTAAATTTTATCTACTTTTTTCTTTTGCTTTAAAGTGACTTCTAAAATGTTTTCTAATGAAAAACCAAAATGAAATAATTATGTAACCTAGACACAGACTATTTCTTACAAAATGTGTTGACTTCTCTCATTCCCTGCCATTTTTGACTAATACCCAGACAAAATGTAGCTCAAAATCACAAATAACTTGGGTTTTCTTCAGTATTTTGGCAAATAAAGAAGTATTTGGCCAAGGGAATCAAGGAACATGTGCCACAATAATGAAAAACTGTGCCTTGATATTGAGTAGCAGGTAGAATTCACTGCTCTGGAATAAGGAACCGGTTCCACTTTCCACATGAGAGACAGGACAAAGCCTGAATTGACAAAGCTGTCCAGGAGAACCAGAGAGCTTGCACGTCCTCTGTTTGGGAATGTTTGGGAATACAAAGCTCTCTGTGAATTCCTGTGTTACGTTCACACCTCACATTTTTACAAACCCCAGTCTTTGTTCTAACAGAATCTCACAATTATAGCAGTAGACTAACAAACATTAAAACTGACAGAACATAAAATGTTCTCAGTTCAGTGGCTTGGATATAAGCTAAAAGTGAAGAAGACAGCACATGTTTCTTCACTTGAAAAGCTTCCCCCAGAATCTTCTTTCAGGGACAGCTTGAAGAGACAAATTGTACTGGAGTTTTCCAATCTGTCACAGTAGATGAAAGCTTCTGAGCTGCAGAGAGATGCCTTCAAATTAAAAATATATCATTTCATCTGAGAATTTATAAACCTTTCTAGTTCAGTTGGGTTTTTTTCTCTCCCTTTGAATATCAGAAATACACCTTCCAACTCTTTTCCAGATACAAACTACCAAAACAACTGTATCACTCCAAACCAAGTGTTGCAGTGTTGATTTTTTAAATATATTTTTAATGCTAGTTCTTTCTTCAAAATTTAAATGTTAGTGCAGAGCAATATGAGGAAGTGTTTTAATGAGAACTCCAGGCTGAAGATGATTATCCATACTGTAGGAAGCTGGAATCCAGGCTCAGTGATCTCACTGAAAAACAAAACAGTACAAGTGAGAAGTTATTGTCTCTCATGCAAGGAGAGCGATTTTGTGTAAGACCTTACAAAACAGGTTTAATTTTAAGGCTAATGAAAAACTCAACCAATATCAGACTCAAAATATGTGGATTTAGCCTTGAAGATTATCCTTTTTACGAGAAATCTGCATCAGTGCACAAGAATTGGTGGAATCTCATCATGCTCTGACATGATGCACATAAAATTGAAAAAGAACACTGTGTTTTCTGATCAAGTGATTCCTGTAAACGCAACTTCCTTGGTGGCTGCCTGTTCAGTGCTCATCTATGGTCATCTGTAGAGCTGTATTTTCATATGAACACTGTTCTAACATGATGTCATGGGTCATAACCTTTACAGTTTGGTAAAGTTCTTAAAAATTACCATTTACAAGTAATTTTCTTCTTGTGATTCGTCTTGTTGGGAACTATGTCAACTGCAGGTTTTATTTTCTTTTCCTCAAGGAAGGTTCATATATATATATTTTTAGTTGAGCATTTTGATTAAGTGAATCACTAAGGCTTTCTGTGAAGTCAGTCACAATATTCATGTTTTACAAACGGGGAAAATGAGGAACAGAGAAGGAAAGTGACTTTCATGGTGATACTGTAAGTGCAAGGCTGGGAATAGAAACTGGAGATCTTTACTGCCAGATCCACTCTAGTCAATGGAGACCATTTCCTACTACTCCTGATTTTTCCATAATTTGTTTTTTTAAAGTTATTATCCTTGTGGGTTTGGAGATAGTATGATAAGTGATGTATTAAGTCACCTTTACCAATTTCATGCAATTTTATTACAAAATAGTAAAAGGGGATACTTTGGCGGTGTTTTTGAGAAAATTTTTTTTAAAAACAAACAGATCTTAATTCTGACTCTTTGGAATTTTCAGAAATTAGAAGAGAGTTCAGGGAATGGACTTGTAAATTTCAGGAAATTATCAAAAGCATTCAAAGAAATTGTTGTAAAACTGAGAGTGTAGAAAGCCTGTAATGCCTCAAGGAAAAGGAAATGTGTAGTGGAATGTAACTCAACACCTTTCATTTGGGGTAATGATCTGACGGTGTGGTAAATTAGGATTTTGAACTCCTGTTGCCCAATCAGAAAAGTCTTGTGTTCCATCTGCAAACTACCATCTCACATGAATTGCATTTGCCAGTTAAGATGCTCTGTCTTCATGTCATGGTAGAAAACCTTCCTAAGTATCATCTCCGTTCTGGATAACTCCATGGGAGTGCAGTTTGCATCTGTGGCTGGTGTGGAACTGATTTATATGGCAAAGTGGTTTGATCTTGCACAGATCTGGTGTTGGTGTTTGCAGTCACAGCCTGAGCCAGAACGAGCAGAAATGACCAATTTGGAAAGAATCCCAATGTCATCACTTCTTTTACCATGGTAAAAGTCTCAACCAGACATGATTCTGTTTCCATTGTCTCTCTGGCTCATTGCTTTGACCTGTCCCTGAACAGGGTCATTCTCTGATTGTGTTTAAAGATTTAGATAGAAGAACCACTTCCTGAGCTCTTACCCCATCTGCTCTTGGAGAGACCCAGCTGTTTCTTTTAAAAATACACTTTTGCAAACTTTCCTCCTGAGCTTGCTGACCCCTTACCAGCAGGTTATGTTGAGGAACCCCCACAGCACCTTCTGTTACTCTTAGGGGATGGGAGGTGAGCTGAGTTGTGCAGAAAAGCTGCATGAAACAAGCTCAGACACTAAATAACAAGTTTCAGCCTAGAGTAAGATTTTTATGGCTGAATTATGAGCCTTCTGTAATAGAAACTGTAAGGGAAATTCAAACAGGCTATTAATTGTCGCAGTGCCAATATATTAAGATGAGTAAGATTTTCTAAAGGTATATACTAAGCAATTTCAGTTCTTTTTACTTGCTTCATTAGGAGGAAATTCTTTACAGATGCATTTCCAATAAATGTGTGTGCTGATTTAAGAGCTCCAGTATTGGAGTCAGTCACCCCTGCCAAGGCTCAGAAAACACCACGTTCCTAAAGCCATCAGGGTTGTACTGCTGTTCCATGCTGCTCTCTGCCTTTGGCTTTCTCTAATCTTCATCTGACCTGTGGTAAATTCATGCTGACTGTTCTCACCCTCCAGGAAATGAAGTAAGATTAAGGTTTCTAAGGGTATAAAGTTCTGAAAATGAATATCATGGTCCTGAAGCCTCTTGGCTCTTCTAGGAAATGGTACAAGTCCACTGGTCATGGTATTTTGTTCAGTTGACAGAACGGTTTTGTGGAAAGGCTGAAACTTCTCCTTTGAGAAGGCCACTTTCAGTTATTCTTGGTCGATGAAGGATTCCCTGAAATTCTGCCTGAAATTTCAAACACAGACATCCAGTAGTATCCATGGCTTGGTGGCTCTGTCACACAGCAAGAGAAGAAAGCTGGCTTAAGTCCCTTCTCTGCCTGATTCAGGTCAAGGACTTGAGTCTCAGGGAGATCTTTTGTCATAGCACTCACTTCACCTGGTCTTTTTTTTTTTTTTAATTTACATGCACTAGAACAGATCTTTGGAAAGCCACTGTAAAAAAGGAAATAAGGATTGCCTTCTAATGAAAAAAAATTCTGAATCAGAACTCTTTTATCCAGGTCTCATTCTTCAGGAGTGGATTGTGTGAAGTTCACAATATATGTGCATAAATATGTTAGCCACAAATCAATGTGAAAACCAGAGAAGCTTTCACTTAAAAGTGGTAAGTCAAAGCTCATTTACAAAGGACACACACCAGAGGTCTACACTGAAGTAAGAGCTGCATCTAGAAAAGCAATTCTTGTCATTGAAAGAAGATAAAGATTCTGTTTTCACAAAGAATCATCTGCATTGGGCTCCTTCTAGCTGTGCATGAGATAATAAGGTTATTTTATTCCATTACTGGTTCTCCTCTGCTCTTCCTGTGCCAAGCCTCTGTGCATGCTACTGTGAACACAAATTTGTGTTACAGCACTGTAGAAGTGCTTGCCATCGTGGATCTGGATGCTTAGGTATATTTGGGGGAACAGGCACCTCTACCACAAACAACTGAGTAATAAAATGTGTATCAGCATAAATGGTGCCTGTTTTTCCTGAATATTCATATTCTCATGGGAAATATTTCCACACACTTCCTTTAAAGGAATGAAGTGTTTGGAAAGCCTAAAGGGACAAAAAAACATTTCCTCTGACTAAGCATCCCTAAAATGTTAAACACAATTTTCAGAATACACAAAAATATCTGTTACTTCATTTGACTTGCTCCAAAAAAATTGTTTTTCTGCCAACCTCTTCTTCCTTTAGCTTCTCTCGAAAAGGTATTTCCATTCTGAGACCTGTTGCAAAAGAAATTAAGGAACTTAATCAATGGAATAAAAAGAAATATCAACTTTATAACAGATTAAATTGGATTATCACAAAAGAAAGAAAATTATTTCTATCTCACGTTCTTTAGTGTTTGATGTGTATTATTATTGACACAAATCCAGAAAAATTCTCATTTCTGTCTGTCCAGGAGCACATGCAAGACAGTAACTTCTCACTGTTTTCAGCTGCAAGGTACCTGCAATAGTGCTTTGAGCTCCAGGTGGCTTTTCCCAAGAGATCTAAAGACTGGGAAATAAAAACTGTGCCCTATGGATACCAGGCTGCCAGAACCAGTGAGGCTGTTCCAGTACACACAGGCTGAGGCTCTGCCTGTGAGAGGCAGTGGTGTCCATCAGCACCAGAGCTCTGTCAGGAGGGTTTTACACTGGCACCAGGATAAAGCACCTCTGCTTTCTTTTCTCTGCTCTGAAATCATGGAACTCTTCTTCTTAACTGCTTTTCATTACAGTTCTCTCTGGAAAAATACCAGTAATTTAAAGGTTAATAGAATGCTGATGTCACTGTAATTAGAGCAGAGGAAAAACATTTTTGTAATTACTGCTAATGCTTTCCTGCTGTTCAGCCAATAAGATATGGCCCCCAATCTGAGATGGAAGGTGGGTGTAGAGATCTGTGTGAGCGAGAACTTGTGACAGGGTGATCAGCCTAGTGCAGAAATGATGCCTGAGTCACCGGGAGCATGTTGGAAATTGGTCATTAAGCAACCCACCTGGAAAAAATAGAAGTCAAAATGTCAAGGATGAAGATGTCATAAAAATGCAGTTTCTGGCACTGGCTAGCTAAAAAATTCAGGACGTACACTTTAAAAAATTCCTGTTTTGATTTAACTGCACAGCATTACAAGTAATCCCGTTAGTGTAGGAGTTTTACATTTTCAAAAATAGCTGTGATGCTGCAGAGATGACCATGCACAGGAGCCTGTGGGACTGACGCCTGGGGCAGGGCTGGCAGTCGGTCACACCCGGATCATTATCCCTAAAGCTGGTTTGTTCTGTGCCTGGTCACTTCCCATGGACTGAGCTGGTGCCTTGAAGTGCACGGTGAGGTCTTGGCTCTGCCTCCCGAGGTGGGAAGTGGCATTTCAGAGCTCACTGGAATAGCTGGGAGCAAACAGAGCAGCTCAGCTTGGGAGGTTTTCTGTTCTGCTGATGGGAGACCTCTCAAAACTAAATTTATAGTCAGTCAAATTTTTGTATTGTCAAAAGACTATAAAAAGAGAGAAATTGCTGCATTGTCCTTTTTTCAAGAAATGTCAATTCCTTTCCCTGTTTTCCAACAGAAGATCAAAATTGGTGGGTTTTTACTAGAAAAAGCATTTGTTTGCCTACACCTAAGACCTTAAGAAAACAGCTCTGTACAAATAAGGCATCATGTGATTTTGCAGGCTTTAATGGAATTGCATTTGCTCAGTTGCTAATGAAATTCTACACTCTGATGGACGTTCTGATGAAGACACACTAACTTCCTTCTCTAAACCTCCTGGCATGGCACTGGGCTTGGGCTAATTAGCTCTGTCCCTCAGAGCTGCCCCATCCAGTCGTAGCTCAGGCATCCTGTGTGCTGTAGTATTTCACAGTGCAGAAATGCCCCAAAAAACTCATCAATGAAGAATAAATTTTGCCGTTGCTCTTTCTGCTATCACATATTCCCCAGATTCCCTTTGGCAGACCTGTCCTTAGTCACTTCATGGTTTCCACGTGTCACAGTGGATGTGGATTGTAAGAAAAAAAAAAGTTTACAAAAAAGTAGCTACATGTTTCAGTGCAGAGCTGGCATCCCCTGGAGGAGCTTGGGATGAGAGAAGCAGCACATGCAGGTGAAGGTCAGAAACACCGAGAGGAGTTGGAGAATGTGATAATAGACAGGAGCAGATAACAGGAAGGCTTTCACTGCACGGGGAACAAGGAGGGCAGATTAGGAGGAAGATAAATAGGCCTTTGAAACTTCAAATCTTCCCCTTTCCAATTTAACATATGAAAGTGAATTATATCTGAATGCTTATGGGGATCTAAAACTGAGAAATAGCCAAGGTTCTTTTCTGACTTCTTTTCAGTGTTCCAGCAGCTCAGTTTTCACTTTGAAACACAAGTGGCAAGCAAAACAGTCCGAATGGGAGCTGTACAGCTCCGAAAGGCATGGCCTCCAGAGAAAATCATTACAACAGCAAGGGTTCCTTTTTGCTGTCATCTCTGCCGTGATCAGGACTCTCGTACAGACTCTGAATGTTGTACCAAACTGCCCCCTAAGTGATTTTAATGATTTGGAATTGCAAATAAGTTATAGTTTAGCTGTACCAACTCAAATGTAATAATGAAATGCGCCCTTGAGTATCTATTTCTGTACTACTTTTAAGTGAACCAAACGATCTGATTTTTACCTAATGCTGTGGATGTAGTCTGCATTAACTTGTGATCGTGGTTGGGAATCTGAGAGATCTGAGAGACCTGAGACCTTCATGGTCTCAGGCTTAGGACAGGCTTTTTTTGTACAGGCCAAATTGATTTATAAGAATTAACACCCAAAGGCTTAGCATAAATTTATTGTCTCTAATTATTTTCAAGCTGTTTTGACTGAGCATGACACTGAGTATGGACCAAATAAGTCAGACATTTCAAACAAAACCAGAAATGGGAGGAATGGTGCCTCTTTTACAGATCCAAGAGTTCTTGACAATTCAGGTAATAAATACATGGGAGAATGAAGAATATCCTTTTAATCTTGGATCTTCAGAAAACAGGAATCCTCCCCCTCACTTAACTCTAATTGCTCTGATTCAATGCAAATATTAAATTAATTGCTTTAATACAGTGGGAAAATCACTGTTCAAGAGGTGATTCCTCCCCTCACTTTTAGGTTCAGTGTCTAGCTTTTTCTAGCTGTCACTTCTGTTTAGACTACATCAGGCTAAAATGAAACTAATCACAGACATGCAGTGTGGCAAATCTGCTTGACCAGAAATTTCTCTTCACTCTTCTGGCAGGATTAGATCCTAACACTGTGTTAATTCAGCCAGGCTTTTCCTCTGATCTAGAGTGACTAATGGTCCTGACTGTGGTGTTTGTCTCAAGGGCAAAGCAGACGGTGGCAGCCAGGAACTGGAGCTGTCATGCTGGGCACTCAGCAGGGTTTGCATGGCTGTAAAACGCAGCAGAGCTGTGGCCACGCAGAGATGCTGCTGGGGGGAGCACTTGCAGAGGACCTGTGGTTTGCTCAGGCTCGTGGAAAGGAATTGGCTTCTTCAAGCTCCATGGGAGCAGCCCTCGGGCATGGAGAATGCTTCTTTAGATTGTAAGGGACAGTTTGCCAGTGAGGTGGAGGCCATGCTATGGGTGTCAAAGAGCTCTCAGGCCTTTCTGGATCCTTTTTTAAATGTATTCCTTCTCCTCTTCTTACTTCTGTTGTCCTCTGCTCCTTGTTCCTCTTGCTCCCATGACCTGAGATTGGTGAAGACATGGTGATAATACACAGCAATCAGTTCTTTGCCAGAAAAACGTCTTGTCCTCTTCACCAGATATTTAATTTTAATTTGTTACAGTACAGAACACAGTGGTGTATGGAAACCGTATTGACTGACATAAGCTTCTCAAAGGAAAATCTGATGTGGATTTCATGCACATATTGATGGAAAAGAGCATTTCATTTTCTCAGACAGCTAATGGCATGGACCTCTCAAGGACATTTAAAACAATGAAATAGTTTCGTAAAAAAAAAAATTGTGTGCGTTAATTCACCAAGTACCTTTAAAACCAATAAGTGTTCATTGTTGTTTGTCCTGGTTTTGGCCAGGATAGAGTTCATTTTTTTCATTGCTCATCATCTGAATCTGTGAATAACACTTCTACTTTATTTTTAAATGTCCATATTGTACTGCACAATTATTTCAGCAACTTCATGTGCAGTTTTTTTATCGAGGGGCAATTTGCCCACTGCAGCTTTGGCACTTTCAAGGTGAGTAAGAATAGCAATAAGGTAACAGTTTTGCTATTGCAATTAAAGGTGAAAATTATTGCTTTTAAATTTGCAAATGCTTTCAGTGGATACTGGACATAAACTTACATCTATATAATCACTCCAGGAATCTACACTAACTTTCAAAGGTCAAAGCACTAGCATTAAGAAGGAAATAAGATGTAATCAACCTGTTTCTGTAATTCCTACTTCCATAAGGCTGCTATCAACAGCCATTGTAATAGTATAGTAATGAGGAGAATTGTCAACATAGGCAAAAAGATTCTGTACCTTTTATTGTAATATGAAATTCATCTTCATAAGTATCTTTACATGCGCACTTGCTAAATGCAATAGTCAATCCAGCTGAAATAGTTTTCTCCTTTACCTTTTCCCTTATGTTTAAGCACCTAAGGAAAAATGTGTTTTCATTTGTTTCTGTCTTAGCACAATAGTTGCATAGTATTTTTCATGACAGAAGCTCACAAAGCTCTTACTTATCTATTAAAAAGGAACCTAAAACCACAATAAACCAGGAATACAAAACAAAGAAGAGAAAAAATCAGCTAAAAATGTGGGATAAAAACCTGTTAATAACATTTCTGCTTTTAAGTGATGTCTTCTGTGCCTTTAAACTTGCACTGTTTCCCTTGCCAAATGGCTGTTCTTTTTGCATGTGCTGGCTTTTGCCTCTCTAGATAAAATAATACTGCTGTGGTAGTATTAATAGTGCAGGCAAATGGTTTAATCGCAGGAAGGGACAAGAAGTTTTCTTGTAATTGGATAAGAGTATCTTCCCCTGGTTGAAAGTTTAGCTTGTGGCCATTTATAACCTTTCTATTTCCAGCTGAAACCTGAATCCTTGTTCTTTACATGGAGAATGCTGCTTTCTGAGAACATTCCCCTATAACTGAGAGGAGGGGTTGAGTGTTGAGCGTGTAATTACAGGCCAATATTCGGCCTCTAAATTTCTCAGAGAAATGTTCACTTCTGTCAAATTCTTTGCTGCAAAGTGTGCAGCTCTGCAAATCCCCTGACATGACTTAGCTGGCTAAGAGTGACCCACAGACCACACTTCAGGAGCCACTACCTGAAACCAAAGAACAATGTGAAAGGCAAAAAGGAGTAGGGATTTCTATCACAGCTGTGTTATGTTGTTCAGCACTGTAGTATCCTGCTGTTTCTTGATCCCAGTTTGAGAGAATTTTCTTATCTATCAAATAGTAGTAGAAATGTCAAGTGCAACCACTGTACTTGGAAGAACTGTTTTGCTCTACACTATGAGTGTTACACCCAGAAAAAAAAGGTGAAGAGCCATTTCATATTTCTCTGGGCACCAGTGGATATTTGTTTCCACACTTTTCATTGCAGAAAAATGGGTTCTTTCCTAGTATACATGGGCTTGTATCTGACTATTACAAAATATTTTTTGAATTTATGTTCCTAGTGTGCTTATTTATTATATAACAAAGGTTCAGTCTATGTCATGAAATTTCAGCCTCTTTGTCTCCTCACTTTAGTGCAGCTAAGAAGGGGCAATTAGGCTGACAAAATAAATGTGTGTTTCACATTTCACATGAAACTGCAGCACTTGAAGTGCCCTCTGTTCACAGTCTCTTAACTAATAAGTTTTAATTTAGGGAGGTTGTATTAGGTGCACAGCATGAGCCTATATCATACTGAAGTGTCCTTGTTTGTACAGGTAGGTAGCTGTTGTGTAAATATTCTTCAGTTTTAAGATGAGGACAAAAGTATCAGCCTGTGATCAGATCCTGTTAAATGGCTTCATGTTGTTATTTAAGGCATGAGGAATGTAGTTAGTTGCAGATTTTTATATTTGCCGTGCATTGTCTGTATTTTGCCTGTGGCACAGCATGAAGTAAGAGAGCTTATTGCAGGACCTAAGTGTGGTACACATGAAATCTGTCTGGGCCTTAATTTTAGTAGCAATTCTGTCATTACTTTTCCTAAGCAAAGTTGTTCTCTTTCGGCCAAATAAGTTTTAACTTGAAACTGTTTCTCAGGAACAGATTTGCTTTAACCATCACTTTCATTTTCTAGTTGTCTGTGTTGGGCTGTGGGTTTTTCAATGGCACCTGGCTACCTCTCTCACTAGGCATTTAACCTTTTTTTTTTTTGAAAATAGATGTGGGAGAAGGCCTTCTGTGAGCTACCAGAGCTTGCTTTCAAAACTCAACGAGTTCCCAGTCGTACGAGCCCTCTGCAAGATTAATTCAAGTCAGTAGAGGATTTAGAAGTGAAAGGGGAGAAAAATCAGGTCAGCAAGAAATATGAATAGACTGATTAAATCAGTGGGAAATGCTGTGGTAAAAGACAGAGGATTCCAATTCTATTTATTATAAACTGGGAGGCTGAGATGCTTAATAGCAAGGAAAGAGAGTATTGCTTGAGAATTGGATTGAATTGGCAGAGTACACCCAAACATTCTCCTTCCAACAGAATGATTGAATATGTAATATAACTTGGTACAAGTGCTTGGTCTCTCTGCTTTTTAATAAGAGGACTGTGAGCATAACTCCTGAGGAGAAGATCAGTGGTGTTTCCTTCCAGCAAAGGAAAGAAGAATCTAAGAATGCAATGGAGGCTGTGTGGTTTTGTGGTGTCTGTTTTAAAATAGTGGTGACAAAATCTGGGTGGACGTAGTTCATCACATCCTATTCTGAAAGGTCAAGATGAAGTCCTGATCCAATGACCAGTTCCAGACTCCTTGTTACTGGTTACACACAGCTGTCAATACATTCTAGAGTATGGTTTGCTGTCCTTAAAGTCCTGGATTTTACTGTAGTAAAAACATTCCCCACTGCACTGAAAATGGATACAGGCAGGAAGGAGTGTGGCTAGGATACTCTAGGAAGAGTTAAATTTGAAACAAAAATCCTAGCTTCCCTTAAAACCTGTTTATAAGAGAAGTATCCAGTGTTGCTAAAATGTGCTGTCATGTGGGTTTTGGATCATGAGAGGCAGATGTTCCCTGGAGTTTTGTCATCTCCAAATGAGATAAATAATTTAGGCCTGTGATTGACTTGTTACAGACATGCAAAAAATCACAAACACAACAGAACCCCAAACTTCACTGGGGAATCCAGTGACTTGTTCTGTATAAATATTCAGTGGTAGGAGATGAGACAGAATTTCTCACTATGGCATTATGCATGCACCCAGCATGATGGCATTTTAATTCTCTTCTTAGATGGTACGGTGCTGTCACCCCATAGAAACTAGAAATTAAAAAGTCTGTGCCAGCCTGCACATTCCCCATGCTACATGGAAGAAAAGCCATCTGAAGTAACTGAGGGCTCAGGGGCGGCAGAGAATGTCGGGCTTAAAGTTTGATGACAAAGGTACACATACCCTGAAGATCTGACTGTTGTCATTGCCCTCTGACACTTGAGAATGGTGCTCAGCAGAGTGTGAATTGATGACATGCTGTTTGTTTCTCCTTATGCTATCTCCCTGTGTGTGCACAGCTTGTATATATATACATATGTAAAAGTGGACTCAGCTATCATCATTACCTGGAAGTGAATGTCGAGCCATCAGAGATTCCAAAATTCGTAGCCCAGGTTTGTGTACAACTTCTTTATGTGGAGAGACCCTCCCTAGGCAGGTTAGAGTCACTGATTATAAGTGCCCATGGAGAGCTTTCACGAAGTTAAATAAACTGCAGTAAACTGTGTCAAGTTTCCCATTTCTCCCTCAGTAGGTGAGCTCTAAATATCTTCACCATGTTTTCTAACAGCCTTCCCAAATCCTTCATGAGTCCAATTTCCTGATGTCAGAACAGGACTGGGATCTGCTACCACATCAAAGTTAACTTGTGGGATTTTGCTTTGCTTTTCATAGTTATGGATGCTAAGCTTCAATAATGTGCTTAGTGCTGTAAGAGGCAGCAAAAATGACACTTGGTGGCCCAAGGAGTGTGCAGTCTAACGACAGACAGACAGTGCAGAGTGTGCTGGGAGACCTGGGGAGCGCACTTCTGAGAGAAATGCTGCTTTTTGAAATAATGGTTGGGTGCCTGACAACATTTACATTAACACTGGTGAGTATTCATGGCTTCAAGAATGATGAGAGTTTAGGGAAAGGATTTGGCTCCAGCAGATTTTATTCTGCCACATGCAGAGGGATCAGATCAGTCAACCATTGATGCTATAGTCATATACGTTCCTTCCTTACTTTCATTTTCCATGTGGTGCTTGAGCCTGCTTTTTGATCTGTGCCCCTTACATTCTGTGCTCTGACTAACAGGCTGCTCACAAATGCAGAGGAGTTTACGTCCTGCCAAATGTGTAATTACTGCAGTACTCCAGGCACCTCACTGCATACTAAGGAAGTTTTGCTGGCCTTACATTGATGTCAGATATTGCTGTACCAAAAAATCATCTCCAAGAAAATAAGCTTCTTTACTCTATGATTTTTAGTAAGTCCTTCAAAGTAAAATTGATATATTTGGGCCCTTACTTCCTTTTCCTTAGTTATGTGGATATGTGTAGGATTAAAACTTCTTTCTCTTTTAGTGATCTCCTCTCTTCTAGTTAGATAAGTGTATTTATTGAAGGGACAATTCTATTCCTAGCAAAAAGTGTCTGAAGACAAAAAGTGAGAAATTTTCAAGCATACTAACAATGCAAATTGCTAAGCTGTTTTGGGGCTGATTTTAGAACAGAATACACATGAGGAAATAATTTGTCATATGTTTAACTTGTATTTGGAATAGATTAATGGGCATGGTATCTAAAATCTGGGTCATGCAGTAAAATTGAAAAAAACTGACACACAGCCCAAGTGAAGTCAATGAAATTCTCAAGTTAGGAACTGGAATAGGCCTTAAGAGAAAACAAGAGGATCTTTAGGGTAAAGCTGATGAATATGACACACTTCCCTTTGCTCTAATTCTTTTGCCCTGCTTGAGCTTTTGTTCCAGGTATAGATCCCGGGCTTGCCTGTATTTTAGCCTTCTGACTCTCGAAGCAGCTGAAAGCTCATTGTTTCCTGAAAGCTCATTTCAGGTGTGTGAGAAATCAGTTCTCAGCACACAGTAGCTATTTGTTCATTGTGATTATTCTAAAGCAAATGCATCTCCCACTTAAAGTAGTGGTGCAGTCTTCTACTAAGCCTGACAGGACTCATCCAGTACAGGTTCTAACAAAGGAATGTATTGTTGTGTAAGGGGCAAATTAGTAGATCCATAGCTTTACTCAGACGGCAGCAATAGCTGTAGTCATGATTTGTCACGATTAGTTTGTGAATATTAATTATCAGCTTCGCAATCTATTTCCTCTGAAATAGGCACTAACCACTGATGATGACCAACTTCTGATGGACTGGTTTGGGTTACCACTTTTTCTTATGTTCCTGCCATGGCCTCGGGCCTCACCTGCACTGGGTGGCTTCAACGGCAACACTCTTGCTCTTTCACAAGAGCTGCTGTAACTCTTCTGTTCCTGGTTCAGAGTCCTCACAGAGACTGGTTTTACCTGCAGGTGTTGTGCAGTGTTGTAAATGAGTGTTTTGTTGTCTCCTCTACAATGGTTGAGTGGGAGTTCATTTACAGTGCGCCACGGGATGCCACCCTGGGATTGTGAAATCCTTAACATCAGTGCATTTGGTCCTCTGCACCCCATCAAACTTTGTTTCACCAACTTGGTGATTGCTTTAAACTTGTGTATTGGCTTCTCTTTAAAAGAAAAAATGGTGTCTGTACAGTTGTCTTTTTGTTTCGTACTCTAAGCTACACTTTCTTGTGATTTTTGACTTGCTTTTTAGCAGAAATGGCCGTTCCTGGGAGGCTGTGTTTCTACTTAGCTCTAGAAGCAGCGAATTGAGTTCAATTAGAGGTGAGTGTGAACTGGTGATGTGTCAGGCAGGCTTTGCTCAGCATCACTGACAGTACAACTTCCCCAGCTCTGAAACAGGACAGGGCACCCTTTCCCCCCGACATCCACAGGCCTCAGCTTGTTGCATTTCACCTCGTTGTGCCGGTGAGTGTCTCAGCAGAGTTTGCAGGTGGGGACTTGTTGAAGCTCTCCCTGCGCTCAGGCAGCACCGGCTGCTCCGTAGATTTCCCATGGGTTCCACAGCCCTGGACATCCAGCAGCAGCAGCCCCTTTGTCAGCAGAGGCCAGAGAGAGAATACCACTACAGTGTGGGAGCAGAGCTGGTGGCTCAGCTGTACAGAAATCGATCTCCAAGTTCAGCCCCCAGCAGGGGCTGTGAGGGCTGATAAGGCAGCATCCTCAGCTGGAGCAAACGTGCCTCATTTCACTGCATCTCAGCTGCTCTCCGGGGTGAGGCACATCCAGCTTCCTCTGACTGGATTGCTGATTCACTGTGAGAGTTCTGTGGGTTATGTGGAAAGGGGAAGTCCGAGGCTGTCAGAAGAAAAGGAGGAATCTTCATTTTTGGAAAGTGTCGGGGAGGACAGATTTTGAGATGTGGTAATAGAAAATAGAAGGAAAAAACATTGTTATGACACAATGGGGATCTTCACTGTTCTCCATTTGTGAGCCTTCATTTGAGAAGAAATTGAGAGATGGGATTTGCAAAGTGGTTTATATATAGGTTGTGGTTTTACTAAATATGTACTATTGTTGATCAAGCTTTCTTATTTCATCTGAAAAAATAAACAAATTTCAATCTCTAACAAGCCAAATTCAACATGAGATCAGATCACTGCAGCTGCTACAACTTTGCCACGTATACCCACAGAATCAAGAGCTAGTGCTTTAAAAAAATGCATATTTTGTGGTTTTCTTTCATCTTGAAAATCAACAGGATAATAAAGATAGCAAGCATTTTTCTGAAGTAATTGTTAAATGTCACAGAGGTAGTTAGGCATTCCATAATTAGGTAGAGAAACACATATATCTTTATGCATTGACTCTTTAAAATGTTTTACTACAGTTTGACAATCATTTTGGGATACTGAGTAAAGGTGTTTACACCCTCAGCCTTCATGGCCACACCAAAGCAGGAACCAGCAGGAGGTTCAAGATCTTACAGTGTTGCAAGTGAAGGCAAGTAGTTTACAGCTGAGTTGTTTGTTGCTGCGAACATTTTATTTTCCTTAATTCAGAGACCATAAAATGGTACAGCAGATAAAATATTTGATGTGTATAAAAGATTAAGTTGGAGACTGCAGTGTGGGTCAGTCTGAAACATACGTACAAAAAAGGCATGGTTGGATGTGCAGTAATCATTTTTTCCTCTCTGATTCAGTTGATCCTTACAAACTTGCCTGGACATTTTGTGGGAGAGAAAAGAGGGCTGTGGACGTGAAATCTCTACAATCCTATTTCAGAGCTTCCCAGGTCACCTGGACTTGTAGTGGATAATGGGTTGTTATCTTCTCCTTCCCTTGTCTTTGACTTGCAGCCTCTGCCTGTCCACAGTGAAAACACCAACCTCAGTCTCTGCTTCTTACTCTGCCCCAGAGTGGGTGCAGTGAAGCAAAGTGGTCAGTGCAAGTTGTTATCTGGGTGTGCTTTGTTTTAACCTGTTGGCGTTAGAGGAGATTCAAACAACCCAGTAAAGCTTCCAGCAGACCACCCCTCACCGTTTAAGGAATCCCATTTAAATGATTCATAAGCTACCACCATTCTGGGTTCCAGCAACAAGTGGGCAGAACTGTTAGAGTGGCTGCTACACATCCTGCTGGGCAGCTGGTCCCTGAAATTTTTGGAGGCTGTGCAGATGGAACCAGAGAAGTTGGAACAGCTTCTATGCCCAGAGGAGCAGCCAAACTTTTGATGTCCAAAACCTCTCTGTCCCCACCATTAAATTTCTACAGTGGTTTCCAGAATCCCAAATTGAGCACTCAGGCTCTCTGCTTCGTAACTGTCTCCACTGAAAATCCAATTGATGCTGGAAAGTGCATGTCCAATGTGCTATGTACCTGAAAGAAATGTGTCTATAAGAGAGATGTAAGATTTGCCTTTTGAAAAGCCATTATCTGGAGAAATGAAGGGTGTTGATTTTATAGCATTAAGAGATCCTGCTGAATGCAGGGAAAGCAGCATGGCATGAACCTGTGAAAAGCTGGAAAGTTTACAAAGGACTGATCCCACAGCTCCTAGCGACAGCAGCTGTGCTGTGACATACAGACTGATGTACCAGTTGTCTGATCCATAGGTTTCACTTCTAGGACTATTATTTCTTGGCAGCCAACCTAACGTAATTACGTATGTTTTCCTGCAACAAGCAAACACTTTATGTGGCTGAGGAAACAGCTGCACTACACTGAAGAGCTCATTTGCATAAATATGAAAGTATAGTGGCAGAATTGCAAAATTACATATTGCTTATGGTTACGTGTTAGTGTCAAGGATTATAAATACCAATAGGGATTATAAATACCTATAATGCCCTTTTATTTAAAAGTAATTAATATTTATCCATTTTGAACATTGAAAGACAGTTTGACATCTGACTATTTAAAAGTGTGGCTATTTAGTCTAAAAATAACTTTGAATGTGACTCTGAACTGGAAATCTTTGCATCTTTTGTTATTTTCTGGTTTGAGCTACTCTTCAGAGATGGAGAGGCAGAGACACCTTTAAAAAGGATTGCCAAGCCAGATAAAATTTACCTCATTTTCTCTGAACTTAAACTATGCTTCTTGTTTGTAAATTCGTGGATACGTTTCTGAAGGAACCTGGTAAAATTTCTTGTGCATGAACTTCATAACAGAGGAACTAAACTCAGGCTGTAAGTAACATGACCAGGGGTACTCACTGAGTCATAACACGAAGTGTTTCCAGAAAAGACCTAATGATAGCACAAGTATTTGTGCAGATGTTTGTCTAAAAGAACAGATTTGGTGGAGAAAAACTTACAAGGTTTGTTTCAGTCCCTCACCTGCTTCACTTTGTGACCATACAAGTGCTCGTGCCGTACAAGAAAGATGTACAAACCAGAAAAGGAAGGCTAAAATTGTAGAGGATATGGACACAGCACCATTTATACTGCCCTAAATGATATGTGGATTTACAGCATCACACTGGGACAGCTGAGTTCCTGCTCTGTGCAGGAGCAGCTTGGCAGGGAGACCTCATGAAGGGGGTGCAGCTTAGGTGGTGTTTAGCCCAGTGCTTTATAAGAGACTTGGCACTCATTCTGTGTTACCACAAGGCAGGGAGGCTGTAAACTGCCCATGCTTCTGTAGAGGGGACAGAAACCCCTGAGAACAGAGCTCCATGGGCTGCTGGGGCCATCTCAGCCCTCTCTGCCTCTGCCCCCAGAGCCCCTGTGCTCACAGCAGTGCTCACATTGCAGTGCTGACACAATGAAACAGGTCCAACCAAAGCTCTTGGTGCTGGCCCCAGAGTGATGCGTTGTTTTGATTTCTTGGGTGGTTTTATGCAGATTTGATTGACGTAGTTGGTTTCAGCTGATAGATTCAGTTGTGCAATTTCTTCAGCTTTTATCGAAGTAAGAGCAGAAAAATGCTCCAAGTGTCATGACAGCATGATGAGATGAGCTCTAACTCATCTTCTCATGATATTTCAAAATATGTTGCCACATTTTTCCTCCAGCTGTTTATTCTGCCCATCTGCTGGATGCTGCATTTCTTGCTGGCAATAGAAGATCCAGTCTCAGTGCCCGGAGGGTGATGAGATTTTTTCTGAGTTGGTTTTTGCTCACAGTTTTAACTTTATGGCTTGGCACTAAAGCCGCTCAAGAGCATGAACATGGACTGTTGAATGATACTGCATTTCTCCAGAACCTGCTGCATTTCTCAGAGCTTGCTGCTCTCCAAGAGGAAGCCCTACTTGGTTTCATCCTTTTCCTTCCACCAGCTTTTGTGAACAGATCCAACATTAACCAGAAAGAAAATTAACCTTGTTTTGGCCAAAGCAGCGTGGGCTCAGTGGCTTAAGGGCACAGGGAGAAGCAGAGGAAGAAGGAAGAAGAGGGATGACAGCAGCCCTCCTGTGGGCAAGCTGTCAAATTTGCCTTTTGGGTTACTGATTCCACAATATGACCCCACTGTCACCTCCAGCAAGAAGATGGTAACCCAGATCCAGAGGGTGGAGCTCTCAGGGCCATCCTTAGCTTTTCTAGCAGCAGGTGGTTGTAGCTATTGAATGCTTGGTTTGCATCAGCACTTTGGGCCTGGAGAAGATAAACTGTTAACTATGTAGCCTATACATCCTTGTTACCTCGGGAAGAAGGCATTGGAATGTTACCAAAAATTTGGTAAAAATAAGAAAAAACTCCTTAACACCAATGTAGCATTCAGAAGAAGGCATTCTTTATTTGTTCTGGATGCACGAGGGCATATCTCCTCCAAAATATCATAGAAATATTCATAAAACGCCTGTCCTCTCTAATATTCTTCTCTGAGCACAGAAATCACACAGCTGGAAGAGCATAACAGAGGTGCAGGAATGCATGGGGTGGGGGGGAATAGGAACTTTTAAAACTGGCTTTGCTATTAAGAAAGGGTGAGGGTGAACATCCACATCAGCTTGCGTTCATCAGCTCTGGGCCATGCCCTCCCACCCATATATACCTGAGCTCTTTCATCACCAGTGATGCACAGGAAGCTGAGTCATCTAAAATTTCCTGTGACAAAAAAAAGAAGAGCTCAAGGTGTGATGGAGATGCTCCCTTATTAGTGTGCAAGTATGTGATGAGGAAATATTTCCTCCAAACACTGCTGATACCTCTGAGACACCAGCAGTCAGATGAGACAATCCATGGGGCTTTTGACTATTTCCTTGGACCCAAACTGATTTTCTCACCATGTGGTTTAGAATGGGAGGTTACTGGGATGGTTTGGAAACCTACAGAGGATCCAGATTTGGTTTTGTGCTGAAGCAGACATACTGGAACCAGTATGTATTTATAATAAACTAAAAAGAGCTGTTGTGGGAAAATAAGAGACCAGTAAGAAGATGTGGAATTAAAGAAGAGAACAGGTGATAAATATGAGAAATGAGAATTGGAGTCACGTGTATGGAAGGTATATGAACTAGCACTACTTAGCACAATGCCAGGAAGTTAGTGTAGACTAATCAAATGTACATCTAATGAGGAAAGATGAGTGAAGTCATAGAAATTTTCTTGTTGTTCAAACAGGGGAACAGAAATCTGTATCAATATGCCTCCTGGGTACTCTTAAAGCTCTTACAAGCTGCAGGAAAGTGTCTCCAGCTTCAGAAGAGGATGTTTGTGCTTTTCAGGCAATCTTGCTGAGACGAATAAACAAATAGGGCTGGGAAATTGTCTTTTTTGAATTTAAACAGGTGAATTACTCAGTATGGGAAGACTGTCTGAGAATTGATGGAACCCTGTGGACTTGCTGTAAAGACTGGATGATGAAAGAATGTTAACACATGTGAGAACTGGAGCTGAAAAGGCATGTCAGTTAAAAGTGAGGCTGGAAATGCAACAGGACTCTGTCTTGTTCTCCAAGTTATTTGAAATTCTCAGGCATAAGCCTCTTAACACTTGCTGGAAGAAGACATGCTAAAGATTACCAGCCTGGAGGTATTAGGGTATGCAAGGCATTAGGAATGGTAATTACCATGACCT
Organism: Daphoenositta chrysoptera; assembly: GCA_013397915.1. Lineage (NCBI taxonomy): Eukaryota > Metazoa > Chordata > Aves > Passeriformes > Daphoenositta > Daphoenositta chrysoptera. The sequence continues at coordinate 1,861,335 of VZRO01002834.1, read as the reverse complement.
CATACATAAATAATCATTTAATAACACAGCTGATTTCTGGAGACTTAACAGGGTGCTGTCAGTGTAGAAAACACAAAAAGGAAATTTCTTGAAGCAGGAAATGCCTTCAGTCTAAGAACTATAAAGGAAAGAAGCTTTGAAAAACAAAACCACAAGCATTATCGTGTTCCATAAAAAGGCAGTGAAGCTGAGCAAGAGATGCTGCACAAGAACCTGTCGGCAGGTTTTCAGACTTTGCAATGTGAAATGCTAATGATAAGCTCCTAAACAGAGCAGGCCAGGGCTGGATGATACTGCAAAATATCAGCTCCCACTAGACCAGTACATTTTTGATACCCTTTGAGATCAGCTGTTTTCCAGTTAGCTGAAATATGAAGTCTAAATTTAGATGTATTTGTGTTTGGAAAGTGGGACTTCATCCATACAATTACTTAAAATGTCTGGTTTGTTATCTTGTTTATTACTCTGTTGTCCGAAATCTCATCAATTTTATGGTTAGCATCAACTCTGGTGGTGTTTCCAGAGCCAAATAAACTTTAAAACAACTTTATGGTGTAAGATGTGTAATAACTTGCAATTCATTGTGCAGTTTGACAATGAGTATTCATAGCTTTAGCATTTGCAACTTGGTAGCCTATTTTAACAATACTGCAGAAAATGTTCTCAAATAAACATTTCTGTAACTAAGCAATCCTAATGAATTTGCATTGTGTATGGTAAGTGCATTTAATTTTTAATTTAAATGTAACTCCGGTTGGAATACCTCTGAAATCATTAATGGAAAGTCAACGAAAAGTCATGAATGCTATTAATTGTGAGTAGGAGACTATTTTTAGTCTCTGTTCCCCATGATCACAGAAGACTTGTTCTTAAAAAAACTTGGTTTTGAGAATGAGTCCTAGATCTGTGCTGCAGATTTCTACAGGGAGAGATATTTTTAAAGGGGCAGGTCATATCCAGTTAAAAAAACAATTGAATAGAAAACTCTATTACCTAATTGTGATACGTAGATTCTGCTGTTTAATGTACAAATTTTCTCAGTTACATAGGAAGATTTAAATGATGAACTATTGATTATTACAGACATTTACATTCCTGCACTATATTTTTTCCCCTTTTCTCACCCAGCATTTAAGAAGTGTCCTTCTGAGGGCAGTACTTAGCTAGAAATGAATTATCCAAAGCTGTGGGTTATTTTGTGGGAAGAATTGCTTTTGTTATTTAAACAAAAGACAAGAATTTTATAAACACATTCTCATGCTATCCTGGGAGGAGTTGCAATTAAATGAATTAAGTTAGTTAGATACAGAATTATGAAATTTGGGCCAAATCTAGTGGTAATAATTTCACAATTTGTTTCCATAAACTCTTAACTGAGAAGCCGCTGGGAGGACTGGAGACTGCTGTTCAAATCGTTTTGTTTCAGAACCTGAGCCATTCATGTTTAACACTGTACATTAATTCCCCTGAGTCTCCTCGCAAGATAGTGAGGTTTTTGAGGAGCTTACATCATACTGTAGGAGTATTTTTCATTTTTTTCTGAGGACACGATTTTGTGTTGAAATATAACTTCTTTATAGCTCCCATTGTTCACTGAATTTTCCAATTAGTGTCCACAACAGCTGAAGCCTGTGAGAATTCTCTGTGAATTACAATGTTGTGTTGAACTGCAGCAGAAATGAAGGTGCTGTGTCAGAAAATATGAAGCACTTTCCCCAAGTATACATCTGCAATTGCATTTATTTTAAAACTTGAAAGAGAAGTTGAAATTGAGGTTTTCTTACAGCTTTTTTCTAATCTGTGTTTTTCAATCTCCTCTCTTTTTGCCTGAGGATCAATAATACACATTGTGCCTGGAGGGTACATTTGTTTGTTACAGAACATCTCACGAGCCATCATTTCCAAGCTGCTGGACTGCAAAGCCAAGCTGAGTAGATTCTTAGTTTTCTTTTTAAATGTCACTGACTTCATTTCAGGTTTGTAGAGGTTTTTTCCTACTATCTTGATAGCTAGTTTTCTCTTTGTAAGTGTCTATTCATTCTTTTACTATTTCAGTATAACTTACAGTTTTCCACATAAAAATTGAAGTGCTATACTCCTCTCACTCTTTCCAGATAGAGAATTCCTGTGCTGTGACTTGGGGCACTAGGAGGCAGAATGTTAAATAAAACTGATGGGGATGGGTGACTTTGGATGTGATCAGTGGCTTGTGGGTGACTCCAAAAACCTGACCTTTGCTTCAACTCCCACTGGCTTGATGGAGGCTGGGTCAGAGTCTGCATAAAGCAGCAGGATGATGTCTCTGCACTCCTTCAGGATGTGGTAGGACCACCACTGTAACCATCCTGTGGGAAGCGGGCAGTTGGATAGTCCTCACTGTCCTCAGAACCCAAGAGACAGCCGGAAGACCTTGAGGTGAGGAAGGGTCAGCTTTGTCTGCTTGTGAGATTTTTCTCCAGGATAGCTGAGACACCTTGAAGGAGGACAGAGGGGTCCCTAAAGGGGCAATCAGCAGAAAGTCTCTGGCATTTCTGCAGCCCTGTTAACAGGAGTCACACCAAATAGTTCCCAAAGCAGGTACCTCATTCAGATGTCTCACCTTTCCCTGCAGATTACACATCATGAGAGTGCAATTTAGTTCACAGTTACTCCAAATTCTTTATCCTGTGCTTCACTGGGGCTGAAATAGATTAGAGGCAACCTACAAGTCACAGAGAGCAGCAGAGGGAGTTCCAGCTCCTTTTACAAAAGATCAGAAGGCCTCTTCCTCCTCCTCCTCCTCCTCCTCCTCCTTCTCCTTCTCCTTCTCCTTCTCCTTCTCCTTCTCCTTCTCCTTCTCCTTCTCCAGAAGTGTGTCACCTACACTGGGTGTCAGGCACAATAAAAGAACTCTTGAAATGGTATTTGATAGTAGTTACAACTAAATTAGTCACCACTAACATTTAATCAGTTTCTAAATTCATGAATGAGACTAATGATGTCAATAATAGATCATCCATTCATTTCAGAAGTACTAAATCAATTTTTCTGGTATTAAGCCTGCAGAGAGGAAAATGCTAAATCAGCCGTAAAATACATTGCTACAAAGTGTCAATTGGAATTCTAACTAGGATCCTTTGTCTTAACTTCCATTAGTAATTGACAACAGGGAAAAATGAATAGCGCTCTTGACTCTAATCCAAATTCTCCTCAGTTAGAGATGGCTCTATGATCTAACACAGCTGGGAGAGGAAGGGAAGAAGTTAGGTGATAAAGGTGGGAAACTCCAACAGCTGATCTGTTCCTGGCAAGTTTCTGTTTTTTCAGATCCGTTGTAGAAGGTCCTGTCCCCTGCTCTTTGCATGAGCCTGTTCTAACCATGAAGGGCAGAATCCTTCACCAGTGGGTGAAGGGGAAGGAAAGGCTTCTGACAGTGAGGAGTTCTTGCAATGCTAATACAAAGCTAAACTGATCCTTGTACTGAAAATAGTAAGAGTCAATACACAAACCCTGACTTTTATCCTTTCTATCCTGGATAATGGATCCTTTTTTGAGAAATATCTTTGAATAGTGCCTAATTTAAACTGCAAACTGTATTAAACCTTTCTAAAAGGCTTTATTTTGTTGGTGGGTGAGGGAAAAGAGAGTTGCTTATCTGCAGACGCATTCTAAGTACAAACTGCGGTTTGAGTGAAGCAAGTGGAGCTGAGTAGATCCCACTTTAGAAGCAAGTCTAGTTATCAATTTCCTGTACCACTTACTTACCCCAAGAGCACTCTTGTATTCTTTCATTCCACCCTGAAATCACAATAACAGTTCGACACCTGGTATAGAACTCAGCTGATAATTCCCAGAGGCTGGAAAACCTCTTCTCTTTATAAACAGAGTAACTGCTGAAATAGCTGATACACTCTTTGGCACCTGAACTTGAATTCCTACAGCATTCACTGACAGCAGTCTAAGACTGTGGAGTTCACTCCAGGCAGGTCTCGGACTTCAGTGTAAACAGTGTTTAATTTTTAAATTGAGTTTGTGTTTAAAAGGCAGAAAATCACAATTGAATTCTTGCATTCAGGCTTCTCCAGTACAGTGCTTTCTAATATCTATACATCATATTTGCTGTATTTATCCATTTCTGAACTTGAAATCCCAAATTGTTCTATTTCTTCTAACTTCTGAAATTATTTTAGATGCTGTAACATCATTTTGCCTTTTTTCTTAGTTTTAAATAGGAACAGTTGATAAGAAAACATCCAAAACTCAGAAGAGCAAAAAAGATTTTGTCACGTATCAACATTGTTTCAATTTAAGGTGCTATTTGAGCAATATCGCTTGTGATTGTGACCTGTTTTAATAGAAATAACAGACACTAACAGATATGGTCATTTTACCCAGTGAATTTTTTTAATATTTGGAAAAAAGATATTGATGCAAACAGGATTATCTCTGTGCTTCAATAACTTCTGTGGAAATGAGGTAAAACTACTTTAGGATATTTAGTATTTAAAATATTTTTTAGTCTTATAGGAATGTTAAAAATACAGCCAGTTTCGTGTTCCTGTTTGGCAAGTTTTTGACCTCTATGTGTTAATTAAATGCAAAAACTCTCTTGAAATAGTTTTCTTTCAAATATGTGTTGCAGTGTAACAACCCAAGAGTAAGTGAGGAGGGAGAAAGATAAGCAAGAAAATAATTTCTTGGAATGGTCATAGAATAGCCTAAATAATTAGCTAGGTAGAAAAATTACTATTGATTTGAGCAAGTCTGGCTTTGGACGTATGTAGGCAGCTGCCTGGGGAAGAAAATCCCAGCTTTGAGCTGCAGAAATGAATTTTGCTCTAGGCCTGACTTGGATTGGCTCAAAGGTGGTAGAAGGACAGCTCCTTGTATTGGGTTTGCCTGGCAAGGTTTTGGAACTGGGGGGCTCAGGGGTGGCTTCTGTGAGGAGCTGCCAGAAGCTTCTCCCGTGTCCGACGGAGCTGATGCCGCCGGCTCCAGGATGGACCTGCCTCTGGCCAGGCTGAGCCCATCAGCAACAGCAGTAATGCCTTGGGATAACGTGTTCAGGAAGAGGGAAAAGCTCTGTGCAGCTGCAGCCAGGGGGAGAGGAGCGAGAACAGCCCTTTCCCAAAACAAATGCACATGCTGCCTCTCGACTCACCTGTCTCTTTACAGTCAGATCACAAGTTCTGGTGAGGAGCTCAAAGAAATGCCTGTTCTCTACAGTTGTTCAGAAACCCTTCCTTGATGCTATACAGAAAACTCACCAAAGATGAGATCTGAGAGTACAAATCCCTTGGTACCCTCGAGTGAGAAGCCTGTTCACCATGAACCAGGGTAGGGATTTTAAGCCTGGATCTGTTTCATTGCAGATCTGTTTTTAGAGCTAAGCTGGCACAGAGAACTTGTTGCAGTAGATCATTCTCTCTGTTAACATCTTGAGTCCTGTTCTGTTGTACATAAGACTTCACAACACAAACCTGCTCTTTTTTATTATTGTAGGTGAGGAATGAAACAAGTTCACATCGGAGGTGTTCTTTCATCTTTCTCTTCTGACTCTCCCAAGATGAGTCGGAGGACCCTGACTATACTTAAATCAGATCTGCTGTTGTGGATGCATTTGGGCCATCCATTAGAGATGAAGACTCCATAAAGGAGGCTGACAAACTAGCCAGGCATCTGATTAGGCACAGAATAATTTCAATGGCTAATCAAACGAATGAATCCTTACTTGATTACACTTCAGTTTTGTATCAGCTAATCATGAAACCAGAAAATACACTAATGGATGCTGTCTTCTGTCAACACCTGTTCACAGGTACAATTGCTGTAATTTGGGAAGAGGAAGGGAGGGGGCAGCACTAATTTCCTAATCAAGAGCTGAGACAAATACCAAGCTCTAATATTTTTAAGCAATAGTTTGTTTTTCTCTAGAAGAAAACAGGAGCTTTTGCAGGACTTGGAGATAAGTCAGCAGTGGGATGCTGGGATTGATCCCCCACATCTCCCAGTGCACATTTTTTTAATGTGTATATGTTGATCCTCAGTAGATCTGCTCTATAACAGGGTGAAAAGAGACCTTCTTGAGACATTCTTAAAAAAATGAGACAATACAACCTTTCCCTAACCCCTCAGGTCTCTTTTCATACAGGCTGCTCAGCAGATATTAGTAGGGACAACGAAGATCCCTGCAGAAAAACAGAAGAAGTTTATTCTACGTGTGTGTTTGCACATGTTCATGTTCTTTTGGTCCTCCTGGTGTCTCAGGAGATTTGGTCTCAGATATAAAAGTCACAAGCTGTCATATGGGGGAGATACTTCTGAATTCTCTCCACCAAGGTCTCTGACTGAAAATATATTAAAAACCATAGGAACTATTACTTGGAGGAAATCCCATTGTGCCCTGTGATAGCAGAGAAAGCAGAAGTCCCTGGCCCAGCAAGCCTGCTGTATAAAACTGTATGTTTCCTTTTCATATAAAAAGGTAACAAAAGGGAAATATTGGAGCAAGAAAGGGAGATAAAGAACATCGGGTTCTGCTTTTAATATAGCCTGTCAGCCCTTTGTTGTATGCAGAGAAGAATTTTGGTACTGAGTTTTGAACAAGATCTGACACCTACTCTCACAATGAATCCCACAAAGCAAAGCCATTCTTGAAGCTTTTAGTGTCACACTTCCTCTGGTGAAGTAGTTCATGAGAAACAGACTGAAAATAAGGCTGAGCCCTGAATCCTGAAAAGTGGGTCCTTACAGAAGTCACCCTTCAGTTGCTGTGCAGCCTCAGTGTCCCCAGTGTCAGGAGAGCTCCAGGAGCTGGGGCTTGTATGCATTAGGCTGAAACTATTGCTAGCAGAGCACAGTCCTTACAGGAACGGCTTTAAAACCTCTGCCAATCAATACTGTCCAGCTCTTTGAAGAACTCTTAGTTTAATGCTGCTTACCTACACAGTAAATGTCTCTGAAGTCTAAGTAGAGAAAATAGAGAGACCAAGGGCAGCTGGATTAGCAGCATTAAGCCACAGTCAATCTACTGCCTGCATTTTAATAGCTTTTGCAAAAGTGGAACGCTAGATTTGCTGCTGTGTGAATCAGTGTAGATCCACCGAAATTGCCAGAACTGTGCTGATTTTTACGGGCTGAGGACTGCTCTCAAGATTTCCAGCAGCAGCTGTTTCAGATAGTTGTGTTTGATCTGTCTTTTGAAATACTAAACCAACAGATAGATCACATCTAAATTATCAGTGCTGGTTAATATGTGGGATATGTCATAATTATCTCCTAAACAGCTCTCAGCTTCATTTCCTCATTGACTTAAAATACACTCATCCTGGATCTTCTTTAACTTTTCATACAAGATCCTAAGTTGCAAAAAAAAAAAAGTCTTGGGAAAGACAAACATAGATAAACACTTAATTAAAAAGGTATGGTGTTACCATTTGTCATTTCATTGTTCATATAATACCTGTATCTGAAAATAGTAATATTTATTATAGTAATTATAATAATAATCCTGAACAAACAACCAAAAATGCACCATCTGAAGTGCTTGAAGTTATTTGAGGGAAAAACTGAGTTGCTAGAATCATATCTAGTGCTATATTTAGGATTTTTTCCTACATCTCAGTTTAAAAGAGGGGAGTGAAGGGTCCATCCTACAGTGAACTGAAGACTTTTTCAGACCTACTAAGTAACCCTCTGGCCCATTTCAGAGGCACTAAAGATTTCCAGGTACCTCAGAGCAGATACTTGGTGCTTCTCAGGATCTCTACACTGTATGAGCAGAACAATAGCTGTGTTCACCATCACAAACAGGGGTTTTTTATTTGTGACATGGCTTAGAGGTTAAGAAAATATGGACAATTTTCCCTATAAAAACAGTAGTGATGTTCTGGAGGAATTTCAGAGGTGTAGGAAAGAAAATATTTCTTTTCATGCTGTCATAACTCATAGTCCTCCCTCCATATTCCTGGCCTACTTATCCTTCAAGTGTGGCCTTTTGGCTCTTTTCTCACCTGGGGGAACACAATGTTCTGTTCTGTGCAGATCACAGCCTCATGCACCCTGAACACCAAGATTCCTCCCTGCTCTTCTCCCTGCCCTTTCATCTCTGGAAGTCTATTGGCATGGTGCTCTGGCCATTGTGCTAACACCAATCATCCAGTTTCTTCCAGAACTCCCTCATCCTCCACCAACACCAGGCATGATGTTCGAGGTCATTGCTGTCTCTCTGTTTCATTTAATCTCCTCCATTTATTTCAGGAGGAACTGGAGAAATAATTTTTCACCTGGTTTTCCTAGAGATTCCTCAAACAACAAGGGAAGAAAGCAGAAAGGCAACTGATAAATATTAATTGACACTGCTTATCTTCTCCCTCTTTCATCTTCTTTAACAGATTAACAGAGAAATGGGAAGCAACAGGAGAAGGGAATGACTGCTAGCTGCAGATTCAAAAGGAATATGAAGTCCATGAGCACCCTCTGTTCCATACTTGCTCCATGCAGAGCAAATAGTCCACTGGCATGCTGACTGAATAATTAGCTTTACACAGAACTAGCAAATGGTGGTCATGGACCAGAACCCACTGTGCTCTCTGCTCTGTTAACAGAAGGAAAAAAAAAGAATTAGAAGACGGTCACCACTACCAGAGCTTAAATCCAAACTATGAGACAGGAGACACCAGATGGAGATGGACAGATGGTGCAGTGCAAAGCACCTCCTAAACAGTTGATAAGCATGAAGGCAAACAGTATCAGCACACCAGCTGTCTAACATTTGTCCATTAGAGGTGTCAAGCCAAGGAATGGGATAAGAATGGTTCTGAAGGATAATGGGATAGCTCTGTGGATGCTTGGGGAAAAAAAAATCCCAAGTGGAGATGGCAGCGGGGAATAGTTTGCCTGGAATCCCTGCTAACATCCACTGGAGGCAGGAGTTGTTGTTTCCAGCAAGGGGTAGGCTATGAAGGGCATGAGAGTGAGAACAAGCATTTTACCAAGAAGTGAGACCTGTGAAGGGGCAAAAAGCAGAAGGGACCAGGGTCACAGTGAGAAGCTTGAAGACTTTTTGTGTAGATGAAAATGAGGCAAAAATGAGGCAAAAGTTACACTTGCAATACCAAAAAAAAAAAACAAAAACAAAAAAAACCAAAAAACCTGAAAGCTGTAAGTCTGCATGATTTTTAGCATCTTTTTAGAAGGAAAAGGCAGTTTCACAGTTCTTGTGTAGAAAGGAGCAAGGCTTTGACACATCTCAGGCTCCCTTTACAATGTTTGAGTGACAGGCAAAATATATCACAAGAGGCAGGAAAAGGAGTAGCAGGGTCACATGTAGTGGAGTAAGGGGGCTAACAGCAGTATTTTAGTCATCCTTATTGTGACATAATAGCTAAATATTTGCAAGGAGATGCCAGGGAGAAAGGCCAAGATGCTGTTTTGGGCTGTTAAAGACAAGCACAAGCTGGAGAGGTGGATATCTGTGCTATGTGGATGGCAGTCCATGTAAAGACATCATCTGAGTCTTGCTTACAGATCTAAGTACCCAAAGAGAAGGGAAAAGGGATCTAGGCTGGGTGTTGGGCAACCTTTTTAAAATTTTGGAGTCCCAAGAAGCAGGACCCTTTAAAGAATACCCTGAGTGAACACAAGGCAGTGATGGATGTTGGTGCAGGGCGAGATTTCATGAAATGTGATTAACTTCTACTGGAATTGGCTAAAAAGTCAGGAAACTCCCTTGATGCTTAAACTACTCCACTGGGAGAACCTGGCCTTTCACAGAGGATGTGGGTTAGTTTTTGTTGTTTTTTTAATCCTCCATGGCATTTTCCCTGTTTTATGAGTGAGTGCATAGCAGTTAGTCCATTTAACTGCAGCTGCTCGCCCTTCTCTGAGGTGTTTTGAGAACAGAATAGATTAGGGATTTAAACACAGGTGATGGCAGCATTGCTTGGAATGAGCAGAAATGTAATATTTATAACACAAGCATTTTGGTCTTTGGGTGGATAAGTGGTTCATAAAATTCAGTGCAGCATGATGCGAAGTAATGTAGCCAATTACTACAAGAATAAGCATGAAGATTGCAGCCTAAATAGGGACACAACAAGGAATTCATTGAAAGAAAAGAACCCAGAATGGACTGCAGATAATAGAGTAAACCATTAGCACTCTTTCCTGGTAACAATAACAGAAATGAGGAAGAGCAAGCAAGTTTTTGAAATATACTCTGGCAGTGTGGTGTATAAAGCTGCAGGAATTATTCTGGCCTGCTGCTGCTCTCATTAGAAAACAGGGCTCAGCTTCAGCCACTTGGTTACAGGGAGATATTCAGGAGGTGCTGCAGGGGGAATCTGAGATGATTTAGTAACTAAGGCATGATTTATGAAGAAAGTTTTGACTTATTTCTCCTCTGTACCTAAGGGAAGGGAGAATTCTTATGCTAGTATGCGTGATCCTGAACAAATGGGAGTGGACCAATGCTAAAGTACAGGGGCCATACACAAACTTTAAACAAGAGACCTTCGATTATTGTTAGGGAAGAAAATACAAGCAGATTTTCAAACAGAAGACAGAGCTTTATGGAAATGGTGAGAAAGAAAATAACTCTGTCTCAGGTCACATGAAAAATATTTGAGGAACTGACTATAAATGTGTAGAAGGGATTATTGAAATTTTTCGTCCTATTTTTTAAAAGAATAAATCCTGAGCCAAGTATTAGTTCTTATATTTGTTACATACTGATAAGAACCCCCCACACAATAGAGAGAGACAAAGAGATCTCTGTCAGCTGAGCACTTAAGACAGCAATTTCACAGGGACAGTTTTCCTCTCAGCTACCTAAAAAAAAAAAAAAATAGGTGGCCTATCTCTCAAAGGAGAAAAGAATGTAAAAATCTACAACAAAATATCAGGTTCCAAATTTGTTACAGCTATACATGTTCCAGTATAAGCACCTGGATTTCCTTGTATGGATTCCTCTTCTGAAAATTAATCCAGTTGGAGCTCTTCTTTTGAGATGTAATAGGGAAAACTGTCCAGAATACAGAACCTGAAGACCTGAATAAATTTAAATATACGTGGCACTTCTGATCATCGAAATGTCATTTCTTTAGTTTATTCCCTCAGATAATACTCACTGGTAGGCTTGTACAAATACCTTCATCTGACCAGACAAATTAGATTTTATTTGTTTCCAGACCTGCACTTTGCTGAGATTACCTTCTTTATGGGTTTACATTGGACCTGAACATCCTCTGGCAACACGAAAGGGCAGGAGATTGTATGTATGGACACCTTTCCCATACTGAGGAATGGTGCAGCTCCATCCATGCCACTGCTCTACCCTGCCCCTGGCCCAGCTCTGAGCTTTTTCTCTAACTCAGTAAATTCAGTGGAGGACTGAGAAAGGTGTTCTGAAAAGGTGCAGGAGAGTGTTGGAGGAGGTGTGTACCACCTCAGAGTTTCCAATGGAACCAATCAGGCTTCCCTATATTCCTTCAGCAATGGGGTGGCTGGCTCTCCTTCCTTCTGGGCAAAGGCACTGCCAGGTAAATCCAGCAACAAACCAGTGACTGACAGATCCCACCATGAGTGAGGAGAGAAAAGCCCATGGCATGAATAAATGTCAGGAGAAATGATACAAGACCATTTGGAGTAAAATGTGTGACAGAGATTGAATCGTTTTTAAAGGACAGTGTTTGGCAGAAGAACATCAAGATATTCTAGATTTTCTTTTAATAAGCTGGTATCAAAGGTCTACACACAGATGGTTAGCATCCATTGAAGTGAATTTAGGGTGAATGTAAGAAAATCAAAAGTATTGCTCTGTAGTGAATCCACCAGACAGGAGCCCACACAAACTCTGTGAACTCTTCCTATGTGATGTACCCCATTCACTTCAGTGGGAGCCTCGTGAAGACAGGTCTGCTGGAATCATCCTGACAGAATTCCTTAAATGCTCTCAAGCTTTTCCTCTAGAGCTGGTGAAAGTTTTGTTTGAGTCACCGACTCCATTATTTAGTCTGTGGGTTTAGATGCAGCTAAAGAAATAGATTTTAGTGCTTGTATTAGAATTATGGTGAAATGTGTGTTTGCTCATCAGCCCCTAGCATGAGACTGTGCTGTGTGCACTCAGTGTTTTCCAAAGATACTTGTGGTGACAGTGAACTTGCTCTTAATACTTGGAATACCTGTGCACGAGTCTTCACAGTAGTCTCATAGGCTTGGAACCTGTTGCCATTTATTTTATTGCTAATGGGGCAGACAGGTTTTCTGGGAAAAAGGTTGCTTGCTAAATATTAAAAATTATATTAAGATGCATTATTAAAAAACGCAAACTGAGAATCTCTATTTATGGAAGAAAAGTGTTGGGTAGAATTAGCAGCTTTATGTCTGGATTTTTGTCTGGTTGTGTGGATTTGGACTGTAATGTCTGCAGAACAGCAGCAGATCAGGTATGAGGGGATTCTCCAATCAGATCCACAAAGGTTGGGCTTTAAATGAAACTACAGCTCTCTAAATATTTTTGTAGCATGGAAGTACCACCACAAATTTTTAATTTAATTTTTTAAAACCCATAAGCCCCTTTTGCTACTGTTGGCAGCTGCAGATGCAGCTACCAAGTGAAATACAACATTTCAGCATTTGGCTTCTCCTCCGCCCTGAATAACTGTCTCACATCTCCTCCTGTTTGTTGGCGCTGCCAGAAGTGGGACCATTTACACTGCTCCTTTGTTTGCTTGGAGTGGCTGCATTTCCCAGCCAAGCCCTTCCAGGAGCAGCCAAGTCAAGCTCCTGCTGCTGAGGGAAGCTCCCTTCCCTCCTTGGCAGGAGCCTGCCTGGATCAGGCTCCGCGGAGCAGGGCGCACATCCTGTGAGAGTGTGATCCCAAAGGATTGCCAGTGAATCAGTGCTGCCTGTGCTGCCTGGGGCTTGCATGGACAGGGCTACTGAGTTCCCTCTTCCCTTGGGATCGGGATCTTGCCACGGATGCCCAGCTCTCAGCACTGGTGCAAGATCTTTGTGACAGTGGGCAGCTCGAGTGAATTTTCAGTGTGATTATTCATCAAATGCTCTTAGTGAAAACTACTTACATCACATGCTTTTTTCTTAAGTACATTTACAGATTTATATTTTAAAAACCTTGACATTTTGGGGGGTGTTCATTACAAAAGAGCTGTGATATGCTGTGTACTCATAAATATGGCATTTTTTATATTCTCCAGGTCTTTTAACAGCTTTATGGTGGATATGGACAGCTTAATGAAATGTGAAATATTCACTAAAACTACTTCTTCCCATGCAGTAAGATAATAAGATGTTACATTACTCACAGGTCCAATTTTAAATTTAAATATAACTTCATTTAATTTTACTTTGCAATCAGGTAAATTAATGAGAGAGAATCAAAACAATATGCTGTAATTACATTTGAAAATTACTCCTTCTGTCCTTCAAGAGTGTTCTTTCTGTTTAAGATATTGAAATTTGGTGTCTAAATATAAAATGCAGTAACATCTGGTTCTAATTGCTGGTTTAAATAATATAGACATGTAGACAGATATTTCATGCTTTTGAAAGAGGCTTTTAGTAGGATATTCTGAGTCAAAGGTTAGAAAAAATTTCATGCCACTAAAAATAGCTAATATTTCATTTGTGTTGTGGATCTAAAGGATCTTTTACATGAAAGATTTTTTTGGCTAAAATATAGTTGGTTTAACTTATTTTGTTTGGAAAGAACAACCAGTTTGTATGACTTTTACATCTGCTCTTCACTGGTGCATGTGAACATAGTGCAGAAAAATGTTGGAACAGTTTATTTCTAGACCCAAAAATTGTTAGATCATCCTCAAGATCCCTTATTTTCAGTGCAGAACTTTCTCTTTCCAAAATTATGTATTTGAAGTCTTCTATTTGCCTGTACTTTGCCACTCACTTTCCCAAGAAAAGAAGTTAGACATCTCAACATCAGTGCTAAAGTGATTTTGGTGTCAAGCCGCATAATCATACTGACTGCAAAGGTGCTTTAATTGGGGTTTAATACAGAAATTAATTTAAGCACATGCAGAACTCTAAAAATGTTGAGAACCACCCCAAATTTGAAAACTCTCAAGACTGAATTAATCTCATGTATAGAATTACTTTTCCTATTTTTAGTATGGCAGGGCTTGGCTGAAAAAGTGGGTTTGTTTTGTTGTGAAGGGATTGAGTTTTGTGGCCATCCTGACCTTTCCCAGGCCTGTGTTAGTTTGCTTCCAATCTGTTCAGCCACCTGGATAAAAGAGCTACAAATTCAACCTCACAGAGCCCACACGACCTACAAATGATTCATTGTCCCAGGCAGCAACATTTATTAGTATTCTTGAAAGAATCTCCTCCCTCCCCATCCCACTGACCCCGGGCCACCTTCATGCAAGCCTGCACTTCATTTATTGTCAGAAATTCTGAGGAACAAATCTAAGCAAAACAAGTTATGACCTGATCTCTCCCTGCTGCATAACTTTTCCACTTAGGCACAGGGACAAATTGGAAAACTTGAGGAATTATGGAATGCACTAATAGTGCTTCATGCACTAAAAAGTCATAAACTGACCAAAGGCTGAAAATACTAGAGCCCTGGTAAGGAAATAAATGCTCTGATCCATCTGCTACATGCACTTTGGCTCACTGTCCTTAGATACTGTGAGATTTCCCACTCTCTACTACTAAAAACTCTCCCAAGCCTCTCTGGCAGCAGCTCAGATCAAGTATAATTTTTATTTTATAGCCAAAATGTACCACTGGGCATCTACACTTCGGGCATTCAAGGGAGAAGCTTGTACTGTCCAGCATGAAGATCCTGACATGAGGTATCCACACCTTTCCTATCTGCACCACCCATACTCCAGTTCTGTGTGGGGTTTGCCTGGAATACCATTCAGGAAAGATCTCTTTTCCCTGTTGCCTGGAAGAGGGGGTTGCAGATGGCTCTAGAATTGTAATTATACCTGCAGATCCACCAGTTGTTGTGGTGTTGGTGCAGGTCAGTAAGAAACCCGTGTGAGAATCTGTAATTGTGGTGAACTTTAGTACAGCAGTGGATACACAAGGAAAGAGCCTGTGGGGGGAATCAGAACAATTTACATGTCTTGTGCACCACTGTTACCACTAGATGGTTTGTCTCAAAATTTTCCAAAGGCTGTTACTCGACAGGGCAAACACCTTCAGAGGACTGCAGTTCTAGTGAGGGTCCTTCACATCTTCAGGCTTCAGAATAAAACTTGGATTATTAGAGGTGATAGAAAAAAAAAGCCAAACTCACCCTTCTTTTGCTTCCACAATGTTCCACTCACATTTAATGGGACACTGGCAGGTGTATGATAGTTTTACATCTTCCTTTAAAATGTAAAAGATTTCTAGCCAGAAGCAGGACCAAGAGATCCAAGAATAAATACTCTGTTCCAGTAGTGTGGGCCATTTCTCTGCTATGGTCATCTAAATTCAGAGAGATGTGATGGCCCCTTCTTAGGATATATGAAATCATTATGCTTTCTGCCTTGCTAAATTTTGTGGGGAAGCTGGTAAATTATATATTTACCTTCTTCTATTACTTCTAGTAAAATAAAACATTACTTTGAAAAAAGAGAATAAATAATAAATTGCAGGTAGCAATAAATAACTAAATAAATAAAATCAATTTTTAAATGCTCAGTCACCTCTTCCAATGTTTGTTTTTAATACACTTTATTTGAAATCTAATTGCTTAGACAGTATTACTCCTGTGATTATTATTAGTTACCCAACAATCATTCACATCCTGCTTTATTTTTAATGCTTGTTGTGTTACACTTTGCTAATACTATATTGTTTCAGTTGTGGGTTTTTTTTCTATTTCTGCACAGGGAATATAGATTATTTCATTGCTTCACTGGGTACTAGAGAGGTCTGTCTTTTATGATTGCTGAAAATCTGTGTACAGAGCAGAAAATGGCACTGCATGTTTCAAACCAGTGATTTCAGTCGCTGAGGCTGTGGAAATGAATGTTGGTGTTTGAGTGCTCTGATAAAGATAACATCAGGGCTGCAGGATGCACAAGTCATCAAATATTCCTGTGCAGTGGGACAAAGGAAGCAGCCAATGTTTTTCTGGGTTCTTTATTTCTATTTTATTTGCTTGAGGAAAGTACCGAGAATCCTGTACTTAAGGGCCATATTGGTTTAGATCCCTAAAACCTTGACAGCAGCAAAATTAAGTGCTTAAACCCCGTTAAAGCCACTGAAATCTAAGCTCATGCCTAACTTCACTGCACTAATGTCTTGGATTGGTGACTTTGTGAATAAATTGGAGATGCTTAAATTTACACTCAATTGTCCATTTCCTTCTCGCTGCCTTGCACTTTCTGTGCTAATATTTTAGTTCTTCATGTGACCCACTCCAATTTTCTTGATATCCAAGCCTCTGTGAAGACCTAGACATCATTTAGAGAGGTATTTCAGGACACATTTGAGTTCATTCTTTCATAAGTCATTTAAGCTCCAGTGTAATTTTTATTAAATGCTTCCATCCCACTGAACACAGTGCAACTTTAAGTGCACAGTTAAGTTAAGCAGTTTTGGTTAATGCTTTCCTGAGCTGGGGATTTAGGTGGTGGATAAAGGTCTCCTGGGAGTAGCTTCTGTCGCCTACCATTCCTGGAACCTGGTGGCACACCCCCTCCTCTGCTCTATTTACCACCATCCATCCATCAGAGGGGCAGTTGGGTGCATTTCTCCATCTACTTTAAGTCCAAGGCATTGGAGTGCTTTGTTAAGCAATTTAAATGTTGGCTAAATCACTTGCTTTGATGGAAACGAAGGCAGAAAAGCTTTCTGAAGTGTTTAAACGTGCCTATTTGCAATGAGGAATTGGCTTATCCTGACCAAATTAGAAGTTGATGATCAGTTTTCTTTCATTTTGTTAAACCACGTTTCAACAACAGAAAAAATGGTTATTGTTTGAACACCTCATGCACGGCCAGGCAAGGAGCTCGGAAGGTGATGACCTCGGACAGGGAGGTGATGGTGCAGACTGGGATCAGCACAGGCTGCACAGCTGTGCCTGGAAGGAGATGTAAGGTTAAAACTTCAGTGTTCTGCTTTGCAGGGAGTGGTAAATGCTTTGGTACTGGCTGATCAATACTGTAAGTGCTTTGGGGACTGAAAGTGGATCTGTAGTTTGTATTTCCAAGAGACTGAGTGCTGGATACCAGGTTTCTGTCTGGTTGGTTTCTGGAGAACCGTGCCTGAAATGAAGCCTTAGCAAGCTTCCCTGCACTCTGAAGACATGTTTGGATCTAAGGATTTCAATGTAATTAAGATTTGAGCACCATGTGAGTTTCTTGCCGTGAGGAGCTTTATTAGCTGCTTTGAGTAGGTCAAGATTCAAATACCACTTTTCATGTTATTTCATATATTTGACCTTCCACAGCTCGTGTTCAAAAGAAATGTCTTTCCAAATACATCTTTCAAGTGTAGTAATGTTTGTATCAAATTAATCTGAAGCTTCTGTTGCCCTGGAGGCTGACTGAAATGTGGGTCAAGTCTGACATCAAGTGGTCAGACACACTCCATTCCCAATGGGACTATTAACACAGTGCTGCTCCTGGTGTCTTGCAAGAACCTCACGCTCCACTCATTTTCTCCACGTTTTTTCTTTAGTTACCAGGATTTCTCAGTGCTCTTCCTTCTCTGGTTTCCACCGAGGTCATGAAGTGTCACTATTGACAGACACATGAGGAATCATATTAGACACTGCAGCTGTTGAATCTGTCAGCAGAATGATGGGATCCTGTAAATAAAGTCTTGTTGGCTTGGCACTGCACGTAAGACCTTTATTCACTCTGCCTTGTTTAACCAATATATTCTAACAGGATCTAGGTCTTTTAAAAAGCAGTCCCAGCTCTTGAGGCACCAACTCTTCCACCTGTGTAGATTTTCAGTCTTACCAATAACTGCAAGAGCACTCATCACTCACACATTTCTTCTTGTTGTTTAAACACGCTGCAAACACTAATTCCTTTCATTTCTCATGACTCTGAAGAAGCTTCATAAAATTATTCATGCCATGATATAGGAGAGGAAGTGGGGATAGAGACCAGAGAGAATTTAAATCTTTGACTTGAGACCTTAAGTTTTCCCAGCTGCAGGTCTTGGGTTCAATCCTCTGGCATACTGAGCTGGGACCTTCATGTTTTATGGTATTTGTACCCAGAATACAAGGTTCAAGTTCAGCTCCTTGTGCTCCCTTCCTCCAGGGTGAGAAGTTATCCTTCAGTAGGCAGAGGGACATTTTTCATCTCCATTCTCAGAGATGAGGAGACTCACTGTTGTCTTTTCAAACAACAACAAGTGACAGGTCATAAGCTGTACAATATAAACTTTATATCTGCTCAATTGATTCATTTGTAACTGGAACATTGGAGTGTTTCTATACCCTCTGCATAAAACAAACATCACAAAGGTCAGCGTTTTTGTATACCTTGTAACTGAGTCAGCAACGCAAATACGAACTTTCCATTCCTGCCATAAATGCCACAGCTTGATAAGATAAAACACCATGTTTGTGCCTCTGGGCCTCTCAGCTACCACCTTGCACCTGGACACCTTTGTTTAAATTAATCTCAGAGGTAAAGTCTTCACTTCGGTGTCTTTTCTTTCTGCTGCAAATTTGGCTTTTTAGTCTGGAGCAGTAGTTTCACAGGGATCTTAAGCTGCCATAGACCAGTACTGATGCTGAAAAATACAGCCCTTCCCCTGGCTCAGCATGGTTGTTTTTGCAGCTCCACAGTGTACTGGACCGGGGAATTGTTCCAGAAAAACGAAACAAAATGAAACAAACCCAAAAAACCCACAAACAAAAGCCTCTGCCAAGATTTCTGCACATCTAATTCAGAGATCCACTGTAATTTAATTCAGTGCTTAATGGTGGGTTTATCCTCTGTAAGCAGAGCTCCCTGTTTGAACTGTTTCTTACGATAAAAAGTTTTTGTGTGAGGTAAATGATCACCTTTCATGTTCCCAGTGTTATCTGGGCAGCCCAGGTCACTGAGGAGAAGGGCTATGTGGTATCTTAGGTTTAAAAGGCCTAAAGTGTTCTTACCTGGGAATAGTTCGGAAATGAAATTAGCTAAATGATTGAGCTCTGTGCTTAAAAAGCAGAGCTGTAACTTTTTTTTTTCTCTCAATAGCCTATATTTTTATGTATTTGGATATGTTTCAGTTGCCATCAATTTACTTTTGAGTTCATTATCTTAAGTCTTCTATAGTTTCACTGACTAGATAAAATTATGTTGAGTATGCTTAAAGTTAAATGCCTGCTTGTACATTCATGGATTCATCCTAGTAAAAATTAATGGCTACAATAATTATTACAATTTAGAATAGTTTCTGCTTACACAGTGCATGGCTCGTGCTAAATCACACTGTCATGAAGTCCCAAATCACACTGACTAGTCCTAGCATTAGTCTTAGGATCCATACAACAGTCAGAAGCTGGAAGCCTTTGCTCCAAAGAGCTGGAATTTTAGAGAAAGTGGGGAGGATGCAGGATTCAAGCAAATGACCACAGAAGGCAGACTTCAAAATATCTCCACAAACACATTTTCACATCAGTTTCTAAGTCTGAAGCCACAAGGGACATGAATGTGACAGCTGCAAATTCAGTTCTGGGTAAAAATCAGTTCAGAGTAAACCTCTTTTCTTTTACATTTCTATTATAGCTTCTAATTTTAATAAAACATTTCTACTGAGTCATGCAATAGGCAATTTAACCAGAGTTTTTCTATTAAGTGAAGTTTAGTCTCTGCAGCAAATGCACTGAACAGTACCACCGAGCATTCAAAAGGACATTTTTGCCAACCACCTATTGATGCTAAACTGATGGGTGCACAGAGGGTCACCACAGAAAATCAGCTCAGTGCCAAATGGCAGAGCTATGGCAAGCTACATCTTACAGGCTTTGCAAGGAATTTTGGCCAGAGTTCCCAATTGTAGAGTTTATTGCAGCTCAGACAAAATGTTCGGCAATTTTAGACAAATCTGGGCATTTTTATACTGAACAGACTATTCAGCATAAGTGTGTGCATCTTTTAGCAAAACAAATCATTCTCTTGTTTAAAAACAAAAACAAAATGCTACATATGTTACTGAACTACACTTGCCATTCTTTATTTTAAAGTCATACACAAATGGCTTGTTCTGCTCTGATTAGCTTATTAGTTAATGTTGGATATGAAAGGCAGTTTTGGGGCATTGTCTGTCAACTTAGTGGAAATTAGGACAGTGAGTGCCTTCAATAGTCTTTGTTCATTAAACCATATCTCTGCAGATGTTCAGTGGCTTTTATTACTTTTGCTGTTCTGAAGCATTCTCATTTTTTTCAGCTAATGAGAAATGTTTGACTTTGTACATTGTTCATGGAGCCGAGGTTCAAAAGAGTTAGGTTTGTTACTCAAAGACTGACACCTTTCCTCTGAATTTATTATACCTGTAGGTGTTAATGCACATTTACAAGCCCTCTAAGAGTAAGACAAGCGAGTTAAACAATCTGTAGAAATTTTTGCTCTCAGGAGAACTCTGAGAGCATCTTCCTGCAAACCAAGAAATTATTAGTCCTATGGGGAATTCAGCTGTAGCCAGCTGTGCTTTTTGTGTGAAGAAAGGTTCATGTGTGGGTTCCCACTGCCAGATTTTAGCTTGAATTATTATAGATGTTCACCAAAGTTAGCATGTCCTGTGTCTGCAGACAGCTAATAAAAGGGCAGCTTATGTTTGTGGGCTTAAACCTCTGATTTTCTGGAGTCAGAGCTAACTGACTGGCAACAGGATGCTGTTTGTAAATGAAAAGGGTTCTCTTGGTGAGGAAATCAACAGCTAGCTCTGGCTGACACTGTGCTCTCATCACCAGCAGAAATGCTGGATTTATTTAGAAATTAAAGCAAACACAGTTGCATGTATTTCAAATGTAGTTTGGAGTAATGGCCTGGCTGGGGATGACAAATGAGAGCTCTATTTGATTAGCCAAGGAAATGTACTTTATCTGCTTCTTTTTCAAGAGCTTCCTGTTGAATTGAACAACAAGGTGCTAGGGCTGCTCCTTAAGACTAATTTCTTCTTCAAATCGTGCACATCATTAGTCAGCAGGATGGATGGAAAGGCAGTGAGGTAGTTGTTTGTGCTTCTAAATAGATATTCATTATGCATGTAGCTCTATTTTGTTAGGATTCTTGATCTCCTTCTAAATCCAGGTTGTGTTTTTTACTTAAGCAACTTTCAATTTGGTTAGAAATTTGCATATGCACAGGTACCACTGTTCTTTCTGGATAGTATTATCTGCAAATGTGTGTAAAATTTAGAAGTCTGTTTTCATCAGCCTAATCCATTTTGAACTGGTCTTATCTTGAAAGTACAGATAATAACCAACAAGAAAAAGAATAAAAATATAATACCTTTGAAATACGTAGCTTTTTATGAAAGGAAGGCTCATGTTTTTACCTTGCTGTGTGCTATCCTGTCTTGTGTGTACTTACACATAACAAGGTATTGCAGTGAAAATTAAGATAACCCTACAATGTATAAAAATATTAGTTGGGAGTAATACAGCTGGCTGCTGGTACAATATGCTCTTTGTGGAAACATAGACATAGGTTGATAGTACAAAGAAAGGGGCAGTTGCAGTAGCTCAGTATATTAAAAATGATAGCATATCAGATATGGCAATTACACTAGCCATCAATCTTCAATAGTTTGTGAAGAATGCTGCTAAAATGCAGTGAAGCTTTATAAGATTTGTGATCACAGAGTGTAAAATATAACAGATGCTACAATATTTAGATGCCTGCTGGCATTTACTTTTACCCTACACAGCTCATTTCAGTTATATGAAAATTTTATGTGCTCTGTAACCTCACTGAAATAGGAACATATTTATAAAGCAACCACAATGGAACAGGGCATTTTCAATATATACACAACTTGATCTGTTTAGTAAGATAAAAAAGGGCAAAAATTGCCAGTTAAATTAAATTACTATTAGTTTATTATTAAATTACTGTTAATGCAGCAGTTTTGATACATGTGATGCCTTCAGATCCAGACTCTCTGCCAGGGATGTGTCACTCAGAACTGGTTGGAGACTCCGTGCAGCCACTGCTCAGCGTGGGCTGGAGTCTTGTGGGGGTGATCACTGCAAGTCAAAGCTAATGAAATGAGACAGGAAAAGAAAGTTCTTGCAGCTTTCAGCTGGGAAACACAGTGGACAGCTTCCTTTGCGAAATGTGAATCTTACGTAAGAGCTGCCAAGGCTGCTGCAATCTCTTGCGAGCCTGAATCTTACTGGAGGACTGTGAAATCAGGGCCTAGATATACTGCTAATTAATACTGCCTCTTGGAAGGGTGCCCAGCAGCACCTCCTGGTATCAAGCTGTGGAAGCTGCCGTGCTTCTGGTCCTGTGCACAACTGTGTTTCATTTCATCACATCTCTACGTTATTTACCTTTTCCTAGCTTCCCCTGAGGCAGCTGTGTTCGGAGCATTTAATAGCTGAGTATGTCTGATGTAATTCTGCTAATCAGGGAACTTGCTGTGCTAAAAAATAAATGCATTAACTCAAGGAGTGCTCCCAAGACTTGACCTTGTGGATGTCTGACACAGTATTTGAGCAGGAGGAAAAATTCACTCAACCCAGACTTCCAAAGGAACACCAAGACTCGCAAAAGCATTTGAGCTGGCAGTTTGTCCATATGGCATTTGGCTTGGTTCCTTTGCAGTTTGGGGTTTCATGAACTGGTTTGCCATGTGGTAACCTGGCAGGTCTACAAGTGTTGGGCCTGTAGGACACCAAGAGGCTTTGGCTGTTTGTCAGGGAGGGATTATAACACAGGCTGGGTTGAAAAAGGCACAGTAACTCTTGTGTAGCAGTAAATTGCTCCTTTTTATCAAGAGAATTTTGTTATTGTCAAGAAAAGTCTGGCTCTTTCTGAGATCAGTGTCTGAAATGTTTCTTAATCCAAAAATTTGACCCTTCACTGGCACTACTTATGACATTTAGACCATTTCTATTTTATCTTTTGCAGCAGCTTACTCGTTATGGTTTGTGTTTACGAATCAGATCCCTTGTCACACTTGGAACCAAAATATCCTTTCTTCCTCTAGTAGCCCATAAAATGTGATACAGCAGGGAGCTCATCACTTGGGGTGAGTCGCCTGGAAACAAGACACACTTGGGCCATGGAGGATATTCCTCCTGTGAGCTCGAGTTCTGTGAGCTTTAAAGAGCCACGCCAGAGACTCTTCCTCCTGCACAAGTGTGAGGTACTTCACTGCAACGTGACAGCACACACGGTAACCAAGTGACAAAATTGCTGTTTGTTCAGGCTGTGTGTTCTGTGAATCAAAGCAGCATCTTGGAGTGGTGTCTCAAAAGTGGTTAAAAGCAATTTTGTGGTCAAACTTCCTATCTCTCTCCCCTACTTTACCCATACAAACAGCACAAGCATTTAGCCATACCTATATCTACTAAATCTAAGGTCTGGCTTTTCTTCTGCAAAGCAAACAACTGTTTTCTAGCCTCAAAAGCCATGTTAGGAAGTTAGCAAGGGCTATAATTCCATTTTGGGCTTCTGCAAACTCAAACAAATCATGTCCAGATCAAAGTCAGAAAGTTGATCAATTTCCCTCTGAGGACAGTTAAGTTGGTTCTGTACATGTCAGACAATATTGCACAGTATATTCATTATAGCAATTTTGAAATGTAATCTAAGCTTATTTGAAAATACAGGTATTTAACAGTTGTTTGTGGCTCAAATATATCAGACTTAGCACTGAAATTTGTGAAGTCTTTGATGTAAATGAACATGGAGTGTAGATAAGCAAAGCGACTCAGACAACTTTCATCTGTACTATTTCTTGATGAATTAAAAGTATTCTCAAGTTATATGAAATACATGCAAATGTGGGTGTTTTTAATAGCCAGAGAATCAAAGTCAATATCTGAACTCATTTCATCTCAGCTGGCTTATGAAAAATACAATTATGCACAGAGATATAACATAGGTCAGAGCTGTCAAATGTCACTGAGCCATCTCTGGTGGCTGCGGTGTGTGTGATGGCTGTGGTGCACCTGGTCCGAGTGGGAACAGCTCTGCCTGTGGTTTTTAGAGGCCACTGTGGCTTCAGGCTTGTGAGGTGTCATCCCTGCCCTTCCATGGCTGCTGTCCCTGGTGCTCCCTGCGAGCCGTGATTTGCCCAGGTGGCACTGGCAGCAGCAGCAGATGGCACGGCAGGTGCTGGGCACAGAAGTTGGAGAAGCATTTTGATTTTCTTCCCAGGTGCCCCAGTTCCTTCCACCAGAACTTTGTCCAGTAAAGATGGAGGAGAGCATGATCCTTGCCCTCTACACTATCCCAGCTCCAGGGGAATTCTCCCTCCCGGGAAGCAAGTGATGTCCCTGCCATCCTGACCCACCTATCTCCTGCCTGCTCAAAGTACCACATGCAACTCATTCAACCCATCAGCTTCCTTACTGTAGCAACCAGCTACAACTAGTTGTATGTCAGAAACTATTAGAAGTTGCTGTATGGATAACTGGCTATAATTATGAGCATCATTGCTACTCATTTTTAGGATCCCTTAGACGGATGAGTGAGATATCCATCCATCAGTCTTCTTCTATGTCCCATCCAGCCCTAAAGCCTCACTCAGCTCAGCCATTTCCTCACCTCTGCAAACCTCTGCTTTCATAGCCGTGCCCCAGGACAGGTAGAGCTGTCAGGGAGCTAATGCAGTGTGTAGTGCTCTCCTTCTGGATCTGCCAGGCTGCTCCCCTGAGCACCTTCCCATTGACATCTGCAGCTTTCATACCAGGCCTTTATTCAGGTAATATGCTGGAGTAAATTTGTTTCTCAGAGGTCACGTCCCAGGAGGCACAGTTTGCCCTGCTTCACATTCCATGACAAATCCATTCTGAATCCTTTTATTATTAATAATAGACAGCAAATTCTGATCTCAGGGTTCCTGAGGTAGAGTCAGTGATATCTGTGTAATTTAAATCAAACCTGCTCTTGCAAGTCTAAGTGAGTTCTAAAGATTGTATCAATGCAATTTCCCTGTGCAGCTGGGCAAGCCAGAGCATAATTAGAGATAAGAGCCAAGAGCCTTACAAGTGCAAGAGGTGTAACTAACCTTTGCTAATGAAGGATATCATGCAAATAGTATTTGATATTTGTGTGTATCTGATGCTATAACTGAACAAGGAGTAGTTGCCTGGTGTTTAATGATGGCTTCTGTGATGGTACAGACATTTCTTATTGAAAATGTGATTCCGATGAGTATTGCACAGATTGAGGGGAAAAAAGACTCTGCCTGTTGAATAACAGCAAACCTGCCCTCTCGTTAAATTAGCTCAATCTTTCCCACTCAGAAAAGTGGGATAATATGTAGAATAATATGTGTTCCTCCACAAAAAGAGTGGTGGAACAGAGAATCTTGGTTTTGTATGAGTTCCCTATGAGGCTGTGCATACCCCCAAAATGCAAGTCAGTGGAAATTAGCAATCATTTCCTAAAGACAATTTTATCCTAAAGTCCCTGAAAATAAGGTTGATCCTCTGTGTCTGCTGTTGCTCAAAACCAGCTATCTGCTGCAACAACTCCAGTAATTTGAAAATATCAAAATCTGCATACAATTCCTGTAGTTCTTTTTAAAGCTTTTCAAAGAGGGCACAAGGACTAATGCAAGTCTGCCTCTGGAGGGTTTGCTAGTAGTAGGAAAGCTAACTGTTGGTAAAGTTGGGCTGTGTTAGTGCCAAGGATTTTGATAAGATTGTTAATGGCATCCCTGTGAGTCCAAAGGTCTTTGTAAAATAATTGTTACTCTCATCATAGAGAGTAGATGTGGACGTGATATGCATGAGTTAATGTGTACTTGAAGGTATAGGATACCCTGGATGTGTTGCACATACAGTTTGAGCCATCAGCAGGCTCTGAAGCATTCCCCAAGATCGTATCTTCCAGTGATTATTGGTAGGATGGTGTTGTGCCAGACCAAGGAGGATGTATAAATAGCTAACAAGCTGCTAGACTCTTTTTTTTGTGAGTGTTTTATAAGAGTAATTCGGGTTGGAAAGGACCTCAGGAGATCTCCAAACTCCTGCTCAAAGTGGGATCAGCTCTGGGGTGAGATCAGTCTGCTCAGGGCTTGACCCAACTTTTGACCAAGACCCCCAGACCTGGTCCCCAGGCAATACTGTGTCTGGGGATTATTTGTGCTTGTCTTTGTGGAATTTTGTATGGTTCCTTTTGGCATATTCCCCTGGCTTATCTTAGTCCTGAATGGTGATGATGCTGTATATGCTCTGAAATTTTCTTGTATAAGCATTCATTTTATAAGCATATTTTAATTTATCTATTTCCTTTGTATTTTGCTAATTCTCCAGATGAAAGCAATTCATTATTGTCAGAACTCTTCATTCCGTCCCAAAGTTATGGGTTGTGGGCGTCAGACGAAGTTCTGGAGAAGTGTTGGGTCCATATGAGCAGAAGACTCAGGCAGACCCTCAAAACTGGCCTCGTGTGGCTGGATAGAAATGTGTTCTTTGCACATTTCTTAGCTTTCCCAATTGCTGTCAAAAAGTAAGCTTCAATTTAAGCCCACCAAAATAAAGAGAAGTGAATTAATGACAAAGTAGCTAATGAGAAATGCCAGAGTTTCTAATAAATGTTAACAGAGAGGTTTAATTTGATTTCTTTTCTGATTTTTATTGGAAAATTCATATAATCAAAGAAGACTGGTTAAATTCACTGCACTTTTTGTGTACCATCAGTGGAATTGTTAGCAGAGATCTACCTGCTGAATCATTAGCTCTGTGTGTGGAGAAATAACCTTCAACCACTCCACACAAACCTCCACCACAGCAGTGCTTTAGGCACCAGGAAATGGAAAGTTAGAAGATCCCACTCCGACCTTTCTCATCCATGGGTACACAAGTAACAGCAGGCTGAAGAATCCAGTCAGATTTAATTTAGTTGCATTGATTGGTGTTATTAACCGTTACCAGCAATTATAAAATAAATATTTGTAATTCTTGTCTTCTACATGTGCTAGCAGCTGTGTTCCACACCAACAATGCTACAGCCTCAACATGCCAAGCAGTCCAACACAACCAGCAGTAAATTATTAAAAAACCTTTCCTCAGCCCCTCTTTTGCATTGGGGGTACATCTGTGCACTGTCACTTGGCCTTGTGAGGCCAAAAAAGCACAACTTAACCAAGAGAAAAGGAGGCAGAGTAAACTGAATTTGTTGCGAATGATTCAATCTTGCATTATGAATCTATTGGTTTTTTCCTCGTCTCTAATAGACCTAAGTAGTTCTGGAAGCTGTACTCTCACATGCTACAGAAGTACTATTTCAGTAGCAGACTTGTTTGCCACTGAGAAAATTGTTGTTAAGAAATCATATAACAACCACTGCTGATCCCTAAAGGGGATTGCTTCTCCCACTAGCTATTATCTAAATTGGATGTTTTCTGGAAGGACGAGCTGAATAAATAAAATAACGCCAGCAAGACTAGAGTGCTAAGGATGCAAAGATTCAGACTCCTCCATTTTAATGTTAGTGTAACTCCACTGAACTCAGTAGAGTTATTCTGGCTTTAAACCTAAGCCCTGGGGCCCAAAATGCTGCAGGGAAAGAAGCTGTCTGCTCCCATTTGAACAAGGGGAAGGCCACAGCGTGACTTCATTTACATAAACTGCCTACCAGATGGAGAGAAACCCTGGGGAAAGGCAGGCACTCCCTGCCCCATCCCTCCTGAAATGTAGGACATGGGAGAAGGCTCCATTTGATAAAAGCATCCACCTGGTTTCTTCCTGTACCCCCTTGGCAGTCAGTGTATGGATTTTGGGATGGTTTGCTTAGTGGAAATAAACTGTCTAAGAGGGGAGTGACATTTCAGACCAGAGGACACAACCCCAGTGACTCAAAGGGTCTGTGCACTGCTGGGCCTGTGCTGAGGGCCCTTTTGCATTAGAAGGATTCCTTGATGGAACAAGCAGAGGCAGAGCAAGGTCCGGCCCTCTGGCTGCCCCATGCACTGAAACCATGTGAGATCCAGCCTGGTCAGGGCACGCAGTGTCAGAGCCGGCCTGGAATGGGACAGGCTCTGGAGGTGCCCCAGCCCCTGCACTGGGAGTCGGCAGGAGAGGCAGGGAGGAGAAAGCTCCATGCTCAGTTTTGGGTTCCTCACTGTAAGGAAGATATTGAGGTGCTGGAGTGAGTCCAGAGAAGGGAATGCAGCTAGGAGAGGGTCTGGAGCACAAGGGTCATGAGGAGTGGCTGAGGGAGCTGGGGGGGGCTCAGCCTGGAGAAAGGGAGGCTCAGGGGGGACCTCATCACTCTCTACAGCTCCCTGACAGGAGGCTGTAATGAGGTGGGTGCCAGTATCTTCTCCCAAGGAACAAGTGACAGGATGAGAGGAAATGGCCTGAAGTTGCACCAGACGAGGTTTAGATCAGTTATGAGGAAATTTTTTTTTCATGGAATGTGTTGTAAAGCATTGGAACAGGCTGCCCAGGGAAGTGGTGGGGTCACCATCCCCGGCACTGTTAAAAAAAAGTGTAGATACTGCTCTTGAGGACATGGTTTAATGGCGAGCATGGTGGTGGGGCTGGGCTTGACAGCTGGGCTGGAAGATCTCAAAGGTCTTCTCCAACATTAACACTTCTATGACTCTACTCTGAAGTTTTCGGAGCTGCAGTTCTGGTGCTCCACCCACCGCCTGCAGGCTCTGGGTTTGGGATCAGGGCAACACGTGGATCCTGCAGCTGCCTGACCACGCTGCCCTTGCTCCTGCTCCCACAACAGCTGCGGCAGAGGTCAGCAGAGAATTTGATATCTGATACAAATGAGGCTGCTCACCGAATTCTAATATGAAAGTGTTAGGGGCTTTATTTCTATTTGGTTTTCTTCCCATCAACTCATCTGTCTGGGATCTCCATTTCTGGAAAGAGGCAGAGTGAAGAATTTAGTCTAATACACCATTTAAATTCCATAAACAAGACAAAAATCTAGTAGCAGACCTGAGAATATATATTGCAGCAATAAAACTTCCCTGAAAGAATTGCAGCAGCAGCTAGGGAATGCTAATAAAGGCTTCTTTCCCTGTGAAACAACACTCACAGGCCTAGGTTGGCTTGATTTTCATTTAATAAAAACATTACATTAATATAATCATGATTATATTGCGAAGAGGAAACACTTCGGAAACTTTTTGATTCTCTTCATTAATTACTTCTCTCTCCAGCAGTACCACTGCACTGAAGAGATAAAAGAAGAGTGACTGATATTGAGTTTCATTTTTAAAGAACAAAGTGCATTTTTAATTGGTTTTAATATGTAAGCTTGCAGGTAAAAGATGAGCTAAAAATATTTCTGAATTTTAAAAAAAAAGCAATTGCAAACTGCTGCCTTCTGATCATGCCTGTCCCAACCTATACACAGACCACCTACAAGGTGCAATTAACTGACTGGCTAATTGTACAGGGCAGTTTGAGATGCTCAAAGAAGTGGCTTGAGATGGACAGTGCTCTCTAGTCTGTGTATCTTGGCCAGGTTTTCAGCTGGCATTTAGCTTTCAGAGACAGGATCTAAAAATTGTTTTCCAAAATGGGATTTTTTTAATGTCTGTGAGTTCAGAGCAGGAGCATAGGAGTAATGTCAGCTCCTGCCTGGGGCTCCAGAGATCACAGAGGCTAGGATGTAGGGCTAAAGCCAGCTGCAAATGTAGGGATAGCCAGAATTTCAGTTTTACTTTCCAGCTATATGGTGAAACAAGTCATAGCAAAGATCACATAGAAGCTGGAGAGCCAGCTCTGACAGCAACACACATAGAAAAAAATGAAAGGAAAAAAGGAAGTTCTTCAGTATGAAAAAGGCTTTTCTCTACACTCTTCTTGGAGCACGTTGTAGCTGAGGAAATGTGGGATACAGCATGGGAAACCCTTGGAGGTCTGGCTAAGGTGATTGGGATGTGGATGTGCACCACTGATGGAGTGGGTTGGTGGAGGAGGCTGCCCAGGCAGACACATCATTTACCTTCACCATTTTAATCCACTGCTGGCATTGTCCTGTCAGCCTCAGGTGCTGCACGCTGTGAGTGGAAACTGCATCCCAACGAGGGCAGGGAGGGCAAAAGGCAGCCTGGATGTTCTGCTGCACCTCTCCCACCTCCTGCTCTGGGCCAGGCTGCAGCTTCACGTGGGCAGGAGGCTGAGCTGTGCCCCAGGTCACAGCAGCAGCATCTGCCTTCTGGCACAGGTATCTACCAGAATTTCTGAGTTCTTTGTGTCTTGGAAATGAGAAAACACAAAGAGGTTACTCAGGAAACAGAACTAAGCATGTGTTAGGAGTTAATGATGATGATATAAAATAATTGTCTTGCATTCCATTGCTTCAACTTTATTCAAAAAGAGAAGTTAGGACAAAAAAGGCATTAAAAGCACAAGAAATATGAGGAACCTAATTTTTCTTTCAATGAGCCTGATATATTGATGCTACATGCCTTGCTCCAGTTAAAGTCAATAGCAGCAGCCTACCAAAATGATTTATCTCCTCTTTATTTTATATTTCAAGTTGTTGATGTATGTAGTATTAATTGTGGTAAGTTAGCAGAGAGAAACAAGCTAATCCATGTGAGAAGATTGCTTCCTTTTGGTGCCCTGTCTGCCTGCCTACTGGCAGTTTCATGCTTAAGCCACTGATTCATTTTTTACCTCTCTCTTGCCAGCAATTATATTTCATTGGTGACTGTTGTGGTATAGAGTTGGAGGCGAGGGCTGCTGCTCTGTCTGAGAAGCAATATTTCATACTGTATATCACTTCTCAATGTATGGAATCTGGAAAACTAGTAATTTCTCATTTAATTTCCAGCATAATTTACTATGCTGGAGGAACAGTGCTGACAGCTTCTGCTGAGAATGGTATGTGGTATGTTTTGTATCTTGCTTCTGTGCCCTCTCTCAAGTAAGGCACACACAGATTACATTTTGAGCCAACTCTGTAGTTCTTGGTCACTTAATTTTGTAGCTTTGCCAAAATAGCAATGACTTACTGTTTTCCAGAAAAAAAAATAAATGTAAGCACAGAGCAGTGTAGCTGGTATCAATGCAAATCCATACTTTTGGAGGCTTTAAATCATTGAAACAGAACACTAAAATTAATGTCTGCAAAAATCCTCTCAGTTTGGCTCTTAGGCAGCAAACTTAAAACTACCAATTGCTATAGGTGATAGTAGCTGATATGTTACATGGTATTGGCACCATATAACACATGTCTGTGTCATAAAGTGGTGTTGCTCAAGTTATGGACTGTGTTAAGCTGGAATGCTTCTCAGTAGGAATTTACTCCTTCACAATGAAGGAGTAAAACTTACAGTTACACTTGTGAAATAAGTGGCTAAAAAGATTACCTGAGTTGCAAGATTGCCCTGGGTTTGTTGGAACAGCTGAAATATGCAGCAGTGCTGAAACCTTGGCTGACTTGGAGATCTGAACCCTTTATGAATTGGGAATGGTACTGCAAAACTTTCCTGACTAAACAATATCTGTATATATGTTTGTACACACTGTGTTCATGACACATTGATCAGCTTCTCCGTTTAGCTCCTCTCAACCACTGTTTAGAGACAAGCAATGTCTCTAAAGATTAAAAATCCTGTTATTGAATGCAATTTTTAGATCCCATCTCTGACAATTGAAAACCTGGCCAAGATACAAAGACTAGATAGTACTGCTCACTGGCACTGGAAGTCCATTTTATTTAGAACAGGTTTTCATTGCCCTTCTCTTCCCCCCTCCAGCAACTGGAAGCTTGTTTGGAAATCTGTAATTGTTCTGGCTTAAGACAGATTTTGTCCACAGAGCCAGGCTTGGGAACCTGCTTAAAACTAAGCAAGCTGCTGAATTCTACGTGTCTTTGTGATAATAAGGTATTAATCCCCAAACTCCCTTGCTGAATATCTCAGGATCCAGCCTGCAAGGCGTGATGTGATGTGATGTGCAGCCTTGTGCACCCAGCACAGGAGGCAGCAGCTGGTGGCTGTTAAACACAGTTCATGTCTCTGAATCCTGGCACTCCACACTCACCTAAAGGGGAGGGTGTCCATGGTTTTTCAGTGCCTTTTAGCTGACACATTTCAGTGTATTTTGTGATGTTTTCCAGCCCACGGAAGCTCATCTCTTGCTGCAGAATGTGTCCTTATCTGCCTAAGTGATCCAAGCCTCCAGGATTTTGCTCACTGTCCATCCTGTTCAGGGGAGCATTGCAGATAAGAGCAGGACTGAGGTCTGGGGAATTGCCATCGCAGTCATTTTTTTCAGGAGAAAATTCACTCGCCATAAAATTAGAACATCCCAGCTGAAAATGTAACAGAGATTTTTCCCTATCCATCCTCCCTGTTAGCACTTCCAGGAAGCAGGCTTCTTGGCTTCTTGGCATTGCTGGAGCCTGTCAGGCAAATTTCTCTTACTGGGACACTGGGGACTAACCCAGGAGTGACATATTTCCTGACCCTGGGGTATTTTGGGAAGCCTCACATTTCCGGTTCAGAGGTTCTGGTTTCTGGTGCCTGGTTCTGCTGTGGTTTCAGAGAATTTAAGGGCTCTTGAAAACATTTGGAAACATTAAAACAATGTGAGGTTTTGATGGTTGCAAGATGAAATTTCTGAATTTTAATTTCTTGTAGAGTGGTGCCTCTCACTCCTCTTCCTCACACAAAGTGAGTTGCTGCTTCTTCCTCTTGAGGCCAGGGAGTCTGGAGGCAGTGTCAGAGTAATTTCTCAAGCTTTGCCAAAGTAGCAGCACCATGTTTTCTCCAAATCACTTGAATTTTAATTAATGTTCTGCCTTTCTGCTCGTGCTGCCATCATTTGTATAGAAACAAATGTTATGTTCAAGCATCCATAGTACACAAGTGCCCACACCAGACCCTGTGAGGACCCTCCTAAATCTGTTATGTAATATATAAACCCCCAGTTAATGACCCCAAGAAGCCCTGAGAGCAGTGTTCAGCTTCTCAGTAACCACTGCTGTGAGCAAGGCACACAGCTCTGACCCTCTGTACTCCCAAAATACCGATGCACACAACAGCAAAAATCCCACCAGGCAGTCAGGTTCTTACAGGCAGCCCCATGTCCCTGTCTGCCCAGTGGCAGCACTGGTCCCTCTTCAGCCAGCACGGAAGCATGAGGCAAATAAAAGTAGATTTTCTTCCAGGGATGAGCTAAGTTTGTAATAAGCACAGCTTTGCTCTCTTTGGCACATCAGCAGTTTGTTGTGGTGATTTCAATACTGTGCCCTTCACTTCCCTGTTAAGCTGGTGTAACGCAGCCTTGCTTATTGCAAGAAATGTCCTTTTGCCTTCTGGTGCAATTAAGACCAAGATTCATTGCTGGGTAGATTTGGCCTTTTCTGTCAGTGGCTGTGATTTGTACTTGTCATAGATTCCACTTTTTGTGACAGAAAGACACAGCCTGTAGTATTTAGAGAAATAAATTGGAACCTCTGTTTCCTATACGTGAAAAACCAGAATAACCCAGCTCTGACTTTTCCTCTGTGGGAGATGGGGGAATGGCTATAGGAACTGCACATCTGAACTCCAGGAAGGTCCCTGTGCATGTGTGCAGTGTGGAGGCACAGAGCCTGGCTGGGGTGAAGGGGCATTCCCTGCCTCATTTTGCACTTCCCAGGTCCTGCCCTGGGAATATTCGGGCATTGTGGCAGCAAATACACTGAGAGTAATTCAGGAGATGAATGGTGAGGCAGTAAGCAAATTGCTGCAGTAACATGTACACTGCTTTCAAAGCATCCTGAATGGTCTATTAGGTGTAAAATTGGATTAGAGAGAGCAATTAAAATGGTAAACTTGTAAGGAAGAGTTGTATATTGTTGCTTTAAGACTAGAATTGACCACTTGAACACAACGTGTGGGCCACATCTCTTGGCTTTTATTGAGCCTTGAGGAATTTTAAAATATTTCATTAGCATTAAACCTGATAGATTCTTTCCATTAAGCAAGGTGAAGCAAGTATAATGCAACATAGCTGGTGGCATTATAGTAGTGTGACTGCTAAAATATATAAGATGCTTCAGCTGGGGGCCCACTGTGCCCAGCTCATATTTTGAAAAGGTTTGGAAGCTTCTCATTAAAGATAATGAGGGTTGCCAGGTGTCCAGCAGCTCATGAAATGAAGGACTGAGTCCAAATTATTTCAGTGATATCTTGTAAATGGATTTCTCTTGTCCTTCACACAGATTTCCAGTAAATAAACTAATACTGGTTAACCAGACCTCTGATACTGTGAGCTATATACTTGAATAAACTCAGATTTGTGGAACAATACATTAAATGGGAAATATATTTACTATGAGTATACTATAGCTCAAATAGTGGAGAATTACGATCTTTTAAAGTTTACTGGATGAGAACAGCTTTTATCTCACAATTAATGGTTCTTACACATAAATTTCATCTGAACACTAAATCTAAATTAGCTGTTGTTTGAGGTGATTACATGGCTTAATTTTTTTTTTGTTTCAACTGGACCATGCATTTCCCAGCAGCTTAGTTTGCTGATGTTTGATTTGTGGTGATACAGATCATATACAAGCTGGCTTGTTGTTTTTAATGAACTGGATGTGTTGTGTAATAGAATTGCTAGGTTTGTGTTAAATTGCAGCTTTGGGACTCATTATTGTGAGATGTTATCTGCTTTGAACTGGCTTATTTTATCACAAAGAAAGAAATTGAATTTGCTTAAGATGGCAAATGCAGCAATGGATGGGTTGCTTGGTGAGTGTTTTGGGGCACCCTGTTGAGCTGATATGTATTTTATCTGATCTAATTCACATTCTGCCCAGAAGATGCATACACACCCACACATATGTTGGAGTCCATATAAAAAAAGTCTAAAATAAACAGTGTATTGCTGGATGGTTAAATGCTGCTATTTAGCCATTGGTTTTTGACCATTTCAACTGTAAATTCATGGGATCTTTTCCTTGGGGCATTTTTGTTCCAATTTTCTCTACCGTGCATGCAGAGGCTAATGATGCATTTCTGCCTGCACATATTTAGCTTTTGCATGCACATATTTCAGCACTTGCACAGAAACACTTAGCAGGCGTTTGAAGTTTAAGTGTATGCAGCAGGATTAATTGTGTAAAACCCAGAAAATTCTGTTTCCTTTGACAACTGCAGGTTTGGGAGATGAACCCTCCGTGTGTCATTCTTGGCATTTCCGTTCCTTTGCAAAACACGTTGAGCTTTCAGCCTAATGTAAGGGTGATATATGGGAAAATTAAATCATTTTCTTTACCGTGGTAATTTTAGCTGTTCTCTGCAACAATGTATAAAACCACTGATTTGCATCGACAGAAACTATAGGTTCGTTAAAAACACTTCTCAGTTGAAATCAATGAAAAAAGGGGTTCAGTTCAGAGGTGATTTTAAGGAAACGCTGCAGGAATGTTTGGTTATAAACTGGGGTGGCACAACTCTCATGTGGGTTCTGCTGAGCTGCTGTGAGAGCAGTGCCAGCTTCACTGGGTGTGTTGGGTGTATGCTAACAAGTAATAAATACGTGATGCCTGTGCTGTGGAGGGGCTGCTGGTGCTCCCTGGCCCTGTCAGTGCTGTGCCAGCACATCTACCCAGAGCACATGTCCCGGCTTCTGGGACCACTGCCATGGCAATTTCAATTTTTTGTGCAGAGGAGTTTGAATCTCTGCAGTTATAGTCAGAGTTTTATGATAAATGAGGGGGTTTTTTGATGGCTATAGGGACCCAGATGTAAAATATCAAATCAAAGGTTGTTCTTTGCAATGCAGCAGAACTACCCTCCCTCCAAAAGGAAACCAATAAGCAACAATAAATATTTTTCTTTCACAGTGGGCTTAATAACTCATTTTAGATGGTTCTTCTAAACTCTCTGTGATCTAGCATCACATGCTGTAGAGGTGGAAGAATTACTGGCTATTTGCACTTTGCATTAATGTTTAGGGTGGATTGTAATGACAAAGCAGATATTGAACTCTGCAGTTAATTTGCTTTTGTTGAAATAACCTTTAAATTACTCTTCCCTTAAACAGATGGTTTTTTGCATACTGATGAGTGCTCTGTCCCATCCCTACCCTGTATGCTGCTTTACGTCCTTTCTCACTTCGTCTTGACCACCATTATTTAACAGATGGGATAGCATATACCACAGAATATGATTTTTTTTCCCCTCACTTTCCTCTGCTGGCTTTAGAAAGTTCAATTTTTGCATGACCTTGGTTCTGGAGGCCTTGATTTACATTACATTAACAGCTTTATGGAGTCACTTTATAGTTTGCTCTATTGCTGAAAAACAGGACACTTTTACTGGCAGAATTTACTGTTCATTTTTCCCAATTGTTTTTGGCATATGCTCATGTTTTGGTTTTTACATCACTGTTGCTAGTAATTACCTGGCTTCCATTATTTTTCTTTAATAGAGGATAAATGAGTGTGTGGTATTTTTCTTTAGGAGAGCTTGAGTGTATTGGAGATATCTCTCACGATGGGGAGAATACTGCAGGCATGATTAATGGCATCATCATTGTAACATAATTTAGTTAGGAGGACTTATACAACTGATAAAGTGTCATGTACTTCCACTAAACTGCAATCTAAGTGAACTGTATTTCAGGTTTTTATATCCTCATTTCTGTCTTCTGTAAAGATATTACTGTAAGATTCATACAAGCCTCTTTATAGGCTCACGCTGTAAGCAGTGAAAGTTCAATCAGTTCTTCTTGCAGGAATCATAGTTTCTATAAAAAATGAGTAATTATAATTCACAAAAAGGCATAAATTAGTTCACTAGATGTATTTATTGCAGACTGAAGTTGTGACTAGATGAGGTATTTTGTAGAATAAAGAGAGATTTAGTTTAAAATAAAGATATCTGTCCTTGAAAGATGAGAGAGAAATCAAATGTTTACAACACAGTGCCTACAAAAACTTGCATTGTAAGTACTCCATAGACCACACTTATAAATTAATCAGAGAAAATCAATATATAAGTTGGAGAGTAATAAAGTACCTTTCTTTAGTAATTAAAAACATCACTGTCTCCATCTACTTAATCCAGCTCCTTGGGCCAGTTGAAACACTGCATTTTAATTTCATCTCTGTTTGTTTTTATACAGAATTACCAAATTTTTATTAAATCTTTTCAAAACTTATTCACATAAAAAGAGTATTTTTCTTGGTTTTCACTGATCACTATTTTTTCCTGGTGGATCACTTTGTTTAGCTGAACTTCCCATTTGAGCCTTGCATGTTGCGGGGGGGATTGTATTTAATTTCATCTTTCTTTATGGTTGAATTTATAGTTGAACCTATGTCTCTTCCACTAGCAAAGGCAAGCAAGTTTTGCACTGGAGATCTTTTCCAGCTCCCAGGAAGTCAAGATGAGCCCAACACTACTTTTCCCCATCTCCATCATCTGGCAATTCTTATCACCCAACCCCCTGTTTTGTCTAACTTAGATCACTTCCCCTTTTTCTGAGCTGGTTATGTGCATTTTTTTCCCTTTCCTTGTCTGTCCATGGTCGGCTGTACTTGCAGACTCTGACATTTCAGATGGAGTTGTTTTTTGCCCAGTGTGCAGCATGGTGGGGCCTCAGTCTCTGTGACAGCCTTTAGGGGCAGCAAAAATAAACAGTAAATAGAGTCTCCACTAAACTATTGATTTTCATTGCAGATTCTCATCTTGGCACTCCGAGCAGGGTGCTTGTGCAGAAATATTTATTGTGCATATTAATTAGGGAAGGATGAACAAAAACGAAGAATAAAAGATCACTGTGTAGAGCCAGGTACTCGTTCAGGATATTATCTATCATTTCTGTACAGAAGCAGCTCTGTAAAAGCTATGGTTGAGACTATTTCATCATCCCTCCACTGAAAATTTGAATGAGCTTAAAATTAAGATCCCCTTACATAATGGAAGTCGTAATGAAGGATATGGTTCATAAATTTCAATTGTTAAATTGTCTCAGTGGGAAAGGTGACTTGACATTCCCATATTTTAAGGATTTAAAATCCACATTCAACAATAATGGCAAAGGGTTTAATTATCAGCTTATATTAAGACTTGAATATGAGAGACATTTCAACTGTTCTCTGTGTGAGCCATAAGCTTTCAGCTGAAGATTTCTCTTATTTTCCAAGACCCAGATTCTGCTGGAAATTTTTATGGGTTGCCTGTTTGCAAATACTACTCCTTATGTATAAACTTAGCGTAAAAAAATTATTTTAAAAAAATTCTTTTAATGTTCCAATATACACAAACTATTTTCCAGGACTGCAATGCGTGTAAGGCCTTTTCAAGTATTTAAGGAGGCCATTTAATAGGCAAAGTAACCCGTAGTGCTCAGAGCAGGGCTGCTTGTGCCTTTCCACTCCAACAGGAGCAGCTCTTTGTGGTGCCTCAGAGCCCAGTGAGTTAAAGATGGAACCATCCATAATGGAACAAATGTTGCACTTTCCTGTTACTCAACACCAGGCTGTTGAAGTTTGTATTTATCTGTGCTGTCTAGGTTTGAAAGTCCTACTGTGCTAAAACTCTCCCTGTACGCCTCTTCCACTTTTGGGAGATGGGTCTGTGGTTTTGCCTAGATTTGAAAAGCACTGATCACCTCAGTGTTGTTATTGTAATAAAAACAAATAGTAATGACAATAATAAAAGAAAAGTGATATTGTGTTTGTAACCACTGCTGAACCAGAGGTAGTGAATGATGGCCATGTTTAGCCAGACTGCTGAGGCAGGAATACAGAAACTGGAGAGATATCAGCCAGACTGATTTAAGACCTGGAGAGAGCACAGAGCTGTGAGATTGATAGCACAGAAAGGAATCTCTTGGTTGAGGTCCACGGCCTGCATCAGAGCTTTTGGGATTGATAGCACACGGCACTATCAATCTCACAGCAGCAAATGGGATGACTATTCTCCATGAAGAATGGGCCATATTAAATACCCTGACATCCATTAGATTGAGAACTGCAAAATGAGTAAGGAAGAGTACATGTTTGTGGAGATAATACAGTGCTGATTTTTGTGCAGTTTGTTTTGCTGCAGAAACAGCCTCACTGGCTAGTCCAAGCTCAGCTCCTGAAGTTGCAAGTCATGCTGGAAATGATAATAATAAGCACAAAAATGCACAGAGGGTAGCCAATATGTAAGGGAGAGTGACTTCTTAAAATGTAAGGCC
The DNA here is from genome assembly GCA_013397915.1 of Daphoenositta chrysoptera. NCBI lineage: Eukaryota > Metazoa > Chordata > Aves > Passeriformes > Daphoenositta > Daphoenositta chrysoptera. Next base: position 1,822,061 of record VZRO01002834.1, on the reverse strand, counting down.
TGGTATAATGGGGCTTTGAGAAACCTTGTCCAGAGGAAGGTGTCCCTGCCCATGGCAGGGGGTTGGAACAGGATGAACTGTGAGGTCCCTTCCAACACAAACTGTTCTAGGCTTGTATGATTCTATGAAAATTAAAGTGCAAAAATTAAGCAACACAGCTCATTGTGATCTGTTTAATATTTCTGATTTGTGTTTCACTGGATATTTTGTACAGTACATCCTGGCCATTTTCATGCTGGATCTTCTGTCCATAAACTGGTGGCAAAAGAATTCCTTTGCTGTATCTTGTGCTTTGATTCTCCTTGTGTTATGAAGCTCATCAAACTGAAAGCCTCAGGTAGACACGTCTTGCTTCAGGTCTATGGAATTATCTGCATGAATTGGCTTGCATTTATTATTTAATATTTTTATTTAATGCAGCCATGTAGCTTCCTTCAAGAATCCCATCCTATATCACATTATTCCATCAGAAAAGTGTCATTTACTCACTCTAGCATTTCAAGGGATATGGAAACTGCTTTTTTCCCTGTGTGGACACAGCTCCCTTAGCAAACATTGCTGCTCAGAACACTGGCAGATGCATGGCTAAGTGAAAATAACCACCTCTTGTGTGAAATGATTCTGATAGCAGCAATCCACAGACAAAGGCATTAAAGGACACAACACAGGCAGTGAAAGCTGTTGTTGCCTTCCAACAGTAGAGAAATCCATGAATAGTAGAGGATTATCCCTGAAATTTGGAGGTTATTTGCTCCTCTAAGTCCTTACAATTTTCTGATACGTTTAGATGTCCAGCATAAAATCAGGGAAGTAGTATCAAACCTCTGTAAAACAAAATTATTTTTAAAAGTTTTATTTAGAAGTCTGTGGAGAAAAAAAAGCCCTTTAACCTAAGTTTATCTTCTGTAGTGTCTGGAAGCAAATAGAAATATTAATAGAGAGAAAGAAGTACCCAATTGTACTTGCTGGAGGGAATTTCCAACTTTGAATAATGTGGTACTAGATTTTAGTGTTCATGTGTGTCATTTCATCTACCCCCCCCCCCCCTTTTTATACTCTAACTTTTTAACTTTTTTAGTAATTTCTTCAAGTTTACTTTAGAAGGCTACAGAATTGCTTATCTTATAGGTTTTTTGGGCTTAACTTTGATGGCAAGAGTCTTCTTTTAAACACTTCTGGAAGATAAGAGGGATTTAAAATATGGTGCACCTGAATCTAGGAAAATTCTCATTTTCAGTGATTCAGGGAAGCACTAAAATTAAAGTATGGTCTCTACAGACTATCTCTTTTGTCTGAGGTACCAGGATTTCCAGCAGGAGTGATAAGCATTCTTAGATCACATTAAATAAATGGGTTTGTTGTTTGGGCTTACTGTATTATACAGATAGAGTTCTGGTTGAAAAAAGTATTTTTAAAAATATTCCATTTTAAATGTTTTGCAACATTTGAATGATTTTTATAGGCTTGCTGATAGCTAGATGCAATTTTAAGCATGCCCATGTCCATGAAATAGTTGTGTCTCCCTCGGGGAAAAGTTTCTGGGGAGGGTTAACTGAGGCTCTAACTGTTCAATAAGAAAAATAAACTGTTGCTCTCCTGGTCCTTAAGGAAGACTTAGAGGTAATCACATTTAGATTCTTAGGAGACTTTTCATAATGGTCCAGAAGGGATTTTAAAGTCAAAAGTGAAACCTAAATATAGCTGGAGTAATTCTAGTGCTCGTGTGTCACAAACTCAGACTTTAGTAGGAATGTTGTGGCGAGGCTCATGCTGAAACACAAATGCTGCATTAGCCTCAGACTGTGACAGATTGAAATGGTAGTCCTGTGCTGAGGGAGGCTGAGCTGGCATGGCACAATATCCCCTTAATCTGCATTGAATTTCCAAGCAGGAACACCAACCAACAGTAACTGTGTGTGCAAAGAGAAAAATCCCACGTGCGCAGCACAGCTCGTCTGGGAAAACATCGACATGACGGGACCTACCAGTGACAAATGAAATTCAGCCCAGGTAAATGAATAAACAATGAAACCAAAAGCCATTCATAAACTGGAAAATGTCCTGATATCTAGACAAATAAAGCAATCTGGGTGTTTTTGCATTAAAATAATCCCTAAAGTATTCATCCCGATGTGTACTGGCAATGAAAAACAAATCAAGCAGTGGAGTGAATTGAATTACCCATCCTGTGTGCTATAAATCATAAGGAAATCCAAGCACTTTTATTGCTCCATATGGTAGAGTTGGACATTGTCTGGTACTGTTTATAACACTGCTCACATCAAAGCAGGAAAGTTAAAATTGCTGGAGAAGGTGGATCCAAAGCAACCCAGAAAAAGAAAACTGTTAACTTAATCGTTAACAGAGAAAAATAGAATGACATTCAAGTTCACAACAGCCAAAGGGAAAAGAACAGAAAAGAATCAAATTAATTTTGGGATCTTCTGAGCAGTGAAGGAAATTTGTGACTGAAAATAGAGAAGGAAAATGGATAACTGAGAGGATATTTAGGCAAAGTTCCACATCCAAACAAAATGCACATTTTATTATATGTGTTATTCCAGTCAGAGGTGAGCTAATCGAAGTAGCACTACCTGGAGTTCTCATGCATGCCCAAATCCTGTCAAAGAGGAGGATGTTTATTGGATGAGCCAGGGAGCTGGGGTGGCTACAGTGTTAACTCCAACATCAGCGTTGTCAGAGAGGTTATCAGATCTGAATCATCATCACTGATACTGCAAGAGTTATGAATAAATGCAATTAGAACAGGGTAATTTGTGAAATTAACGCTGATTTTGTCTTTAATACAAAATTCTACTTCTGCCTCTTGGGTTTCTTCCCAGCACTAGCCAGCCTTACCCGCTATGTTCTCACAGCCCTGGAAAGCGGGGGTGGTTGGACGGGCGGTGGGCGTGGAGCTGGATCTGCTCCCGCTGCAGCTTCCCGTGCTTGTCGCTGCAGGGATCCCCTCTGCCAGGCACAGCCCTGCTCTGGTGGGGAGCAGTGCAGGCTCGTCCCGACCCCTTCCCCCTTCTGCCTTTGAACTGGCAGGTGGCCCCTGCCTTAAAGGAGGCTCCGGCATCCGCTGTTTGGGCTCCTCTCTGGTTCAGCTCTGCCCGAGGGGGGCACAGCTGACAGAGTTTGCTGACTGCAGCTTGCCCCAGGACTGCTGAGTTCGCCTTTTGGAAGTTATAACCTCAGATTTAGGAACTCGCGGGCTAAAATAGCTCATCAAAATATGCAGATGGGAAAGAGATTACCCTCCCTTCCTGCTGCATGGAATGAAATTTGTAGAGTCTCCAGTTTTCTTTTTATGGAAGCATTTGGCTTGTATACGTCTGTTAGAACTGGAATGAATTTTAAACATGTTTCTACTGAGCATAATTAAACATATTAGAGCCTCAATGAACTGTATTGTCCTATGCCAAACTAAAGACTGCGAGGAATAAAAGGAATTAAAATGGATGTCAGAGTGAAATGAAGTTAACATTGAACACCTCCATTAAGATCAATAAAAAAATTATTGTTGTTCAGTGTATTTAACAAGGTTCTGGAGATGTAAAATGAAGTGTCTCATTGGTTAAAATTGAAACACTGAAATGCTAGGAGATCACAGGTAATATAGTGAGGATATATCACAATTCTAGCAGCAGCCTGATAATTAAACTTTTGTCTCAAGTGCAAAACCTCTTTCATGTAATAGGATACTGGAACTTGTGTAGGTGAAATGATGAATGGAAGCAGATATTTTAATTCTTTATTTTTGGACACTTTGGTAAAGAAACCAACATTAAAGCTCAATTCGGTGTATTGCTGTTTATTCCCAAAAGTAAAATCTGTTTGGTTTTGCATCAATAAACACATTAATCAGAAACAGAAAAATAGAAAACATTAGTCAATGATCCAATAAAATTCTATAATATGAACCTAGTAATGAATAAAAGTTGATAGATGAATGAAGATAGTGATAACTGATAGAAAATGTAGCCTTCCAGTACACTGCTTATGGCATTTGAATGAGTTTCAGAATTTAAGTATGAAAAATTATTCTAACCTATCCTATTTTTAAGGACACTCTGGAACTCTTACCATATAAATTTATAGCCCAGTACTTAAATATTTGATGGTTTTGTACATTTTTTTTTTCCTAACATGAGGGAAAATCCCTGAGTAAAACAATGCACCATACATCTGGAGAAGTATGGGAATCTTTTACCACCCTTATTAAAGATTCCAGGGATCCTTTTGCAACACAGAATAACTGAAATTATAATATTAAATGTTATTTATCATTGTAAAATTGTTACTGTCCTCTTTGACTTCTTCTCATGTACCTTGCTGTGTATTCTCCTCAGATATTTTAATTCCACAAAAAATCAAGAGGTGTTAGCAGGAGTATTTAATTCTAGGGGTGGATTTGCCAAACTTTTTCTTGCCTAAACTGCATAAAGTTGCAATAAAGGTGGAACTGCAACCCAGAAACCAGAATGTTTGTGGTCTAAAACAAGTAAAACTAGCACCTGATTTGCTTTAATGTTTGAGGGAAGCCTTGATGTGAACTCTGGGGTGTCAAGCTGTGCAACAGGCCTGGATTGCACTGTGCTGGAAGTGCGTGTTTTCTTGCATCTGGGTGGCTTTTCATGTGTCCACCTGTCTGCTGTTATTCAGTGATATTTTAGTTTAATCCTCTGGGAAAACGAAGCCTGGTGCCATCCCACTGTTCCAGTGCACACCTGCTGACAGCTTTTGAACTTGTTGTCCAACCAAAGCTGACAAAGAAATCGGTGACTGCTCATTTCTGAAAATATGTGGGTGAGAAAAGAAGGGAGACCCACTCACTCTGAAAAGAGATGTGACTGTAAGACATTGAAATGCTTGCATTGAATCATGCATCTGTCCCAGTTACAAGACTTTTGGAGTAAATCCGAAATAAAAATGCACGCAGGGCCAGGCTTTCTTATTTCTGATGACAAAGATGCATTTTGTGTACATAGAGACTTATCTTGGCTTTTTCTTTGCACCTATGCACGTATAAAAACATGCAATCTCTTTATATTCAAGCAAACAAGACATCATGGTGTGCTAGGGAGAATAAAATCTGCCCTGTTAGACAGAGTTATAAACTGAAACCCGTTTTACATGTTCTGAGTTAAAATAACAACAAAAATATCTTCAAATCAAACCATCTTGCTTTAAATTAAAGATACTGATGCAGTTCCTCCATCTCCTGTAAAATCTGACTTACACACACCTCTTATTTTAAATTATGACAAGTATTTGGTAAGCATGAATTTTCAGACTTCTGGAGCATAAGATCTTCTGGTGGATTTTGTCACCAACACATGTTCTCCTAAAACTATACTTATCCTGAAAAGCTGATGCAATGAATTTACACTTCATAGAAAAATCAGATGAAAAATTTTCACTGTATTCAGTGTAACTCCATTGACTTCCATGGATTTTCTGTTGATTTATGTGAGTATGAAAGAAATGAGAAAGGGCCCAGTAGAATAAGTTGTAGTTTACACAAAAAGGATTTATTGCAAGGACTCATCAAAATAATTTTTCAGCGTAATTTATAAACTGTTTACTGACTATAGCTGACCTTCAAAATTGCTATTAAATATTCACTCTAAGGACTACTCTGTATATTTAACTAAAACCTCCGTTTAGAAAGGTTGCCAGTACATTTCTACCTCGTGTCTTTGTTTTCCTCCCAATTTCAATGTAAGACAAAATTAGTAGCTAAAAAAGGCATGTCTTTTCCCTTTGGAATTGACAACAACAAGTCCAATATTTTTTGATGAATAGTCTTATTTTATGACTCTAAATGTCCACCAGTATCAGTGTTTTGGATTAAGAATATTTCATTCGTTCCTGTTCGTATGATGTGTCCTCCTGTCTCTAGGAATTTGTCCTGCCTGCATTAATAGAAGTATACAAGGCACTGTTAGTTGTGTACCACTTGTGTGGCTGAGGTCCTCACCTTCTTGCATCTTCAAGCAGAGCATCTTCTCTGCAATGTTATTACCAAAAAAGTTTCCTTTAACCGTGTTCCAGCCAGAAGGTGATACTGCTGGGCTTTTGTAGGGTACAAACACCCTTTGAAACAATGCTAGGAGGTGTTAGCTAATCCTTTTCAATGATGGCTTTTTACAGCCTAATCGAGATAAACCCCAGGAGGGAAAGAGAGGTTTGCAAGATGGATCTGTGCCCCGTGTGGTTTTTCAAATGGATTAAAAGTCCATTTTGTTAACAGAGTGCAGTGTAGTATGAAATAAACCTGAAAGCATATGGGCTTGCCCTGCCGGAGAGCCATAGGTTGGAGCTCTCCTGTGATTTTCCCAGTCCCAGCCTCCCTCTGCCAGGAAACTTCAGCAGCGCTGGGCCAACATCCGAAGCCCCCGTGTTGTTCTGAGGCTGGTGGCAGCGAGGTGTTTGGGACAGTGGTGCCTGAGCCCACGCTGGTTATCCAAGGCTGGGAAGGTCGGGAGCGCTTCACTGGAGGCAGCACATGGGTTTGGGGGAGCCCGAGGTGGCCATTTCCTCTCTCTGCTGGGAAAAAGTGAGCTCACTTGGATATTTGGTATTCTTCAGGTCCACCTCTGTGATCACTGTGGATGATCCTTGGATGCAATGCACCAGTTATCTGCAATTAAGCTCTATTAGTGGAAAACTTTCATATACTTTTTTCCCTGTTAATAAAATGGCTTTCTCTCTTGAAGAAAAAATCAGAGTTTGAGCTCACGAGCTGTAAATGCATCTGCAAGATAAGGATAAGTTCTGTTTGAACTACCAGGGTCCTGGGGCATTTTCTGGCACTCAGCCTTTCTCTTGTGCCTCTGATCTTTCCTCTGCAGCTGCCAGGACCATGAGGGATCGGTTTTGCTTTCTCTGAATTCAATTGCCAAAACAGCTTCTACAAAAGCCAGCCAACACCATCTTCTACCCAGACCAGGGGAGTGCTGACGTGAACACCCATTCCAGCTATTCAAAACATTCTTGTCCATGCTGCAAACAGCCAAAGATTTCCTCGTATGCACCACATAAAATATCCCACATAGTTGCCTGGATTTCTGTTGTATTTCTTAATACTTCCTCCAAGAGCTTAAAAAAACGTTTTAAATTAAGTCAGTTGCAGCTGCTCTGTCAGGAATTCACTAAGCACTGCAGCCACTGAAGCAATTAAAAAAATGGCACAGAAGGTAATTAAAAGCCTTACTGGATCTTGCTATTAGACTGACATTTTAAATGCCTCTAGATGTTTTATTGTGCCAATAACCTATTTCCCTAGTCTCGAAGAGAAATACAACTGACATCAGTAATTTAGTAAAGTATTCTACAGGTATCATAATGCTCCAAGTAGAAATCTATATTAAGTCACTGTGGTTTTCCGTTCTGCACAGTCCTCACCGCTCAGCTTAATGAAACAGTGGTTATTTGTTAATGAGTATTAGAGCTTAGTCCCTCATTCTCATTCCCTGTAGTGAGCTGTGTAATATTTGTACTACTTGTGCACAAAGAGATGTTTTCTGGTTATCATGAGCGTGTGGGCTGCAGGGAGTCGGACAGAGATTGTCCTTTTCCTGTGCAACAGCAGAGCAGAAATCCTGGTTTTCATACAGAGTGGCCTTTCCCTGCCCCAAGGAGTTTTACTAATGAGCAGTGCTGAGCAGTTTGTGACTGGCTGCTGTCCACAAGCTCGGCAAGGACAGAGTGGGGCTTCTCAGTCCTTGTCTGTCCTCAAGTCCTGTGTTTGCAGACAGATTAATAGGAGAAGGTCCCTCCCAGAGACTTGTGTCAGTCCCCGCGGCCAGAAAAACCAGGCTGCCTTAGTATAATCCTTAGAGTAACCCCACCCCTGGTACAACCCCTTGGCTGTCCAGCAAGGGAAGCTGGTGGGATATTAATGATTTTTCTAACTTTAAATTCAAGGTCCAAGCAGAGACTTGAAAAGGATACAGGGAAAATATTTCATTATAAAATTTTCCCTGATAGCCTCAAAATGTGAATGTGCAAATCCTTTACATTGTGCCAATCAACTACTGTTTTTCATCCCTGATAGGGAGTTATAGGAAAAACACATGAGGGACAGGAAGGTTACTGGAGATTGCTTCATTTTTTCACCTTGATTTATTTTGTAGATCCCACTGGAACATAAAATCAAACCAGAATTCAAGTATATTACACTTACCTGTAAAACATAGAGGAGTTAGACTGTAGCAAACAGCATTGTGTTATAGGTGTTATTATGTCTCGGGGTTTGACAGAAATCATTCTGATGTGTAAGCACGAGGAGCAGCATTAATGCTGAGCTTTCGGCTTTTATTCCATTTTTTCTCTCCTGGGTCACCCTACTGCTGTGCAAACAGGGGTGCTTTGGAAGGGATTTCAGCAATAAACAAACCCACACATTTCCCTGAGACTCAGGAGAAAGCCCACACAGGCTTGCTCACAGTGACCTCTGTGGAGTCTTCTGATTCCAACCCTGCTGATTGGTGCTACACATCCCTACAGTCTGCATCAACAGGAATGTAAAATGGCAAAACTCTCATGGCACTAATCTCCTAAGCCACGTCTAATTCTCGTTTTTAATGAGGCATTGAATTATTCCGTGCAGTGAGATGCCTGTCAGTTTGCAGCACAGCTCCGTGCGTGCTGTTGTGCCACCAGAGATAAACAATCAGTAGGACTGATCAGGCAGGCAATCGCTTAAACAAATCTGAGCAGGGGAAAAAAGCTGCACATGCACTGCTCAGGATGAAACAGATATTTCGATAAAGTTGCATATTGAAAATATCTGATGTGTGAATACAGTGACTGGCAGTAACTAATTAATAGTGAGTTAGCTTTTGCATAAATGATGTACTTTCTAGAGCTGCAGTGGGAGGAAGGTCTAAGAACCAGAACATGAAGATCCATAGTCAGTTCCTCATTTTGCCACAGGTTTAGACCTGGTGTCCATGTAGTAAGAAGGCTTCAAAGACACACCACAAAAACCCCCCTGCAGCCCCCTGTCCCTGCTGCCAAGCCATCCTGCCTGTATTTGCCATCACAACCACGAGCACCCCAACAAAACAGAGAGCAGAGGTTTGCTCGTGCCCCCAGGAAATGGCTCAAGCATTGCTGGTGATGTCTGGATTGCTGTGCAGAAATCTTTGCCATGATCTCGTACCATTAAAACAGTAATGATTCAAGCACTTTGGTCACTCAGATCTGCTCTGTTGTTCATTAAGTCTGTGGGTTTCTATTGAGTTTGAAGGGCAGCAAATAAACAAATCAGACAGTTTATCACCTGTTTTTGCTCCATCCTGGTTTAACTGTGGCTATTTAAGGCCACGTGATGGATATATTAATTTCTGCATCTACCTACATCCCAGCCAACCCATCACTTCCTTTGGGTTTATGTTCAAAGGAGTTCCTGTCTGTTTTGCAAAATCTTTTTTTTTTTTAAGAAATCATCTGTCATCAAAAAAATCATTAAATATCAAAATTTCATTTAAAAAAACCCAGTCCTTGTCTTCTACTTGGGTTAGAGTGTTTTGAGTGTCTTTAACAAGACAGAGAGGGTTCTTTCTGGCAAAACCCTGCTCAGCTGGACTCCTGTGCTGTCATCTTTGTGTACAGAAAAGATCACTCTGAGAAATTCTGATTCTGTTTGAGCTCCACGCCATGCCAGAACAGCACATCTGAAGTCACTGCCCAGCTGCTCGTGATGGCTCCTGGTGCCAGAAGTTGTTCCCCTTCAGCCTCCTGGCTGAGCTGCTGGTGGGATTCCTCCCAGTGAATCATTTAGCGTGGGCAGCCTCAGCAGTGACAGGTTCTCATCAAGCAGAGGGGCAGCACTCTGGGATCCAGCAGAGAACACGTGTCCACAGCTCAAGGGAATGTGGCTTTACAGGGAGCCAAAATCTCCGGAGCTGCAAAGCTCTTGAAAAGGTTTCTCTGCTGACATGGAAGTCTGGTGTAAAGTCTGATACTCCAGAGTGTAAGAACATTTTAATTAGGAGCCATCTAGATGGTGAAGTTTAACTGAGTAGTAACCGAAGAGTGTTTGGGTGGGCAATGTTTAGATGGAATTGTAAAGTGCTGAGGTGGTTCACTGGCATGCAGTGTAATTTGTGATTAAGGCTCCCTGCAGTAGCTAACCTTTCAGTAAATGCCAGCTGCATAATGGCTGTCAGTTTTCCCTCTCAGATATTACATTGCAGAAGGTTCTATCTGACCACAAGCATCTATTTAATAAGACTCTAATGGGAAATGGCCAGTATCTGAGTATTACAGATTAAAAGTGACAATGCTAATTGACTGCAGAGGTATCTACATGAAGAGAGACCAGAAAAATCATTTAAGTCTAAATGAAATTGGACTGATTTGATATTTGAAAAAGCATTACGTTCCTCTTATGTTTGGCAGTGTGGATTAACTGTTCCCTGTGTCAGGTTCCCATGTAGCAATAGGCTGAGATTGGTGGGGAGAGAAGAACATGAACTTGGGGGATTTAGAAATGCATTCATTTACTAAAATTAGAAGTACAAGTCTGTATTGTATGTACTTTTTAGGGTGAGGACTGCAATTATATTTTGTATCTGTAGTTTGTGATTGTTGGTGAAACAAATCAGGTGCAAAGCCACATTTCTGTTCTGAGAATGCAAATTTAATTACATTTTTCCCTAGCTTTTCAAAAAGCATTTTGCAAATACATAGAACAGTGAAATAGAAAATCACAGTTTTATTTTGTGAGGAGAAATTGATAAGAATCAAGAACAGGAAAATGATCATATGTGGCATATACTTATCTCAGAAATTACTTAAAATCATTAGGTATCAGGTAAATGCATGTGCTTAATTTCTATATAGTTTGCTATGCACAAATCTTTATTTTCAATCAGAGGCTGCAGCACAAATTCATTTTTCTGTATGACGTTTTACAGGTCTAACAAGGTAATAAAACACATAGCATTGATTCCAAATAACATGTTACGTTCATAGAAAAAGCAGCACTTTCATGTGTGGGTACATATAGAGTTTTTGGAAAATAGATTTTAGACATCCTTTAAAAGTACCAGGAGACTGAGAAAAATTCCCTTCTAGCGTGGCTCTATGTGCTTCAGAATAGAATGGGAGAATAGTTGTAAAGATAAAGAAAAGAATTAGGGGTTCAATACGTTCTGTCACTGCCTCTCCCCCAAAATTAATCAAGTTAAATGTTTTGTGTCATAAAGCAGCATATGAGCCACCTTGACCGATTTTATTTTATTTTATTTTATTTTTAAAAGAGTGGTTTGGTTCTCCGGTTGTTTTTAAAACCTACAAGAACACAGGGAACACTGCTCATGAATTCCATACAGAATTCAGAGAGTTAAGAGAAAAAACAGTTAAGTATGTGCTTAAATTCAGTGTGTGAGCAATTCTGTTGAAGTTGGAGGAACATGTGGCATGGTTCAAACTTAATGAATCCATAAGTCTTTGCAAAATCATCTACTTAGAGTCTCTGGTGGAAGATAAAGAAGGAGAGAAGCATGGTAATTTTACAGGAATATGCACTGAAATATGCTCTGCTTTTCACTGACCCCGCTGTATCCCCAGCTTATACTTGAGAATGTATGCAATGTGCTCTGTGGGACATTGTGCCAGTGCTAGGAAGAATATAAAGATGGGAAACAAACAAAAATAATTCTAAATTCTTTGAAATACGGTAATTGGGTTATTGTGCAATTTTCAGATTAAAGTTCAGATAATTTTTTTTAAGGTAAATTTTTTTATGTTCTGCTTATATAATGCATAAGATTAAGGCAAAAATGAAGGCTGTTCTTAAAGTTCACAATGCAGGTTATGTTTACTTTTATGCAAGAATTGATAAACCGTTCCTATAGCTGCTGCAATGTAAAATAATCATCCACAACTGGATCATCCACAGCATGGAGCTGGGAAACATAGCAAATAATCAGCATGAAAGTGAACCATAGAATGTGCTGAACGTAAATATATGGCCTAATTCTCCCTTTGTGTCAGTTTTAGGCCAATATAGCTGTTGCAATATAAATAAAAACACAGCAGCAATTTCAGTGATTTCAGTGCAGCTGGTCCTTAGATAAGTGAAAATGTTTAGGCTTTCATTCTGCCATCCTTAGTTTGAAATTAAATGTACAGTGTTTTTCTTGGCTTTGATTTTTTACAATTAAAAATTAATCAGGATGGTGCTAAAGAAAAAAAAAAAGTATGTGACTATTTATATAAATACTGGAACTTTGGTTAAATTTGAGCATAGTAGCCTTTGAGGTCTTTCTGTTCCACAAACTCAGAGCTTCTTGAAGCTGGTCTGCATAATTCATTTTAATGCAGATAGCATATAGCTGCATATGTATGTTTGCTATTCAGCACCCACATTTGAAGCCATGTCTCTGCATTCAGCTCCCTGGTAACTTGGCTGAGCACAGCTCAAATATCCAACCTCGGTGTCAGGCTTCTCCTCAGGAATCTGGGAACTGCCACTTGCTCTCTCTTGATTTGGGGAGGAACATCTTTGAAACCTGGCTGGGCTAACAAGTGATAACACTGATTCATACGTGTTCTGCAAAGGTCAGAAGTGACCATGTTTTATTGCAGAGTCATGCACTCATTCACTGGTGGAGAACTTGGTGGACAAAGTCGTTTGGGTTTCTCTCTCCAAGTGCTATCACACAGTTTCTTTACCCCATCCTTAAATCCTGGCTTGCCCGGGGATGAAACTATAAATTGTGTTCCCTGTGACATTTTATGGTGAGCAGCAGCCTGCAGAGGTGCTGCAGAACAAAATTTGAGGCCCTTGTCTCTTATCATGCTCTGGTTAACTTTAGGACCCTAATACCAGTTTGGATCAAAACAAACATTTTCCCACCTGCACACGCTCCCCTGCTCTTAGCTGGACAAGGAGCTGCACATGTGGAATCAGCTGGCAAATCTGCTCCCCTCCATGCCAACCACACCCAGGTAATCCCCAAGCTAAATCCTGGAAGTTTCTCTGTCTCAGTTTCAAGCAGAGATAAGTGGTTCTTGCATGTCTTGTTAAGCTTTTGTGTTAGCACAAGATATAGTTGTAGAAACAAGCATAGAGTAGCACAAGAGGGAGATCCATATGGAAGTGCAAGGCAGGGTCCCTCAAATTTGCATTTATTAAGCATTGTACAGACTTCTAAAAAATGGCAGAGAAAAATCTTGAAATATTTTGCTTTCAAGAGTTTTAGTAATTTTTAAAAGTAATCTCTTAAACTCAATGTGAATCAGAGATGATATTTTATATTTGTCACTCTTCGTGTAGTGAAGGGGCAAGGAGAGGATGAATGTAAAGGTAGGAGGGCTGCTTTTTCTGGAGATCACCACTACAGAGAGGAAATTATGTCTGCACATATTGCACAATTAGGTCCAGCAGTCAGCATACAGATAAATACTTCTTAATACCACAAAACACAATAAAAGCCAGATCTTGTGAGTTTTCTCCTGATTTATTTTACTCAGTTTTGACAGGAAAAATGTACATATCCATTAAAAATATCATCTACTTTTTGTTTTTTGAACATCAGTATTGTGCCAGAACCATTTTTAACCTAACTGTAGAATCCATCACTGTTGATAGATATAAGAATGGCTTCAATTTTTTTTTCTTCCCAACAACTTACCATTTTGACATGTAAAGAAGAGTCATTTTATAAAATTCTAAACTTTTACAAAGGTAAGAAATGGCAAAATAATAACAACATTTGTCTTCTGTCAAGAAATATTGACATGGTATTACTACAGCAAAATTGGTTTGTGTTGTGAAGTGTGTCTCATAGATAAATCAGATTTGAGACTTTTTTAAGCTAACTAAATTGTACTTTGGTGCTGATATGTATAAGAATATCAAGACACACGATAGAGACTTTTTTTTACCAAAGTGGGCTAAGAGCAGTTTAGTTTAAAAAACCAAACCAAACCAAAACATTTCCTGCTCTTTATCTGCCTTCGCTTTTTTCACACCTCACTCTAACAGGATCCGATGTGTCAGTGAGTGGGCAGGGCACGCCTCAGCCTCAGATAGAAACTAGCAGAGCTGAGGTAACTCGTACACAGAGTTATGCAAAGATGCCTTTTCCCTGTCAGATTAAGTAGATATCATCCAGCATTCCAGTGTGAACACATTTCTATTTCCACGAGATTCCAATCCGTGTGAGATGCAGGCTCTGTGAAACCTTTGCAGGCTCAGGATGTCCAGCAGGCTGGGCTGGAAACCTCTGCCCTCATTGTACAGCTTGGTGAAGGACTCGCAGGAGGTTTGGGGAGTGCTGCTCCTCGTGGCTGTGCTTTGCTGGGAGTTGTTGAGCTGACATCTGGCAGAGCATCTTCTTGCTCCAGGGCATCCTCCACGCCGTCAGAGGAGGTGCTGGGCCACTCTGCCAAATGCGTGGCTTGAACCGGTTTCTTCATGCCTTGCTCTGCAGAGCACCGATGGCTTTCCCCCATGAACTTGAGAGGAACAGCAGCAAACAATTAGCAGTTCTTCAGTCCTAGAAAATATCCATCTGCTCTTGGCACAACTGTTTGTCAACATATAAATAGCTACACTGCCAGCAAATGGAGCAATTTTCTGCATCTGGCTCATGCTCCCCTTCCTCCCTGTGCAAGTGGCATTTGCAGTTCAATAATAGCATTAATATTTTCACAAAAACATCAGTTCTTACTTCATTATATTAAAAGGAATAATATAAGAAAATTTATGGGAACATGGAGATTCCTTGAAATTTTTTGTCTTGTATTTTTGGCACTGGAGTACCCTTTCATACTCTAAGAGGAGTAAAGAACATGTCTGATGGGCTGTGTTTGATTTTGCATTGTGTAATTAGTTACCTGCTGGAGTCTCTCACAGCTTTTCCATTTGCTCCTATAAGGACTAATCCTAACTAAGAAAGAAATGAGTCATTCTGTGGCCAGTGGAACTTATGAAGCTCCGTTTCCAGCAGCTCCCTCCCGTGTGGTTTCTCCAGAGTCTAATAGCTTGGTTGAGTTCACGCTGCAGGTTCTCCCACAGTAAGATACCCAGATTAGTTCCCTTTCATTTGACTTCCAATTTTCACAGAGTAAGTAGAAATTTACTTTAGAATTAACATAATGTGGAAATATGTTTCATTTCCTAAAAAAAAAAAAAAAAAAAAAAAAAAAAAAAAGGAAATCAAAACACTGGTGCTTTAGAGCAGCCACAAAACTGCATTTTACTTTTTCCCAATTAGCCAATGATCATAAATGCTGTCAGCTGTGTAATGGACACAGTGGTGGTGTTTACATATCTGGAGCTGCCCTTGATCCCACCCCTGGGCTTTCTGAAACACTGCAGTATTTTTGAGTATTTGGAAGAGGCAAATAACTCATAATTTCCTCAAATATCAGCAGATGCTGAGTGGGAAAACTCCTGTTTCCTCTCAAACCTTTGCTGTTCAGGTTGTATGTTTTCAGTGTGTGCTGTAGAGGATGCTTGGAGTTCCAAGTCAAGGTATGGAAGCTGTCACACCTGTGACAGGTAAGGCAGGCATCCAGCCTAGGTCACTTTGGGGGAAAGTTTGGGGTGGCCCACTGAAGGCAGGGCTGGCTGAGACATTTCCACCTGGCATCCTCCTTCCCTTCCAGAATCCTGTTCAATGGAGTGACCATGCAAGTGAAAGCTACTCTGCCTGTCGAGCGCTGGATCAATGATCCCCGAGGCTCATCATCTAATCAATATAGAACATAGTGAGTGACTGGCAGGTCTGGTTTAGTGAGCTCGGTGCTTCTTACATGTTTGGCCTCTTGAAGAGTTTAACCTCTGGGGTTTGATCCTCTGCAGCAGAATTTTGAGCCTGGTTTTGGTTTGCTTGGTTTAAATCCACCTAAACTTCCTGGATTCCCACTTTCCTGTGCCCAAAGTGCATTTGGGAGAACAGGCAGAGTGTGTAGTTTTGTTTTGACTTGATTTTTAACATATTTATCAAATATATCCCTGGAAGTGTTCAAGGCCAGGTTGGTTGGGGCCCTGAGCAACCTGGTCTAGTGGAAGGGTCCCTGCCCATGACAGGGGGGTTGGAACAAGATGATTTTAAGGTCCCTCCCAACCCAAACCATCCTGGGATTCTGTGATATCTGTACTACTGATTTATTGATGGCAAACTCTTGCAGAAATAAAAGTGATGAGGCTCCAGGGGTTTCTCAGACTCCAATCCCAGCTGAACTGGAATTCTCTGTTGAACAGTCAGGTGTTCTTGCATAAATGTTGACATATCCCAGCTGGCCAAACTCTGATCTCACACCAATTTCATTCACTTTCAAACCCACTGGCTTCTGTGGTTTCTCTATTTTAATTTGGCATTGCTTAGACATTCTCATCCTAAGAATGAAATGTTCTTGTAAAGCAGTTTGGGAACTGAATGTTTCTTCTTCATGTGATGGTGTCAGAGATGTCTAGGATTCTGAGAAAGATGCCAGTACTGGATGTGCTTCATCTTGGTATCCTGATCCTATATATTCCAAAATTGCATCCTGAGGCTTCAGATTGAAGATTACCAGATCCTGGTCCAAGGAGAACAGGACTGATGCATTGCCACTATCTTAACAAAGGAAGCTTCTAAAAATAGAAATGAAAACAAACAAACAGAAAAAGAAGAAGAAGAAGAAGATGATGAAGAAGAAGGAGAAGAAGAGGAAGAAGAAGAAGAAGCATTTAGTGCCTGATAATGACATTTTGCATTGGTCACTAAGAGCTTAGTGCCTTGAAATACCGTGCTCAGGCTTTGCTTCTAGAAGTTGAGGCACATATAAATAGCACAGCAAATCATGCTGGCATGATGGGTACTCAGAGCTGTTGTAATATTTCTCAGACGTTGTCATTAGTTTCTTTTCGGGGGTTATAAGTAGCATGAATTAAACAGATTTTTTGTAGCTCTTTCCACGTTTTAATTTTCCGTATGACAAGTCCCTTTTAATTCCTCGTTCAGACCAGCAGAGCACAGTGCAGTTACTGTGCATATGCTGTGAACGAGCTACAAACACACACACGATTCTGTCTGTACAAACCAGAGTGGAAGCAGAACGCTACAGACAACATCATTAGCAAACAATACCAAGCAAATTCACAATATTTTTAAAGCTAAATAGTGGGGGTTTAAGGGGTTTTTAATTTACTACGTTTTATTTACTTTTGGTGGACTTTCCTCAGGGATATTTAGGATTTCCAGAAAACAAATGGTAATACTGTGTGCATTCTAAAACAAAAATCTCTTGTGCTCTGCTGAGAGAACAGACCTAGTTCTGTATGTGTACACTTCCAGAATACACAAAAACCCCGTGGAGTTTTGTTAATAGGCTGGGTGTGAATCTGGGCTTGGTGAAAACTCCAGGAGTTGTGGAATGCTCAGAACCAGGCAGATTCAAGCCAGCTACAGCCCTGGAGCTCTGTCCAGCCCCAGCACAACCCCTGTCTGCTGGTGCTGGTGTGACAATGTTGTGGCTCCAGTGCCAGGAGATTGCAGCTCCAGTGTCTGGACACAGTGATGACATGGATCCTTTTCTACTAAAACCCTGCTAATCTAAGCCCAGAGTAATTCAGGCATTGTTAACTTAAATATGCCATCTCATGTTTCATTCAGGCTTACTCCAGCACGGATGTCTCTCACTGATTGCAGCTGAAATGAAGACAAATCAGGCTTATTATATTTAAGGGTTGTGAATATTTTTATTTTCGGGTTTTCAGTGGGCCTGATTCTAAAGTGGTAGCCATTTCCACCAGAGTAAATTGGGAGCAATCACCTTGCTCCTCGTCATCATTCACCCTGCAGTTACAGCAGACTCTCATGCACTGGAGCAAAAGGTGCCTGAGCTCTGAGCAATCAGCACAACACGGTGAAGAATTCAGCAGAGCAGGGACTGAAACACGAGCCCATCGTTCCCCGAAGTGCCCCAACAGCAGCCTGCAGAAAGCGGCTGCTGTCACTTCTTGCTTTCTCTCTCTTCTCCTGTTTATATAAAACCTGAACCACAGCGAGCATTTCACTTCACCCAGGAGACAAACTTGGTGTCAAGTCACCATAAAATGGGAGGTTTGTGGTTTAATCCCGCTGGAGAGATCAGGCATTGAAGCAGATACCTGTGATCCGAATGAGTTAAGCTGCTGGAAAGGCTTTCCTCCACAAAGCAGGCAAGCTGGAACTATTCAGCTTGCAAAAGGTGTGATGGGGATATGACAAAAATCTGTAAAATCACCACTGGCAGTGAGAGGGTGAGCAGGGACTTTCAAGTCCCCTTTCTAAAACAACAGCAGATTTAAAACAAACAAAAGGAGATTTATTTTTTTCCCCCCACCAAACCTGTGATTTAAATTTGGAGCTCCTTGCCAGAAGAGGCTGTGGATGTTGAAGGTTTAAGAGAGTTTGGGGAAGACCTGCCAACTGCATGGAAGAGAAATCTGTTAAGGAGTAGGGAATATGGAGAATTTGTCCTTGGAAGAGGAAGTGCAGGAATCATGGGTTAGTGGAAGCTGCAGTCATGTTCAGGGGAGGGGAGGGATGCTCCTACCAGCGCAATGAGCTGCACAGACAGAACTGCTCTGTTCCTGCCAGTGCCAGGGCTGCTGCCAGAGGCAGAGCAGGGAGCTGGAACATCCTTGGCCTCAGCACCACAGCTGGCTTTGCATGGATAAGGAACTGGGATGCTGAGATGAAAATCCCCCAGGTTACACACAGAGGGAGCTGCCACCATGTGCCAGGGGAACAGGAAATCTCATGTGCTTCTCTGCTGTTCATAAGCAAAACTTCTCACATTGGCACATCCCACACCACCTGCAGAAGGGTTTGCAAGCCTGGGATACCCTCACCTATAGGCAACAAGTTTAGACCTGACCACCTATGTCCTTTATAGATCCATCCCTAGAAAACACTTCAAGGTTACCCTAAACCACCAGAATAAAAGATGATGGCTGAAACCTGTCTGACCCACTGGAACCATCCTACTCTGACAATTATTGGCTTAATGTTTTAATTTTTAGAAAGATTCAGAATAATTTAGAAAGTATAGGTTTACCTTTGGTAATACTTACTTTTTATTTATCAAGTCCCTAGCATAAATAAATCCTGAAAAACACAAGACTTTAAAGATATTTTTGTCAGATCATGGTAAGAACAACCTTGATGCGGTTTGCCAAGCTTTGAATTATAATGTATGTCATCAGTTACCTAAGTTGTTATAATTTACTTCTGACATTAAGATCTTGCTTTTGGGCATATAGTTGCAAATGTATCCTATTCACTTCCTTACTTTCTAAATGCCCTTCATGTTTCAGTAAGACAATCCAATCAAAACTAAAGACCAAATGCACTGTAAAACAAATCAAGCATACAAACAATTCTTAAGCCTTCCTCTTACACGTTCACTGGCTTGCCCAAGGCTCCTAAACTTCATAAGCTGTGTAATCATGAAGTACACCAAAGTTTTCAAAGGAAACCATTTATTTTATATGTTGCTCAGGTTGGAATATGCAAAAAGAGAATCACAGAGATAAGAATTTATCATAAATCTAACCATCCTGGTCTAAGACTCACTGCTACTGAACATTCTTGCTCAACATGGTTTGGTCTTTTCCAATTTTCTTAAGTTACAATTCAAAATGCTAAGTTTTATGATGACAGCACTTTGGGGGTGACTAACTGTGCTAAGAGATGTTCAAACCCTGATGAAATAAAAGTCCCTCACGAGGAGAGATACTTTAATTTAACAATGGTCATAATGCCAATTTTCAAAGCTATAAAAGTTACTGATTCTCTGTCTTTAGCCTTGGGCTGAATCCCTTACTCTGCACGTGCTTTCCATCGAAACCATTTCATGTTTTGCTCATAAAGGCAGACTACGTGTGGTTTTGCCTTTTCCCACTCTTTAGAACAAAACATAAAAGTTTTTTAGCAAGGACCCATGAAAAGCATTAGAAATCTATGGCAGGAGTTTGGTCTTTACTGAAATTCGATATTAACCTGTGCTCCAGAGGCACTGGGGCCGCAGCCCCTTTGCAGCACCGTGGCAGGGTGAAGGCACACTCGGTCCCTGGTTTGGCAGTGGCTGCCTGGGGTTGCAGAGTATCCAAATTACCCCATTCATTTCTTCTGGCAACTGAAACAACCACTGGGGATATTTGCAATCCCACCCTTAATGACTCTGTTGCCGATTTAAGCATGGCAAGGAGCAGCAGCTCAGAGATTTCCAGGACAGCCTCTGTGTTCAGGGAGTCCGTGGACAGCTGCTTGCAAAGCCCTTCTAAATCTCTGGTAGAAATCACCCCCGTAAAAAAGCACCCAAAGGAAGGGTCATGGACAGACAAACAGTTACCAGGGGGTGGGGCTGAGGGAAGCACAGGAATCCAAACCAACTTCCCCGGGCTGGGGTTTAAGCTGATAAAGAAGAGGATTAGATTTTCCTGGTGAGATAACCATCTCCCTGCCCTCCTCAGCCGCAATAATTAAATGAGTTTCAGTAAGTGTGACATAAGATCAGATCCCAAGAGCTCCTGCCAAAGAGCACTTATAAGGCATGAATTAAATAAAGGTTGAAGTACTTTTAACCAATCAGCCGGTTTCTCACGGAGAGCCAGGAGCTCCTTCATTTAGGAACCTGACATTTTGTTCAAGTTCTGCTGAGCAGAACAGATCACACCAGTTAACGTGGTAATGAAGAAGTGATGGTGGTATTTGCACTTGACTCGAACGTCAGCATAAATTCTGTTCCTCGTCCAGATCAGTACGACTTCCCTGAAATAAAGCATATTTCAGCCTCATTAACCAGTTTAAGATCTCAAATGAAATGAGATCAATTTAACTTAAATCCATCATAACCAGGCTGGCTTAAAGAGTTAGTTTCTCTGGGTCCATAAGGATACTCCCAGTAACTGTTTCTGCAAGGTCGTCCATTCTGAGCTTTTTAGGGCGTCCAGTTACACACAGAATTTTAATTGTAAATACTCAAATTATATATAGAAGTTTCTGCTTTCTTTAGTGTTACTGCCCCCATGAAAACTTGCTCTATTCCTGCATTAGAGTTCAGCTAATAAATGAATTTTATCATGTAACCGCCAACACAGAATTAGAACAATAAACAGTTTTAGAAATAATTACTGCACTTTAGAATAGCCTTTATCTCAAACTATAAATTCCACTTCTGTTCATACTGCACAGTTAAAACTACGCTTAAATATTTTAACTTTTCAACAAGGTGGCCACCCAAAATGGACATCTGAGAAATGAAATTTTGTAATTAAAACCTTGAAAGGAGGCTACGTTTGCTAAGTTACTGGTTGTGAGAAAACTGAAGTGGTTTTCAAAGTTCAGCCTGTTGGGCTTAGCCAAATAGGTGTAGTTTCTTCACAAATTAATTAATTTTCTCTCTGCACTAGTGTGGTCAAATGTTAAATTCAAAATAACTTGTCTCCAAGGGGTCACCTTTATATGACACCCCTGTACTGATGCCATCAAAATTAATAGGAAAAATTGCCTTAAGCTTAATTGGTATTTTAATGCCTACATTTTTAAATTACTTGAACAATTTTTTAATTAAACTGGAGCATTAAAAATGAAGCTGCTCTTTATTTTTTGCTGTTTTCCTAATTTTAAAATATTGCAAAGATAATTGCAATCCACATGGAAGAGTGTTTTTTTGTAAAATAAAAATAAAAAATCTTGTACTCGATACTAGATGTTAATTATAAGAAGGAAACAACTGGGGGAAAAAATGTGATGGGAAGTCCAATGGCTAGCCATGATTTCACCTGAGTGATTGGACATACCAATTGTTTCCCAGATGTTTAGATTGTAATCTCACAGTGGATTTGTATTGCTTTCACTGACTATATCTTTAATATCTACATGGACCGATACTGTTGCGGTTGTTAAAACATTTTAGGAAAGTTGCATCTTCCATCACCGTTGTCATAAGTTAAAGGTCCAGAGACCTTAAGCTGATGGTTCAAACTCATCTTGCCAGAGCAACAGAGTAAAAAAATATGTCTGGTTTTTTACTGCTCATTTTAAAGAAAATAAAGTCAATGATGAGATTTTTCAACATCAATAAAATCATTCTTTCCCTCAGCTTGCAATGTTTGTGGACCTCTATTTAACAGATAACTTCTGACATCTTTCTAATCTATGGATCATTTATTGTGCAGATGTATTTTAGCATCTACCCTGTTCTTGCATCCTCACTCAGCACCCTGGAATTAGATAAAACGCAGAGTTGTGTTCACCAAGCAGTTTCACAGCTCGGGATGGAAGTGTGTCATTGAGCCCAAATTAATGTACCAATTCATTAAACACTTCCAAGCTGTATGCCCACATTTTTTAGGGACAAGATGCTCAGTGATGGCAGTAAAACGCATTTTGGGCTCCGATATAACCAACCTGAGTCAGCTCAGCTCCCAGCTCGCTCCGACCTAACCCACGCCAAGCTGTGCTCACTGGAAATTAGGGAACTTTCCACTGGTTGCTTTAATTTGGTCTCATTTTCCTTCAGGTGCACCAGTGCCAGTTCAGAGTGACTCCACCTTGGCCTGTGGGTTTTTCACCTTTTTATCAGCAAAAGCAAGGTCAGAGTCAGAGCCTGGCTTCTCTCCGATGTGTTGAACCACTTTTGGCACCATGCAGCTCTTCACACGATGAGCCAGTAGCTCACAGCAGAGTACCAAGGCTGCAGGAGGTTTGCCCATTTTTAGTTCTGACTCCTTTTAAACTTGGTGTTTGCTTAAAGAAAAATACACTGCTAGTGCCAATTCGATAACTGGATCGTTCTTCTTCTTCTGTCAGAAATTTCTTTTTCTTTTATTTCCAAGGGCCCAGCTTCTAAAGCACAATAGCACACATCTAATTAAGTACGTTGCTTGTGAGAATGAGCTCTGAAATTATAAATATCCCCTGAGTTTGTAAGCAAGTAAGATTCTGCAGAGAAATTTGCATTCCTCCATGTTTAAAAATCCCCTGTCCGGTGATGCAGCAGGTGCCACACCAGTGCCTGCAGGCAAAATCTGGGGTGGATTGTCCCATTCTGCACATCCTAGAGCCAGCCACTTGTGGCATCCCCCCACCCCGGACAGGGGACTCAACCCAGACCCACTTGCTCCTCTTTTATTTTCAGAAATGGGAGAAATTCTGCTGCCTTCATTACTGTGGTAGACACAGCAATGGTTGTTTTGCTGGTTCTTGCTGCTGTTTGGGTTTCCCCCCCCCTGTTCTTCACACAACAAAACAACTTGGGCAGCTGGAGCCCACAGGAAGGGCCTTTCTTTTCTCCCAGTTAATTACACAGCAAGTCCATGGTCTCTGATGCTGTTGCTGTGAACATTGATAAAATCTGAAGAGCTTTAGAAGATGAAACTTGCTGCAACCACTTTTTCTGTCTGTTCAGGTGTGAATACCCTATCGAGTCAGCAATTACCTTAAACCTTAATTGTGAGTCAATGCAAAATAAAGGGAGTATTTTTCCATAATTATTTTTTATAAGAACTTGCTGCAAGATCCCTCTCCACATGCAAATTCACCCATGCTTGCTGGGTTTTATAGCGTTCCTGGAAGTGTTGCTCCACATGTTTTTACCATTATTTAAGATTGTGGTGAGGTTTCATGATAAGGTTAGGATTTGGGAGGGAAGGGCACATCCTCCAGAGATGCTCCTGCCCAAGCAGTGCCTGGTGGTACTGGCAGAATTTACGCTTTTGCACTATATTACCTCTTTTTGCATTTGTAATAATATGGCTCTTTAACATGCTGGAAAAAAAGGCTCTGCACTTAAAAATGTCACAGGAATGAAGATTAAGAAAGCAAGTGCAGACACCCAGCTGTTGAAAGCACAAGAAGTATGAAATTGGGGGTGGGGGACAAAATTAGCATTCTCCTCACGTGCTCAGAGCCTGCTCTAATCACAATGCCGGCATTATCAGCCAGCACTGAATCTTTGTATTATTTCCAAGTTTCCCCTATTGTCAGTCATTGTGACAAAGTGCAGGACAATCTGACACAATGATGAATCACTCCAGACATTGAGTTTTCACATGGCTGTCAGATGATCTCAGTAGGCTGTGTCACCTGAAAATGCCACAAGGCTAAACCCCCGCTGTACTTCAGAACAAAAACGGAGTTTGGTATAAACTCCACTGATTCAGGGCATAAACATGGGAGCCTGGAGGGCTGGTTCAGCTTTCTCTTATGCAGAAAATCTCAGCATTTTCATCTAGAGTGAATGAAACCAGCATCAGGGCTCAGGATGTGTTAACATCTCTTGCATGCAAACCAAGAAGATATGTTGTTTGGGGGTTTAAATTAAATTCCTGCATGGCTGGATCTGTACTGTGTATTTGTTTAAAATACTTGTTCAGTACGTAATGCCCGTCAAAGTAGAGGGTAGTTTATCCTAATAGTTTCAGGTGCATATAAAAAAACGAGTCCCTTACAGTTTCTTTTTCCTGCATGGCAAAGTTATCTAGCAGGCTTTTTATTTTCTCTGTGGGCCAGGTAAGATGCAGCTGCACTGATAACTGATTGATATATAGTCAAATGCAAATTTGCTTGTTTAAGTACATGCCTTGCCTTCATGTATATTTGCTTGTCGGTGCTATTGTGAGCCTAGCCCAGAAGAACATTGCTATTTCCCACATTATTATTCACAAAGGCAGCTTTCTGAGTTATTTCTGCTCCTGCACAATATTCATGATAGCAATTTGATACCTTAGCAGTTTCAAGGTTATCAAGTGATTGAAAATCCTACTGCTTACTTCAAGGTGTAACATATAAACTGTACTGCCATCCATTCTAGTAATATAATAGTTTTTCTTAATGCCTTTCATGAACTCCTGATTTAAAGTGTAAGCTGACTTCAGAAAGGGCTTATCAGCCCCAGACTCCGCCGGTGCTGCTGGGCTGCTGGATTCGGCCCTGCGAGTTTGTATCTCTGCATGTAGCACTTCAGCAGGCAATATTTAATCTCTGGCGGAGGTATTGATACATCAGCTCCCGCGTGAGGACGCCGAAGCGCAGCCCTAATGAGAAACAAAGAAGTGGTTATTTATCTCGCGTGTCGGGGGCTGGCGCTCGGCGGAGATGAATCTTGCGGGCAGGAATTGCAGATTGTAGATCACGGGGATTAACTTTGTACCAAAGAGCAGCCACGGAGCCGCGTGGCACAGCAGCATTTGTTAATGATCAACAAATAAGTGCCACTGGATGCGCAAAGAGGACGCTGAAGAAAAGCCCATCACTTCCCGACCTGTTTTGGAGGCTCCCAGCCACCCACTGAATTTTGGCTGCAGATGTAGTTTGGGTGGTTTCTGATTGGTGGGTTGTGCTGCTTGATGGAGTTTACATGGTGGCATCTGCTTAAGTAACAGATGTCTGTGCCACTAAGGTGCTATGTTCTCACTTTTTATACAGAAAGAAATTGCTTCTCAAAGAGTTTTTATTGTCTTTATGCAAATTAAAATACAAAATTCCTCTCCTTAAAGGATCCTCATTATAACAAGAACCTTAAATAATCATAAATACATATGCAGCCTCATAAAATCTTTTGCTCTTTGGATATCCAGGAAGTTCCTTCTGCGCTGCCAATTGTGCATGAAATTAATTCTTATTTCAACTACCAGTATGAAGATGCTAGCTTTTATTCAGTGAAGTCCCACTGGATTTCTAAACAAATAGTGCAGAATAGTTGTTTGTGCCAAAATATTTCAAGGAGGAAATTTTGCATTCTGTATCTTATGTGGTGCTGAAGAGTAAGATAGAGCTCTGTATTTATTCCCTAGGAGGCTGGTGATAGAAATATATAAGTTTTTTTATCTTTCCTTTGTCAATTTCCTTTAGTAGGCAAATGCGTGACGTCTTTACAGATTCTTTTTTCTTAACCAAGCATTGAAATCTGTGAAGGACTCATGCCTAGAAAAATTTCCACATACTCCAGCCTGCTGCGAGCTGAGTGTTAAAGTCCTTACCTTTCTGGTTCATCTCACCTTATAACTTTGTGTCAGGTATGACTTAGTGCCTTGCACAGCACTAGATTCCCCACCTTTCCTGTTTATTTCCAGTGACAGAGAGGGATGAAGGAGCTTTATCTCCTGCTTTACCGATGTGGGGATGAAGCAGGATGCACCTGCAGGCAGGATGAGAGGAGTGGCTGCTCAGGGAGCGAGGCCGTGGCCCCAACCCGCGTGGAACAGGAGTGAAACCAGTCCCTGAGAGAGGCAAGAGTGGGTGGTGGGAGATTTTCTCCTATGGGCTGCACAGTTCAGGACAAAAGGAAGGCAAGGTGAATGTGATAACACCAGAGCATCTACCAGCCTCTTCCAGGCCCGTTACAAAAAAAAAAAAGAAATTTATGGAGCGCAGTTAGCTTTGAAAAGCACCTGCCTGTCACCTCATCACCCTAAGGCAAAATAAATTGTCCCCCAAAGACTCCCAAGGTCAGCCTTGGCTGCAACCCAGAGGTGATTTGGCTGCCCCCACCCCTCCCTGCCACCCACAAAACTGGGCCAAGCTGGGCACAGGATGCTGCCAAGAAGAGTGTGTAACCACACAGCTTTTCCTCTCTCCTCTGGGCTCAGCAGTCATCAAACCTGGGGTAAAAAATCACTGCAGACGGGAGCCTGGACCATATCTGGTCTCATCATGTGCTTGTGCTTTTTATAATATGCTGTTTTGAGGGAAAATAAATTGAAAAAGGAAGTGAAGGGAGCAGAAAGATGATTCTTGTTTTTTACTGACCTGTGGGATTTGATGCCGTAGGAGCCAGAAGACTCTGTTCCATGTTTCGATGGGTAAACCTAATTTTAAATAGATGTTTCTGATATGACCTTTTCCTAGTGATATTTTTTTCACATGGCTAGCCAGTAGACTGAGTAAGGATGTGGTGGATGTGCAGTGGATTATTAACCTGGTGGCAACAACATTAGTAACAGAGAAGGGTGCTTTATTCTACTGCATCTGTTTCACTAACATTACCAAGCTAATCACATTCTTCCTGCATCTGCTTTGCTTTAGCTCACACAGATAATTCAAGGGTAATGCACCTTGTCTAAGCTAATTCTAAATACAGGCCTCAAACACACAAAAAAAGTGCTTGGTGGGTATTTTGACCCAATGCACTACATCAAAGTAACCAAGTAAGCTGTAAATGCTTTGAATAAAATTGGACAAAAATTGGCATTTGTCCAGCCATGTTTCTGAGTAGCAGTTGAGTTTTAAACTTTCTCTATGTAAATTTATATGAAATGACAGTGCAATCTGTAAGTTATTCAGGAGCTCCAGTGAGAGGTGTGCTGAAAGATAAAATATACCATGAACAATGTGCTCCCAGGTCTAAGATGAGTCATGGAACTGAGGTCTGACCTTTCCAGATAACTTGCAGGCTAACAAAATTGCCAATATGGGATGACACCTTTGAAATGATGCACCTGATGTAGAGGAACTCGGAGCCCTGTGGGTCCAACTCACTGGGACTTTGCCCTGTGGATCCAGACATTAAATCCTGAAAATTGGAATCATGCAGATGATTGTTGAAAGTGAGGTCAAATGAAATTAAGCAAAATTATAAATTTAATAAATGATGTACTTAATAAAAGCAGAATGTTAGAATCACAGAATCACAGAAAGGTTTGGGTTGGAAGGGACCTGAAAGCTCATCTTGTTCCACCTCCTGCCACGGGCAGGGACATCTTCCACCAGCCCAGGTTGCTACAAGCCCCATCCAGCCCGGCCTTGGACAGTTCCAGGTTGAACAGCCCCAAGACTCTCAGCCTGACTGAAAATCAACAAGAGGTCATAGCCCTGGAGGAAGCCTCACCTCCTGGCTGAAGCTGTGCTTGTCACACACTGCAGACATTAAATCCTGGTGTGTTCAGGATATCAGTGACCATCAGTGCCAGCAGCTCCTGGGAGGTTCTGTGGTCAGGTAATAATCTGAGGTGTCAGAAGCTGAAATGACTCCATTATAGCCAGGAAAGAAGATAATTTATGAAGGCATCATTAGCATTTCCTTTTCCAACTTCATGCAGATTTCTTGGAGGGACATAGGCTGGGTGTCCTCCCTTGGAACTTGGAACTGAGTGGAGTCTCCTCAACGCTGGCTGCCACCTGTCATCCCCTAAACACTGTGCCATATGGTTTCAGAGGGCTGATACTACACTGGACACCATTCATAAGCTTGCTTTCTTCTAATCACATTTTTAAATGTTACTACTCCAAATGATGAGTATGGTAAACACATTTAAAAAACAGATTATTAGCTCTATTCCTGTGTGCCAATACATTTGTAACAGATGTAATTGGTAAAGTTTAACTTGTGTTTGACTCACACTGCATTAAAGTGCCCATCAACATAAAAGGACAAATAAAAATGAGGATTTTTTAACCAACACCTGAGGTTGTACAGACACCAGAGACAACTATGAGTCCCTACTAAAACCAAACAAACTTGTATGCAGAAAATTAACATTTGGAAACACAAGATGGCAAAGAGGGATCTGAAGCACATCTTTAGTCCTCACCTTTCAATGCTAAAATACTGAACTGGGCATTTGAAAGCAAAGGCAGCAGAATATAAGTAGACAAAACTAGAGAGTTTGTCTTCAATAGAAAAATTATTTAGTGATATATAAAGTGATTTGTGAGCTACCTTCTTGTTGCACTAACAATCACAAGCCTGTTACACAAATGCAGGGTGTTTGTCCCAGGCTTGAGAACTGCTGCAACAGTAAAAACACATCCTGGATTTGATTATTTGTCTCACAAATATTTGTGAGTTTATTGGACTAATTTATATTTTAACCCAGTATAAGTGAGTTTAATTTATGTCTATTTTATTTTCCACTGTTCTCACTTGTTCATATCACTGATTTTGCTTTTCTGCCTTTCTGCTTCTGTTGCCCTTGTTTTGCTGTGTATTTTTAACTCAAGATCTTTATAACTTTACAAGTACTGTAATTCCTCACAAACAGAATCCCATCAGTATTAAATCATTTAAATTAAAAGCAATATGTGATAGGACATCTTTGAGCATGCTAAGTGGCATTCAGAAATTTTAACCAAATGTAATCTTGCCTGCAACCCTTGGTGCCTTATGTGAGAATTCCTCCTGACTCCAGGAACAAGGAGCAAACCAGGACAAAAAGCTGGGCCCTTCTGCGGCTCATAGGAAATAGTTTTTAAAATGGCTTGTGGAAACACTCACAAAAAACACCGCCCTGTCATTGGGAATAATAGGCAACAAATTGATACAGTCATTAGGGAACTGAAAATGAGAAGTATAGGAAACAGCAATTAAGCAATTTCAAGCCTAAATCATAACAGCGCAAGAGAAACTCCCCAGATGCCTTTGCAGCCTTTCAAATAATCTCTGGATAAGTTTTGCCAGGGAAAAAGAAAAAAAAGAAAAGGAGTATAGGAAAAAAGGAAAAGGAGAAAAAAAAAAGAAGAAGGAAAAATCAGTGCATGTGCTCAGGAAAGCACAGAACTGCAAAATCAAATTAATGAGGGGAAACTCCCAATGGATGGAAGAGGAAAAGACATGTGAGGACTGCACAGTCCCCAGGACAGTGGCACAGGGCATGGCCATGCAGGAGCTGTGTGGCCACCAGTCCTGTCCCCAAGCCCTGCTCAGTCCCTCTAGGGACCTCCCCACTTTAGTATGGGATTTCTCTAACTGTGTCCGTGGTGGAGGAGATTCACCTTCACTGGGTGACTCAGGGGCCAGGAGGGATCTGCTCTGGAAGCCATCAGGATCCTGCTGTTCTCTGGGTTCCTGCAGCTTCTCCCCAGGCTTATGCTCCATCTCTCTGGTCCCCTCATGGCAAAACACAGCTGGGCAGCCAGAGCACCCCGAAATACCCACACCTGCACAGTCCAAACTGGCTGATCTGGGCAGCCTGCCAGCCAAGGAATTGTCCTGAGTGGAAATTTAGCAGCACTGACTCCCCTTGTCTGACTCTCTGCTGGTGAGCTCACATTTTGGGCACTATAAGTAGTACTCTCTGCTCCCCCGCCCTCTAAATCCGTGCATTTACTCAGATTCGTCCTTCTAAGCAGTTGTGCAAGGGAAATCATTTGGTTGTCCTTGACAAATCCTCCAGCATAGTTTAGTATGGAAGCCCTGAATCTCATTGCCTGATGATGAAGAAAACACTGGGGTTTAAGAGCCTTGATAAGGCTTGTGGTTTTTCAGGTGATGGCCTGAGCTGAAGCCCTAACACTGCTGTGTGTGTGAGCTCTCCTGAGCCCAGCCACATTTTCTGCCAAACAGCATCGTCCTCGTGTATCTTGTGAATTTGTGAGTTTTGTCCTGAAATCTTAAATGTGTTTTCAAACTAATTCCAAGACTCAGGAGGGCTCTGGCTGGGGCTTAGGGACTGCAAATACCTGTAACTCTCGGTGCAATGTCCAGCATGGTGACAAAATGATGTTTATCCCTTTTGAACTGCAAAGTTACTTTGTATATTCCCAAGAAGCAGCATGTTTTGGAGAAAAGCTGGATTTGCAGACGCATGCCAACAATCTGGGCAGTGTCCATGCAGGAGGTGCACACTTTCTGAAGGAATTGGACCCCTTACACAGGCATATTGTTTTGTATTCAATGTGAAATAAGATTTGCCAGAAATGTGTCTTTTCAGGACCAGTAAGACAATGACACAGTGGAGGGATGGAGCATCTGTTTATCTTTAACAGCAAAAGCAGAAAGTCATGGAAATTATTAACAAAAACAAACAAAAGAACCAAATAGAGAGAACTCACTATATGAAGTCCCAAATCTTAGCTCCAGGTACAGCAATCGTCTGTATACCTATTTCTTCTCATTTGCATGATTAATTGATGTCTTGTTAACTGCTCATCAGGGACACTGCAAATCAGCACAGAACAAAACAAACACTTTGCAAGAGTGAAGAGGGTCTCTAATTGTGAGTTATATCAGAATCAAAACTGAGTTTTAAAAATGCATTTCAGGAGTCAGCCTGTGTTACCCACCAGGTAAATTGGAGATTGGGAACTTTCTGATCTGCTGCAGGAGAGTGCACGGGGCAGCCCGAGCTGTGCTTGAAATGCTGCTCTGACTGTGAAACCGTAGGGGAGGTGTTGTGAGGGAAGCTGTGATTAATGAACTGGTGTCTGTGGGAACTTCCCAATACCCTGGGGAGTTTGCAGCACAGTCCCATGGCTCCCTGCACCCCTTGCAGAGGGACTGCTGCCTTCCCATGCACGGTGCTTGGCCAGGAGATCAACAACCACTTAATGCTCCTGCACATCGCAGCAGTGGTATTACGAGATTTTTCTCCCTGTTGCAGCCTGAAAGTTCCAGTGGGAATTCTGGACTAAATGGCTTTTTTTTTTTTTCATGCACCAGAGAGTAATTTAATTTGTTTTCTCTCTTGCTTGTTTTGTGTTTCCACGGCAGAAAGGACAACGACTGATAAAGGGAGAAAGCGAGAGAGCTGCGGCAGTGATTTTCCATTTTATTTGTGGTGATGCTGTAGAGAGAAACGTAAAAATAGATCTTGATGCTGACAATATTGTCCCTTCTTGATCCCAGGCTGGCACTTTGGAGCTCTGTCCTCCACCATCTGTGAGGAGCAGTGCCCGAGCAGAGGGATTAGGCAAAGGCCTGCATCCTTGAGAGTATTCATCCTATGCATCCTGCATACTCTCATGACTCTAAAGAAAGTGAAAACAAAAAAGTGAACAGTTTATTTTTCTTGGAGGAGACATCTTGGGCTAAATCTTGCTGTCCTGAAACTGAAGTCAAAGGAATGAGCCCTGTGAATGATGAGAGAGAAGGCTGGGAACTAGAGACAGAGCAAAATCCTCCTGAAGGAGAGTATGAGAAATATCATTGTGGCTGACAACAGAAATACCTGGCTTCTCTTGCAATCTTTTCCAACTTGTACCCAATTTGCATGACAGGTGAGCACTGAATCATGCTGTGTGAGACTTTTTGATCCATAAAAACCTTACTGAAGGAGGCAGTGAACATTTCAAAATCAATAGTCTGAACAACCAGCAAGGTATCAGTGGTGGTGACTGCCCACTTGAAAAAAGGCAGAAACATAGTGGGGTAGAACCTGAGCAAGTACAGACTCAGTGATACCATTAACTTTTCTTTTGAAAGGCACTCTTACAGAGATACACCTCCTATTCACTGCCCTGCCTGGCCAGGCATCATATTTTATTGGAAGAAAAAAAAATAATTTAAAGAGCGTGTAAGTAAACATTGAATAAGAACAATCAAATGACAAAGGAGACAGAGAACAGCCATGATTTCATTTTAACTCAGGGGAAGTGTTCCCAAACCCCAGAGAGAAACAACATGTGAGTATCTTTTCAAAGGGCAACAGTATTTAATGGCATAAATATGTCAGCCTTGCTTTTAAAATTCTTTTTCAATTGTGTTTTGTTGCAGGAAGCAGTGGCAACACCCATGCTCGTTAATACTGAGGGTGCAATGCAAGTATTGCCATGCTGGGCTAAACTTTTGATGTCGAGGGACTGCATAGCAAAGTGACTTTGATGGATCACAGTTGCACTTGAAACCGAGCAGGGAAAGATTAGCGTGTCTCAGGCAGAGAGATTCCACTCACCTGATTTTTTTCTGTTCTGATGAGATAATTTTTCTAATTAACCTTGATAACACTTCCAGACACAAAGGCCTATCCACACATGGATGGAAATACATTTTCAAATGGACATTTCACTCCTACCCGTGTTTTCTAGTAGTGAATACAGAATTTTAACACCTTTGTTGCCAACTGATTTGTTTGGGAAACTAAAGCTGAGCCTCTTTAACAGAAGCAGAAGTTGCCCCCAAGAGCCTCTGGCAGAAATCCAGGCTTCCATAGGCACTGAGGTGTCTTGTGTATGCTGATGGAATAAAAGGAGCAGTGTGAATTTAGGAGCAAGCTCAGAGTGTCAGGTGTCAATTTCTGTTTATTCCTCTCTTGATGCTTATTAAGGAAGTCACTGATGCTGTCCTTTTCTGAGCGGGCTCTGAAAAACCGTAATAATATTTTGAAAGCCAAAGCATGCCAGAACGGGGTCCTTTGGAAATGTTCATTGTCTGACCTTTATCCCTCACACCATCCCACTTAGGAAGGACCATCTCATAATCCCACTGAATTCACATGAAAATCATCCTGGAAGCAAAATGAACCATTCCCCCTGCTCTCACCTACTTTGTTCAGTTTCAAGTGTGTCCAGCAAGAAGTTTTTCAAAGTTTTCCTGAGTCCCCTTGCTCTTATCTGGCTTTACACCAACACTGATTTTCTACTCTGTACAGCAGGAAACGCAGATCTCTGCTTCCCCAAAGGACCTGTGACACCTGTGAGAAAGAGCAAGGAACTCCCTGGCCATTCTTTCACAGCTTTGAACCTACTGGAGGTGAGGTGAGGTGAGGTGAGGGAAGTGCTGCTCTGAAAGGCTTTCCCAGGGCACTTGCTGCAGGTCAGGTTTTTCTCGGATACCTGAAAGATGCTAAAGCTTGCTGAGAATGCATTATAAAAAAATATAACATTATCTAGGCTCAAATGCAATGAAACTGAATTTATTCCTAACTATTCATCATATTTCTAAGTCCCTGACTATGGTGTTACCAACAGAGCAATGTTTAAAGGGGGCAGCATTTCAGCATTTCATAAACCTTCATGCAGGCAGAGTAACAGAGAATCTCTAACACAGGTAAGAACCTGCACTTTCCCCAGGAGCTGGCAATTTAGATTTATGGAGAAGTTTTAGGAGGATATTTGGCACCAGCTAAACAGAATTTAAGAGAGAGCAAATACATATGTGAGGTTTAAGGTAGGAATTTTAAGGATACCACCATTTTTTTCTCTCTTCAGAGGTTGTGCTGGTACCACATCACCAACCTGCATTTCCCCTCCTCAGAGAGAGGCTGCTCCCATTTTTCCTGCAGCTGGGTTTATACAAATCCAATACTTAGCTGTCCAGTTTCATGTGATTTTATAGGTCTCTTAACATCTGGTAAATAATGTAATTGCTGTGGGTGAGCATGACTCTGTTGGCAGAAATTATCCTTTGGTTGAACTGGATTTCCCTAGCTGTACTAAGTTTTTTGTGTTTTTCTTCTCAAAAAAGTCATTGACACTGCCCACTTCTAAGCAAATTTTACAGAAATTGTAAAATGAAAGTGGTTTTTAACTAAAACATGCCAGTCCTCAGAAATTACTTATTTAAACCCCAGCTGTGCCACTGGCCTGAACAGGCTGATGAGGAGGTGTCACTCACCCAAGCCTCAAAGACAATCTTCATGATGGTTCACAAAAGAATTTGCAAAAATTTCAGACTTGATCCTATATATATATATGTGTGTGTATATATATATTGCAGACATAGTTTGATGAGGGGTTTGTTTGACTTTGCTTATTTCTGAGGCACGCAGTCTTTCGACCTTGTCAGCCTTTGCCATAGCTTTTAAAGGACAGAGGCAGAGAAAGAACAGATGGAAATAAGGATAATTGCTTACTTTGAACACTGAGAGAAATGCACAATGCCTATAAGGTCTCATCCAAAGTTAATGGAAAGACTATCAATTTATTGTACTTACACTGTGTCCACAGGCTCGGAGCAGCTTTCAGGAGTGTAGCCTGAGGACTACAGGAGGTGAGGAAACACATTTTTCCCCATTTCACTGAGGCAGAGAAAGACTTGCTGTGCTTCCCAAGGTCACACACACCAACGGAGCAGGGATGGAAGCTGGGTATTTCAAGTTCTTTAGTTGCCTTATGGTGACCAGATCCCTCCTCAGTTGTAGCATGGAGCAGTCCCAAAGCTCCCCCAGCATCCCCCAGCCCACACAGTGCTCTGCAGCACTCTGGTATTGGTTATAAAGTTCCCTGTCCAGGAAAAGGGATTTTGCACCACAGCTTGGGCTGTGGAGGGCTGGGATGTGATGAAGACCCTCCTGCTTTGTACAGTGTGTTTGGGCTAATCACAGCTAAAATTGACTCTACCACTGCCATGCAGTACATGAGGAGTGTGATTCTGTGTGGGATACGTGCACAACAATAACACAAATGGTAATTCAAATTAAATATGGTACTGCACACAGTGCTTGTGTCATTCCCAGGAACTACATAAAGATAGCGTGAAGGGCTTAGCTATGAGAATTGAAATAGTAGGGAGAATTCAGAAACCATAGTTAAAGAACTTAAAAAGAACATCTGAGAAGATGAAGCTTTTGATAGGATTTAGGCTGGCTATGGGATTCTGGAGCTTTAATCAACAAAAGCAGCTTATTCTATCAGTGTCGTGAGCAAGAGCAGAAAAGGCATCATCAGTGAGGAACATTGTAGAAAACAATTTCTTTGGTTTAAAAACTTGTTTAGAGAAATCTGAGGCTCCCCCCTTAGTCTGGTGACCATCTGGATGGATTTTGCCTTGGAAAGCCTGTTTTGAACTTGAAGTAAACAAACATTTGTTCACATGGTGGGAAAGAAAAGATTGAAGCAATGTGCCAGAACTGGAGAAGCCACCCATGCATATCAGTACATTTACCTAGAGCAAAATAAGCTCTTTGTTTTTGGGACATTATCTTTAGTCCCCTTGTAAAGGTCTCCTTGACCATCCTGCATGGTGTGGAAAGTCAGGGAAAGAGTATTTTTTCCTGTATGTGCCGTCTATTTCTGTAACACACATTTGTGTTCAGATCTGTTACCATAAGACTCCCACACGTTACAGGCTGTGGGGGGTAATTTTTATGGTCCCTAACATTATTTTTAGTCACCCCAAAAGCAGTTTTCAGTGGGCAGATTCCCTGGGGAGGAGGACCCCCCTGGCTGGCAGCACTGCTGGCAGCCCAGCCCTGGAGCAGAGCGTGGAGCACTGCAGGGGTTCTGGAGGGTTTTGCAGGAGCAGTGCCCGGCGAGGTGGCAGTGCCAGACGGTGTCACCTCTGCCTGCCTGGGATGCCAGAGCCAGAGCCAGACATCTTGGACAGCTGCACCCAAAGCCCTCAGCTGGTGCTGGGGCCCTATCCAAGGCCCACAAAGGGGGATAGATGGTAAATTCCATAATGGGAGGGCAGAAATGTTTGTTTTCCTTTTTCTTTATGGTTAGCTGTCATGATTTTGGGAGGCACTGCTTTTTGGATGGACCCCAGACAATTCTGTCTCTGTGCTGCAGCACATTCACTCAAACACTCATTAAATGAGCTGGCAGCTCAAGAGATGGTTGTTTCCCATTTCAAGCTATTTAGCATCCCTGGCTGTTTCTTTGGTAACTGATATCCTTCAACAAAAAAAACCCCAAACCGGTGGCTGCTAATATACACATCCAACACAGAGAGCAACTAAACTTCCATGTTCTTTAGCATTCCCAGTTGTCAGCATTTACTAAACCTCTGAACCTGCCTCACCCCAAGCACAAAGGCAGGAGAACTTTGAATTCCACGTTTCTTCTTTTCACAGCTTTGGGTATGGTGTAAGTAACCCTTCCCATAAAGTCAGCTACTATGGGCCTTCACCTCAGACACGTATCATTAACAAATCTAAAAGTGATGGGTTGTCACATTGGTATGAATCCACATATGGGGTGAAAATTTGAATATTTTGGAAAGAGCTGACACATCCCCACAAAGGACACTGATAAATTTGCTTATTTGTGCACCATCATTGCCCTGGCAGAAAGACAGCTGTGTTGCCTTACTAACATCAAGTAGTGTAAGGCTACTTTGCTAGTGTACATTTCCACAATCTACTGTTCATTTTTGCAAGTGAAAACACTTTTCCTTGAAAGCAATATTTCTTTTTTTAAAGAATTACCTTGAAGCAATCTACTGCTCACTCAATGTTAAAATTAAAAGCAAAGGTTTAAAATAAATGTGTTAAAATGCTTTAAATTCCAGTAAAATCTTTCTGAAATTTTTCAAGCTAATTGAGGGCACCTATGCAGGCACGTACTGCCTTCCCACCAGCATTGCAGAGTCTGAGAGCTGAATTATTAAGAAAGCTCTTTTGCTGGATTTCTGACAAATCACTTTAATGTGCCAAAATTGATTTGGCATGAAATCGTCAATAGACCCTCCAGAATACTAATAGCATTAAAGGCAGGGGCCAGGACTGACAAACTTGCCTGGCTGAAGTTGGGTTCATAAATTAGCAGTGAGGTGTCCAAGTTAAAGTCCCCTGCTCCCAGCTGTGCTGTGTGCCCGTCGGTCCAGCTAAAGGCATTCAGCAAGTGACAAACAGGGGAACTGGGAATACTGGGGATGAGGAAAAGAGTTTATTTAATGGCTCTGCTTCTCACCTCAAATCTTCATCTACAAGCCTCAGATGCTCTAGGTAACCACCCCAGACAGTAGCTAAATTACTATAGTTTTGTCCTTTTTAATTTTTTTCTTTATTTTTGTAACAAATCCACAGATCTTGACTCTGAACCACACATGTTCCTTTTCATCCATTGAGAGCACCAGCACAGCCCAGTGCTCAGGGCAGAGAGCACAGAGCTGGCAGATGAAGGTCACTGACCTCTTCTCCCAGCCCCACTTCCAACCCTCCTCATGGCCTTGGATGAAACTTTCCCCAGCTTCCACTTTCTTGTCTGTAGGACAGCAGTGACAATGCTTATTTTCCATGTATGCTGTGAACATCTCTTTTTATA
The DNA here is from genome assembly GCA_013397915.1 of Daphoenositta chrysoptera. Lineage (NCBI taxonomy): Eukaryota > Metazoa > Chordata > Aves > Passeriformes > Daphoenositta > Daphoenositta chrysoptera. Next base: position 1,784,415 of record VZRO01002834.1, on the reverse strand, counting down.
TTCACCCACTTGCCCTGAAGCACGGATTTACTGCAGGATCTTTGGTGTGGAAGTGTAGAGCAATCCTCTTCCCTCAGTTTGTTGTGTTTATGGAATTGAGGAGTGCAAAGCAGCATTTGGACCCGGTCTCTGGGCAATAGGATACATATGTGCTGTCTCTGTGACATTTAGGGGCAGAAGCCTCAGGTGACATAAATCTGCTTGCTTTAACTTTAATGAATTTGAAATAATTTCCTTTGGTGGAGGTATCGATTCAGTTCAGCTGAGGTCCAGGCCTCTGCCATTTCAGCAGCAGCATTTCCTAAAACAATTGGGAAAATTACAGTACAGGAGGAGCTCTGCAGCCAAGCAGCAACTCAAGGGAGCTAAAACTGTCGTAGCTGATTAACAGAAATGAAAGCTGCTCAGAAACAAATCTGAGTATGAATTTGGAGCACAAGAATTAATTGAGAAGGGGATTCTCTTTGTGCTTCTTTTAGTAGGTCAGGCAGTTTATCCACTAAGATGCCTTTGAAGCTGCCAGCAGAAAAGGCATCACTGGAAGATGAAACGAGCCAGTGAGTGAAGTCATCTGTGTGTCCTAAACCCTGCCATTCTGAGTGAATTAGTTTCGTGGAGTAACAGAAGCCTGAGCCAAAGATGGCCCATTACCCTTCCCAAGGAGAGGGTGAGGAAGGGATGGCTCTGGGAAGGGATGAGTGAGAGCGAGGTGCAGCTTTAGTGCAAGAACGGGCAGGGTGCTGGAAAGCTGAGCTTCTGCTTCGCTCACACAGCTGTGCAAACACTTCTGCTGTGCTGCAGGGGGTGATGCCTCGAGAGGCCACCCAGACACAGAGACTGGACAGGAATAGGGGAATAAAGGTCGGTGTTCATTTGAAAGGCCTTCAAAGGTGCACCCTGGGAAGCCAAGGGCTCCAAGCTCAACCCCAAGATGGATCCCAAGATGGACAAGTCACGAGTTCCCCACACCTTTATAGGTTTGGTCCATTTGCATATCAGCATAAATCACCAATTAAGACTTTAGCTAGTGATGTAATTTGCCCTCAGCTTGCTCCCACCCCCTTCAGAGGCTTTGGGCCTGGACTGCCTGGGTGTCCTTGGAGAGCAGGACCAGAGAGCTGAAGCTGGCAGACTACAAGAAACTTCAGAGTTACACATTAGTCAATACAGGATTCGAAAATATAAGAGTTAAAACCTAAGGCATCATTCCCATCCTTTAGAGGCTTGACAAGGCCTCTACCTTGTTGAGACTCTATTCTAAATATTCTAAATATCTACTAATAATATGCATTTAACAGCAGAATACATCTAACAATAGTATATATAAACAAGAATAATAAGTACTATTTACAATTCTTAAATCCAGGATCAGTTTGGTAACCATGAAATCAGACTGTGGAAGATATAACCAGAACTTGGTGTGTTATCTCTGAATGCTATCTAATGGAAGACCTGAATTAGTAAACAAATTGTAAACAAATTTTGCTGATCTTTTCACTTTGGTCGATAGTCAATTGTTAGTTCCAAGGCACTGAACACCAACTCACAGCAAGGTGCTCCCATCCTGGGGTCACTCATTTAATGGTGGGGTGGGTCAGGTGAAAGTTTGTGGTCATAGCACGGTGCCTTAGTGGATAGCTGTTCACAGAGCCAGGAATTCAGTGGGAGTTTTACATTGATTTTAATAGAATGTGGCTTAAAAGGGGAAAAAAAGCAGATGGAGGCACAGGAACTGATCAGTAGAATACAGGGGAAGGACTGCAACTCCTGCAGAAGTCAATGAGAGGAAAGGTTTTCCCTGATAACATACAGAAAGGTATGTGAGAAAAAGAAATGTGCATTTGGAGCAAAGGAAATGGAGTGTTTGTTTTTTCTGGCCCCTGGCTGCTTGAATATACTGACAGTAGAAAAATGAACTTTTTAAAGCTGTCTCTGTTTTTAGTGCAGAAGGGCAATGTAGGATTTTTATCCCAAAGAGAGCAGAAGCAAAAGAGATATTAAGATCCTGCAGTCCTGCTCCTGCTCATCAAAGAAGAGTTGTGGAAGATCATGCCATCCTCTGCCTCCAGCATCCAACCTTGTACCTAAGGAATCACTCACCTTCACTGAGGATGGGTTAGATATAAGAAATGGAGGAGAAAAGAATGCAGTCACAGGATATAGCACATTTTAGGAAGTTAAAGTGTGAAAATACTACTTACTTTGCCCATAATTTTCCGTACCTATAGCTGGAAAACCAATAAAAGGGGCTTTTTGTCACAATGCTGTATTATGTTGTATTTATTGTTTTTTCCAGCCTAAAGTGCTTTGTGCGTGAGATTAAAAAGCTGCAAGTCTCAGGCCATCTGGCCAACCAAATGGATTTAGTGTACAGGATCACTGCCAGATGTATGCCAGTTGTAAGTTTAATTTTTGAACATAGAAAGTGCCTGGGGCTCTTTGTCTGTTATTCAGAGGAAATCGTGTTCCAGTTTTCCAAAACAATCCAGATACAGTTCAAGTCTAGGTGTTTGGTCTATTCTCCTTCAGCTGGTGTAAGGACATATTCTTTGTTTCTCACAAAGAGAAAATGGTGGCAGGAGAATTTTGAAGATATCTTATGTGTTACACGTGTTTCATCACATCTGTCTGACCTATGGAATGGTAGGAAACACAGCAGTAAGTTTTCTTAAGAACTTTTACAGAAATTGTCTCACTGAAAAGTAAAATTTCACAGAGTATTTTAGATTAATTTGCACTTATATTTATTTATGATCAACTTGGAGAATAAATGTTTTCAAGTATATAATAGTTTACAATATCTTAAAAGTGATATTTAATTGATTTGATTTATTTTAAATGAGGAGCTAATGGAAAATGAGATATATTTTTAGTTTTGCAGACTCTAAGAAGGATAAAATGTGTTTAATTTTTTGTTTTGCAAATGTTCTCACATAAAAAGGTCTATAGCACACCTGGGATAGATATTGTGAAAATGAGGAAAGGTGTGAGCACAGATAACTCCGGTCTTTGCAAAAACTTCCTGAGGATTTTGTTCAAAACACGCCGGTTGAAATCCAGGGTAGAACAGGACTTGGGTGATGGGAGACAGTGATTTGTGGGTCTGGCTCTCCTGCTGCCCACATAAGTGTATTTCTTCACAGCTGAAATCCTCAGGTTGAATTACTTGCTCCTAAGCAGACCTGAAGGCCCAATGAATCACAGATAAATGTTTGGAAGGGGAAGACTGACTTATTTGTCAGGGCACAGTTGTTCTTTGCTGTGTGAAGGAGCTGCAAGGGAGGAGCTGGTGGAAGCCAGACACCCACAGCTCCAGGGGCTCCTGCAGGGAGTCTCGGGGCCTTTGAGAGGCACCAAAATTGGGACAGCCCAGCCCACCACACTAGCTTGATTTGGCAATTTCCTTCACAGTCCAGTGAAAATACATCTAGGCAAAAACAGGTTCAAATGTTTGGGAAAGGAGAGTGGCAGCCACGTTGCTGCACAGAGCCTACAACAGGAATTTCTTTGCAAATGTCTCTAAACCTAAAACTAAATCTCAGTCTTCTCAAACAAGGGCTGCATTAGCTTTGAAATCAGCAGGTCTAATTGCAATCATGCTCCTGGAGATTGATGGATTGATGGGCAGTTTTGGTGAGCAGCTCAGGAGGTTACCCAGTGAAAAGAGCTCCATGTATTTTTGCATGCACCTTTCCAATGAAGGGCCATAAAAGAAAAGCTGGCACTGCTATTTGTAGTCTATTTTATTCCTGAAAGTCATTTTCCCTGTGCTATTAGCCCCTTTTTTTCTCCCACAGACTCATTTAGGGGGTGGGAAGCAGAGGAACCAAACAAATAGTAGATTTCATAAAGTAAGGAACAGCAAATTGAGCAAAAGGAGGATTATGAGGACTAAATCTTTTGTTCAAAGAGCGATTAAAAAGCATTAAGTTGGATGAAGTCAATCTACAGCTTAACTGAATGAACCTTCTGCTCTGTTTTTCTTCTGTTTGGTTTTACACGTATTGAGAAATTAAAGGAGTGGGAGAGACCTCTTGAGGACTGCTGAGGCTGGGGCTTTTTAGAAAATAGTTGCTGAGCAAAACTTGAGCAAAATCAGTCTGATGTAAGCTCTGTTTCCTAGTTTCCAGGCAATGTAAGTTGTCCTGGCCAGCTGTGTCCAAGAGCAGCAAGAATAAGTTCAGGCTCTTTTCCAGCAGAGGACTCAATTCACACCCAATGTGTGTGCTGTGGGGATTCCTCCAGGCAATGAAATTCTGGATTTGTGTCCTCCTCTCCCCATGGCTTAAGTGAAAACAGTTCCCCTGCCCAAGAGCAAATACAGCTGCAGTTCATTGCTGAAACAGGGAAGTTGTCAGGGTAATTGCTATTTGCTTTGCATTCAGAATACCTTTTTAAATTTTTTTTTGTGGATTTAAGATTAAATCTGCACAAGATGAGGGCATCCAGCTCTCAGGGTGGTTTGCCTTAAAGAAAATTGTGCTTTTAGAGGAACATGGCTCCTTTGCAGGAAAGAGCAGAAGTATGAAGTAGGAGTTGTCAGTGGATACCATCTTGTAGCCATGGATGTACAAGAGAGACTAAACCTGGCAAATAGTCAGATTTCTGTTCTCTGCTTGTGTGTGGCCTTTGGAAAGCTCTGAGCCTTTGTTTCCACACTCTGCTTGTACAGAAAGATCAAGGGTGGGGGACAGAGTGCAGCTGTAAACATAAGTGAAGTTGGTATATTTTTTTTTCCACAGCGTTTCTGTATTTACTGACTTAATTGTCTTCTGCTTAGTCTGGTTTTAAGTGAATTGCTAGCTTGATTTAAAGCTAATTTCTAATTTCAAAATCATCTGTCTCCAGCCATTTGCCATCATGGGCTCTTTGGTCTGTACATTTTTCTATCCTCCCAGTTTGGCCTGAAAACATTTCCTTGATCTGAAATATTTTTATTTCTGGTCTTTGATGTCCTAATGAACATGGCAATTTCCATCTTCACTTCTGGAAAATGCTGCCCTTGGACAGCAGCTGTGTCCCATTGCTCTGCAGTGTGGAGTGACAGCTCCTAACAGAGCAATGCAAAACTCTCCCAGTGCCAGCAACATTAACTGAGTTGCACTGGGCAAAAAAATTACCCTGAAGCGTTTTTCTCCCCTTGGATCCTTTCTCTCTTGATTCACACTTCCCTTTCTAATGAAGACCAGAAGAAGGACTGTCCCCAACGAGGCACTTGAACGGAGATTGGAGGAAAGCTATTTTCCTTCCAACAGATTTTTTTGCTGTTCCATCACCTTTCTTATTCTCTGACTTTGTGAAACAGGTCCTTCTTCCCCAGAGAGAGCTAACAAGTGGTCTAGTGGCTATGGCACATGTCCAGGGCAGGAGGTACTGAACCCTCAGTCTGGAACTTCCCAGAGACTGAGCTTAGCTCCTGCACAGTGCACGGCCTGATGGTCTTCTCTCCCCTCTTCTTCCCCTCTGACCATTCTCTGAACTCTCCCCCCAAAATCACTATTATTCCCGTAGAAAATTGCTTAATCAGCCAGCTAACAAAAAGTTCCACATGGTTCTAGCCAAGAAAGTTGAAAAACTGAAACAGGCCTTGAAGAAATCAGTTAACTCCAACCATAGGGGATGCACATATTTATATAGGGTTTTTTTCTTTTCTCTCAAGTGCAGTGAATTATCATGGAATCATAATGTCCTCTCAGAATTGCTTTTCCAAGGGATGATGGTGTATAAATCATGAAAACTAGACATGGAAAATATTGAGCAGGTCTCTTGGTCCAGCCATCTGCCAGGAGAAGATTGTTCCCTGCAGAATTTTCCCCACTGCTCTGCTGTAGCAAAGTACCACGGAGATGCTTTATCTGCAAAACAGCTCCACGCCTGTTTACAGTCCTGCAGAACTCATTATCTTTAGTTACAGAGAAATGATTTTACTCTCCTGTTACAGAATAGGGTCCTTCTGTCCACAACATTGCACGTTTGCCCACATCCCCAAAACCACAAGTATAAAATTCATATGGGCTTGCAGCTCAATAATTAAATCAGAAATATAGCTTATCCTCTGCCATCACTAAACTTGCCTTGCATAACACACTGGTAACCAACCAGCTACCACTTGATTACTCCCCCGTGAATAATAGGCAGCACAGCAAAATGTTCCTGCGAGTTTGAAGCAGAGAAGGAGCATTTCATTACCAGATCCTCTCCCTCTTTGCCAGAAGCTACCAAACAATAAAATGGAAAGGAGAGATATAGCTTGTGACATCTGTCAGTGCAAGTAGCCTTTGGTTCAACCTGGGCTGTTATAAATATTATATTTGAAGTATTAGCAAGAGCAGATTGGATTGCAGCAGGTCCAGAATGAGGCAGCCTGAAGGCTGGCAATAAAACTGGAAGAAATGAAATGCTTTGGCATAGGTATCTTCTGCTTTGCATTGTAAAAGGAATGAAAAGGGAAGAGGGAAAACTTTCAGTCTGATTCAGCTCATCTGGAACGCTTATTTAGAAGAGCCATTTTTGCCACCCTGGCAAGGATAGACTGTGCCTGCCTGGGTAAATGGTGTGACATAGGGCAGCATCCTCACAACATCTATTTAATTACCCTCAGCACTCTTCTCTGCTTTTCTGGGTGTGTTGCTCTTTGTTTAGCTGTGTTTGTATAATCACTGGATGCAGACTCAGTCCTCACTTCAGGCCAGAGCTGGGAGCGCAGGTTCAGCTTGCCCAGGCTTCCTGGGTGAACCCAGTCACACTCTGAGGGACAGAGTCTGGAGACGTTCAGGTACTGAAAAATGAAAAAATAGTTACTAACTCCTCTTGGTCTCACACAATGTGAGCTCCTGAACTGCCATTTAGGTTTTGCTCTCCTGTTTAGACATCACAATGATTTTTAAAATCTGGTTCAAGTCTTTGCATCTTGGTCCCCCCAATTTATTATGGAGAGAAAATTACTTCTCTAGCCTAAACTTTTTTGAGAAGATGAGAAATTCTGGGAGAGGCCATGAGTGCTCCAGCTAAACAGGAAAATTCATTACATACATTGAAATTCTTCAAGGGAACAAAGGAAATCAAGGGAGTGTGAATATCTCATATTCCTTTCTGTTACTGCAATTTTAGATGTTACTTGTAAACAAAAACTTTTTAGCAAAAAGTTTCATTTCTTAGGTTCATGGTGTTATTTGAAAAAAAAAAAAGAGAGAGAGAGAAAGCCAAAAATCCTTTAACATTTTTCCTCCAGCAATGGAGAACAGAGCAGGCAAAAATTATTGAAGTCATGGACATTTCCCCACCACTAAATAAACCCTCTGCCTTGGCTTACATGGGGGACTAGGAAAGAGAGATGCCAGAAATTGGCCTAGACTATATTTCCCTAGAGGCATAGAGAGATATTGAGGGAAATCACAATCATTCCATTACATGTGATTAAGAAATCAGGGTTTGTTTTTTTCTTAAGAATGCAACAGACTGGATGGGAGCCACCAGAGAAAGCTGATGGCAAGAAGAGTGGAGAGAAATCATTCCAGTCAATACTTGAGAAGTGTGGACTTGAATCGTTTGCTCCACAGCATTTTTATTATAGCAGAAATGCTTATCTAAAGGAGAATTGCCTTGAACATCTTGGGCAGAAAGATGTTACAAACAAGTATTGGCTGATGAGAATCTCAGCGTGACTCAGCAACGTGAGCTTCCAGCCCAGGAAACCAACAGAGGGAGGGGATTCTGCCCCTCTGCCCTGCTCTCTTGAGACCCCACGTGGAGCTCTGCTCCCAACTCTGGGGCTCCCAGCACAAGAAGGACATGGATCTATTGGAACAAGTCCAGAGAAGAGCCAGGAAGATGCTCTGAGAGCTGGAGCCCCTCTGCTCTGGAGACACACTGAGAGACTTGGGGTTGCTTAGCCTGGAGAAATGGCTCCAGGGAGACCTTAGAGCCCTTTCCAGTATCTAACAGGGCTCCAAGAGAGCTGGAGAGGGACTTTGGACAACGGCATGGAGTGACAGGACAAGGGGCAATGGCTTTAAACTGACAGGGAGCAGGGTTAGATTGGATATTATGAAGAAATTGTTCCCTGTGAGGCTGGTGAAACCCTGGCACAGGTTGCCCAGAGAAGCTGTGGATGCCCCATCCCTGGAAGTGTCCCAGGCCAGGCTGGACAGGGATTTTTGCAACCTGATCGAGTGGAAGGTGTCCCTGCCCATGTCAGAGGAGTTGGAATTGAATGATCTTTATGGTCCCTTTGAACCCAAACCGTTCTACGATTCTGTGAAGTGTATATTTAATCGCCCTCTTGTTACTCTTTGGAAGGACTTTCCTCCCATTTCAAGCTGAAGATTGGTCTGAACTGAAGAGCACTTGGCACAGAAAGGCACTTGAAGTTTTCTGCTTAAGGACACGCAGTTGCACAGGCTCTTTGAGCAGCTTTAAATAGGTGCCGTGAAGGGCCAGTCGAGAGGCTGCATTACCATCAGCTTGCACCTGAGGGCAAACCGAAATACGCTGGCTGACCTTAGATGGATCAGAAACACTGGCTATCAAGCAGATGGCAGTAAAATATCCCTGACTGCTCTGCTGCTCTTAACCACTGCTGGTGTCGTGCCTGTCTTACAAAGCACACCAAGGCTGAGCTCTGTGGCAGGACTGCTGTTTCCACAAGGCAGGGCAAACCAGTCCCATGCCCTACACTGCAGTTATCCAAGGACTGGGAATGATTTTTCATCACCACCCCTGACTCTCCTGGGCTGTCATTTTGCTGTTTCGAAACACCCAGCTACAGCTCAATCATGACCCATGTTGGTGCCAGCCAATGAGCCCCTCACAGGCGTGTCCTGCACCTCTGTAAGAGCAGGGTGTTTGTCCCATCTTCCCAGGTGACACAGAAGTGTGGTGTGACATGTCCCTGCCTTCTGCTGTACCTTGATGGGCTCTTGCCCAAAAGGCAGGGCCATGGACAACCTGCACTCGAGCACCATCCTGTTGGGATGCTGTCCTGTGCCAAGGCAACAGGTCTGCCCACACAGCCTCTTGCTGTCCCGTTGCTACAGACAGCTGCTATTTGGGGATGCATTTGTGTCCCCTGAGCAGCGTAGGGTATGCACAGTCCTTTCCCTCCCCTGACTTCTCCTTTCACACTCCACACTGCAATTTGTGCCTTGGCTCCCTTCCTAATGACTGTATTATTAGCTCTATTTTCATCTGCTCTCGGCTCTTTATTTCTCATAGAATTATTTTGGCTTCTCTACATACCACAAATTGAGTAGCTGAACCAAGTCCACAAACCCTAACAGAGAAAGCACGTGGAGCAGGGCTGTGTACAACCACCATCATTGTCACCCTCACATGTGCCACCACCCCTGGCCCACGCCAGCATCCCTACTGCCACCCTGCTGTGTCTCTGAAGGTGGCACAGGAGGAGCAGGGTGGCCATATGGCCTGAGGCAGCTGGGCCATATGAGCCTCCATTTGTGACACCTAGTTTGTGCTTCCTAAGACACAGAAGGTGTTTAATATGTTATCTGTCACTTCATGGGTTATTCCAGCCTTAATTACCAAGCCGGAAATGGTGCACAAAAGCTGTCCTCTTGAATGTGCTCCCTGCAGGAACAGAGGCTTTGTCCCTCAGTCAGAGCGAGGGAAATTTGTGCCCAGGACATCTGAGCAAAGCAGCATTCCTGGTGGCTGGTCCTGCTGTTTGTCATCTCCCCATTGTCCCCTCAGCAGCATTCCAGGTGGCTGGTTTGTCATGTCCCCATTGTCCCCTCAGCAGCATTCCAGGTGGCTGGTTTGTCATGTCCCCATTGTCCCCTCAGCAGCCCATCAGTGCTGTGGGGTTTGGGTACAGCTGAAGGAAATGGGATTTGCAAAGGTGTGAAAAGGTGTATGGGTTTATGGATGGAAAAGGATCTGTGGGACTCCAGTTTTCTCCTGGCCTTCTGTCAGCTTCAGACCACAGAGCTCTCTTATTTAGGTATGAAAGGGATGGAGTCATCCTGAATTCACTTTCACAGATATTTACTTTTGGAAAGGCCTCGTTTACATCTGCGGATTCCCAAAATATGTCTCTGGAGATCCCTCCCTGTGATCAGCATCAGGTGTGAGCCCTGCAGCCTGCAACTGCACAGGAGCTCGCTGCTTCCCACTGCCCATCAGCAGCTACACTGGGAATTTCCATCTGCACCCTGCAGATTGCCTCTGGATGGAGGGAATGACCTGAGGAATGGGGAAGGAACCCTCAACTTCTGCTATCCTGGGAGGAAAGGCTTCTCAAAGTTTCTGTTTCCTTCTGGCTTCGTGGAAAATTTTGAGGGAACAAGGGGAGGAAACATGTTAGGAGATTCCCTAACAACAAACCAAACAGAAGCACCTCATTGCTTAGGGAAAAGCAGGGAGGGTTTGGGTGGATAGAAGCAGAAATTATCTTCATTTAGCTCTTCTCTTCCCACTAAATAAAGCCAAAAGCTGGAAAAATTAAACAGCTGCAGGTTTTGGAAGCGGAAGGAGCACAGGGTGTGTGTGTGTGTTGTTACAAGAAAGTATCACCTTAAAAGAGTTTTCTATATAATTTTGACCCCCTCCCAGACAATCCATTGTTTTAGCAGCAAACTGGACTTGCTGGTAGACAATAGCCCACTTTCCAACAGAGAGAACTCTATGAAAGCTGCGCACAATTTTTAATGTTTAATGACACAAAATCAATTGGAAGTGGTTGCTGGCTTCCACAATCAATTTTAGGAGATCTCTCAGAGAACAGGAGAAAGTGGGAGAGTTTCCATTAGCCCTGGAAATCTCATCAGCGATAGGAAAATGGTGATAAACAACCCTGCACTCCAATAAACGTATTAATAAACTTGTCCTCGCTCATTTCTCATGTGTCTGTAAGAGGATACAGTTTTGTCACCAGGAAGGTCGCATTTTGGTCTCAATTCCATCCTTTATTTGCACAAACACTCCAACATCCCCATGGTTGTGAGTGCCTTGGGAGAGCCACAGCTCACATTTGCTGCCCCATGAGCTGTCCCTGGTGCAGGAATATCTGAGGAGCAGGAACACAGAGGGTTAATCCCCCTGCCTCTTGGCTCTGCCCCACAGTGAAAGGCACCTTTGCCAAAATACAGTGTGAGAAGCTGTTCTGCCCTGTAGCTGGGTGGGAAGGGGCTCCATGGGGAAACACGGCGCTCCCTGTCCTGGATGAAGCCAAATTCACCCAAACACTCACGGGCAGCCACACTCAAGGGCTGTTCAGTCAATGAGAAGGTTCCTGCTGATTTTGATGGGCTTTATGCCATTTGCCAAGCTTAATGCTGCATGGCATGAAGTGCCCTTTTTCTGCCCTTGTTTTGCTCAGACTGGGGGAGTGTGATGCCTTCTGCTAGCTGGATTCTGGAGGGGGGGAAGAAAGAGAAAAAAAAGGTTATTTTTTGTGTCTTTTAAAAACCCCAGAATTAAGCAGAGTTAGGAACAGCCCTGTTGAGACTTCATCTCAATGCAAAACTAGAGGCTGTTTTCAAACGTTGCAGGTTTGCCCCAGGACTCCAGCTGAGTGAAGTCAAGGCAGGGTTTGTAATGCACAATTTAATCAGTGAATTTGTAGATCTCAAAAGGCGTGCTTAATTTAATATTGTTTCTAATGGCTATTGTCTTCATGCTTGCCTGTTTTCCTGGTGTTTTTCCCTTTTGTAATTACTTGAATGGGCATTTCCAGGTGCACTGCATATATTAGCAAGCATTTTCATTTTAGTAATGAGTGAGATGCTTTCAGTGTTTATTTCTCCATTGCCCTAATACTTACTTTATTAAAGATCCTGATTCTTCTAATGGAGAAAAATAAGCATTTACCACTCCTTTCTACCTCATTTACCTCTTCTACCTTATGATGGCCTCAATAAAAGAGGATTTAAATTAGTTATTTGCCTGGGTTAGACCAGACTTAAGCTACAAGAGAAAAATAAAACAGAAAGGGGATGCTTGGCCAGTCATAGAATGGTTTGGGTTGGAAAGAACCTTCAGGATCATCTCATTCCAACCCTCTGTCCCCTGGGCAGGGACAGCTTCCACTAGCCCGGGTTGCTCAGGGCCCCATCCAACCCAGTCTCAAACACTTGGTGCCTCTCCTTACCCCTTATTGGGATGAGAACCAAGCACTTGTTGAACTCAAAGCCATTCCCCTGAATGTCAGGACCTCAGAGCTGTTTTAAGCTCTGTTAGGGACACCTTCAGTGCCTCTTTCCTGGCCTTATAACCATCCTTTAGGGTTAATGTGCATTTTGCACTCCTTGTGCACAGCCTGGGGACTGTGGGGTGCAGGAGACCGAGCCTTGCCTGGCCAGCCCAGGCTGCAGCAGGACTCCAGCAGCAGCTGACAGCCTTCCCCAGCACTGAGCAGCATTTATTACACATGCACGACAGCCCCGTGCCACATGCTAGTCTAATTTTCAGATTAGCTGTTTATTAGCGTTATTATAAACACGGCTCTTCATCTTCTGTTAAATGGCACTGCAGCCACTGCACTCCCGCGTGAAGCCTGTGAGGAAGCACTTGGTTCACTAAATTACCCTGCAAATGTCAAACTAGCTCTGTGTTATTAGCTGTACATCTTACATCCTCTTTATGAGGATTTCGTGTCTTGAGGGTGCCCCGTGGCGTGTAGATTTTTTAAAATACAAACCAGTGTCATTTCGCTGTTTAAAAGAACATTTAATTAAACTGGATTCATTGCTTGTGTGGGGCAAGTTAAATGAAAACTAAATAGAAGGCATATGATTACATGTTATTAAGCAGAGTGACTGCTCCAGAGACCAAACTCTTTTAACACAACATTAAACTAAACTTATTTCATATGCACAGGTTAGCTCTGGCCTGCTAGGGCATCATACTTTGAGAGCAGCAGAATGGCTGTGGGCACTAAACAGCTTTTAACAAAATGTGTGTTTCAGGGAAGAAACCTTGCCTAAGCTAGACTTAAATATGCTAATGACAGAAATCAAAGCTTTGCACTGATTCTGGGTAACCTTTAAAAATCACCATTTCTATAGTGTCAGATGCAAATGAGAAGATCAGCTTTGTTTATTATTTCACTAGCTGTAAATTAACAAGATGACCCAATGAGTGTAAAAATAAAATTGGAAGTATTTTTTGGACTTGAGTCGTTGGTCACATTATGGCTTTTTAATGTTCTTAGGAAAACAAAAGGAATTATAATTAGAACTCAGTTGCACAATTTCCTATTCCATACTCCTTTTATGTTAATGCTGTTGATACAATCAGATTTTCTTAAGGAAAGCACTCACCAAATTTCCTTTCCAGGCATTCTAAGCTTGTTTTTGAATGTCTACTGTTCTCCAACCCCATCCCTAAAACTCACTGTGAGCCTACACAGCCTTCAGCAGCCATCTCCCTGTGCTGTTGGAGCTCCCAGCTGCTTTGGTGGTCTCCATCCTTTGGAGGAGGGACAAGTGCTCGGGTGTGCACAACTGCATGGCCCTGGCTGGGTGTCCTGGCCCTCTCCCCTGGCCATGAAGATGTCCAATGACCAGAATAAACACCTAGGTCCTAAAAATGGTGAGGTTTAACCCCTCTGCTCAGCATTCTCCTGGCTGGGTGTGGGCAGCTCTGCTCACTGCCCTCCGTGCTCCTGGCACGGTCCCAGGGCTCCTTGCTGACAGCAGCTCCAGCCTGAGCTCCTGGGCTCCTCCGAGGGCTTGGGCTGCAAGTGCTGCCTCAGAGCATGTCCCTGGTTAATAAACAGAGCATTTTTGCCTGTGCATTAGGCCAGACATGTCCCCCTACCTCTATCTAGGTCAGCAAAAGCCTGGGGGAGAAAAAAAAAAGAAAAAATAAGAGGAAGAGACCTTCCTATTTTTAGGTTGTTTTAATTGCTTTTCATGCTTTTCATAACAGCTGAGAGGAAACTCTTCCCTGAGAGTGCCACTTCCCCTCTCACACCTGTTCTGCAAAGACCTGAAATTCTCAGCCTCTCCTGCACCACAGCCCAGTCACAGCATTGGCTTTGCTGCTCCTCTGGTTGCCTCTCAAGCTCATCTTTCTTGTCTCCTCTTTGTGTTTCTTTCTTTCTTTTTTTGGCCTGCAAAAGAAACTGACCCCTCCATGCATTGTTAGCGGGAGCATCCTGCCACTTATCCATGAGAAACTGAATTACAGCAAACAAACTGAAACCAATAAAACACTCTTGGAGCAATTCTGCCTTCCAAATGGGACTGTGGTTGTCCAGAGGTTGAGCTTACAACTTCTGGGCTTTGAAACGGGCTCTAAAATGGAGACCCTGTGTTTGTTTTTGTTTATTACCACAATGCCCCCTTGGGGCACACCAGTATGGCCGTGGCTCTGGGGCGAGCTGTAGCCAATATAATCAAGTGCAGGGATGTAATTAGCAGCGTTGGAAGGGTTGCTGTGGGCAGATGGGAGCCGAAGAGGCTGCGCCTGTTGTCAGACAGACTTTTATACCTATTGGCCTGGGAGTTCAAAGCAACGTGTGATGAATGAACTTACGCAGGGATAAGCCATTGGAACACTAAACCATGGCATCTGTGGCCCTTGCTTGGATACAGGGCAGTTGTACCCTCTCCATAAATCATCCCAGAATGAGGTTTCCCTCAGCAATCCGGGTTAACCTTTCCTGCCCTGTGGATTAGCTACCCAAGAGTTCACATCAGCTGCTCAGCTACTAAGGCTCACCTGCAAGGTAAGAAACTCCAGATTTGTTTGGCCATCATCCTTTCTCTTCCAGCAGACCCTAGTTTCTTCCCTAGGGCAAGTGCTGTCTTCAGCACAACCTCAGAACCTCTGCAAGGCAAGAGGAAGAGTAGCCAGGACCTGTAGGACACAGAAATACCTCAAAGTCTGTGCTGAAAACCCTGTCTTTGGCAGAGTACAAGATGATAGTTGTACCTTTTTTCAATCCTATTTTTTTATCCCTCAGACCATTACCTGGTGCAGTGTTACAGCAGCCCATGGTACCTGAGTATTTATCTCACAGTGTGCCCTCTGCCCTGGCAGTACCTCCATCTGAGCAGCAGTTCACCTCACGTATTTCTGGAAAGATCCCAGTCCCAGTAACAGCTTCTGATGGAAATATTCTGTGTCTGCTGACTCTCAAGATTTCTCAGGCTTTGTTTGCCAGAAGGCTGTAATTTCAAGCACTCTTAGCACCTGCTCTGACATGGCAAAATCCAGGAGTGCCTGTTTTTTACACACATACAGCAAAAAGCCTTTTACTCAGAATTTGTTTAAGAGCATTACACGAATGCACCACTGCCTGTGTCTCCCCTGGGTTTAAATGCAGGATGTCAGAGTTCATGCTCCTGTGGGCTGTGCTAGCACTACTTTCAGTGGCCTAATGCTGGTCCTGGCTTTAGATGTCAGTCATTGTTAGGAGAAAAGAATGAAATTCCAGAAAGGGTTTAATGTGTCAAGTGGGTAACAACACTTCTCTGTCACAATGTCTTGTACAGTACCTCCAGTCGTGGTTGTTCGTGCTTGGATTACAACAAGCTCTAGATGGTTGGACTATCATGATTATTTATGTAGTATTTCTCCAGCTGTGGTCACAGGCATGGACCCAGCAGTGACTCTCCTGTGCATTTTATCTGTAAAGGGCAAGCACATGCGATAATTTGCCTCGGTATTTTTACACCTACTTCAGCTCAGGGATGTCCTGCACTGGACACTGGGTGATCCTCCTCAAAACACTTCTCATCCACTACATTCTTGACCTTCCTTGAACCCAGGTAAAAGTTTAGCTTCTGTTCCTCCTCCAGGAGAAGTCCCAGAGGTCACCCAGCTGCCATGGGTCAACTCCTCTTTTAGGATTTGTACATCTGAGCAACAGCATCCGTAGGGCAATTGCTGTCAGCAAACTCATCTGTGATCACTGATCCAAATTTGGATCAAACCCTTACAGCCCTCTTCTCTAAATGCTCTGTTCTTCACATTAAAATAAAAATTGTTATTTATGCAACAGAGGCACCTAAAACACTCACCAAGACAAAGGCTCAATTGTGGTAGGCATTATAAAAACAAGCAGTTTAAGTAAGGGACTGATATTTTAGTTCTCCTGGGAAGACTGGTCACAGTGAATCTTTAAAACCTATTTCTATGCAGAGCAGGGAAAGTCGTTGGGCTTTCACTCCTTGCAGCTCCTGATGGCACACATAAACACAAAAGCTGGGTGTGACTTTGCAACTCCAGCCTCAGGTAGAAAACGTGTGCAGGTCCTGCCAGATAATCCATGGACTCCTAAGCAGGAATTTCTGCCCGAATCAGGGAAAAGCTGAGCCGGGCGTTGCCCCTCGCTTAAAACACCAGCCCGCAGTGGCAATGTGATCACAACAGGTTCCACAGAGAGGAGCCATCCCAAACCCTTGCCAGAAAAGCACATTTCTGACTGCCTGCTGTTGCACTGTCTTCATGGATGTGCCCAAAACAATCATTTTTAGAGCAGTTCGAGTCCCAGGCTTGCCTCGGTGCACTTTGAAGCAGTTTGTTCTAAGCCAGTCATGTTCACTATCCTAATCTGACATGAAGCCTGATGGAAAAATCTGTGATCGATTATAGCAGCAGGACAAAGAGATATGAGAGGAAAGCAATGCAAAAGAACAGATATCAATCACTGGCTTGCAACGAGCCTAAAGAAGGTAGCTGGTGATATTCCTGAATTTGAAGGCAGTGTAGCACATCTTTCTACTGTTGTAGGTAAACACTCCCAGCTGCAGCCTGTTTGTCTTACAGACAGACCGATTTGGTAAGAAAAATGGATTTTGAAGTATGGATTTTGTTGGAAGGGGACAAAATAAACTATTGGTTTGTTACCTTGAAAACGGTGTAGCATGTAATGAGTGTTTGCAGCAGTTTCACAGCTGCTTATTACTCTTCTTTTTAAGCTTCTGAGTGTTGAGGGGTTTTTGTTTAGATTTACGCTTTTTAATTGATTGAATGTGAAATGTATGATGGAACAAATTTGTATTGAATAAGAAATAGCAGACACAATCAACAAACTTTAATGTTGAGTTAGCTTTTTTCTCGTTGCTGGACAAGATCATACTTCAAAGTAAATTAAAAATGTGAAGCCAAATCCTGATTGCAATGCAGGCAACAGAAATCTTCCTGTCAGCCTCAATAAAAGCAGGTGTAAGTTTTCAGTATTAGTCCAGTCCATCCAATTCACATGTCTTTCTGTCTTTATCTAATCTAATACATGGTCGTGAGATAAATTACAGAAGGCTATGATAAATTGCATTGCTATTCATTTTTGGCAAGATCACCTATACACTGGCCACTAATTCATCTCCACCAGGATCCATTGTAACAAACGGGATCCTTGAAACAGCCTCCAAATACTGTCATTTCATTTTCTTTTAAGAAAACAAAGAGATTATATCTGCTGGCAAATAGCCTACTTACCCTCACCGAAATAAATGATACCTCACTGTGACCTCTGTAAAATCGTGGTTATAAAAAATATCAAAATGTATTTATAGCATTAATAGTCACAAAGATATTAGGTCCTTATATTCTGTTTGAGTGGAAAACTGTGATATGTATTAGAGTGAGGGATTTCAAAGGGGAAAGGAAGATGTGATTTAGGTTTAGGGATTTCAAAGAGCATTTAATTTGTTTAATTCTGTGTTCGTTGTGTTTTGGAGTTCTTTGCCAAGGTAATACAGACAAAATACACAAAACTGGGTAAGAAATCTGCAGTACATTGTAACAATTTCTTTCCGGTCCTTTTTTAGAGCAGTTCACCACTCTTGAACAAAGCACCATCCTGGTTCACAGCAGTACCACACACTCACACATCTCTGTTGGGTACCATTCACATCCACCTGTGAGTGCAAAGAGAAATTTGCTTCCCGTTAAAGCAAAAAGGGGAGACAACTTCTTCCCCTTTACACCCATCAGATCCATCCCTGCCTTCCACATGAACTCTGCTGGGCAGCACCAGGACACTGCCACACAAAGCTGCTGCCAAGCCCCTTCATGGTAGACACCCTTGGTCCCACCACCAGCGTGGGCTGCTGGATGTGCCAGGGCTTCACCCTGAGCTAACCCCGTGTCCCAGCCCCATGGCCCACTGCTCTCCTGCCAAGGAAGAGGGGAAGCTGATTGCAATTTTGGCTGGAGATATGTCAGTGCCCCTGCCCCTGCTCAGTACCAGCCCAGGAAGTTTCTTTCTGCTCCTCAGCATTCAACTGCGAACTTCTTCCTCCTCATCATCCTGCCATGCATAGCTGGGAAACCGTGCCTTGGACAATCCAACAGCTGCTGAACTTCACCCAGGAGATCACTTACCACTGAGGTGCAGCAAAGTGATTTTGCATATCAAGATTTTAAAGAAATTTGGGGCATTGTGAGATGAAGGACATTATTGATATGAAAAGACAATTATTTTATTTACTTCAGAATCCGTCATCTTCACCTGGAACCAGTACTTAAAAACAGAGCATGTATTGCAGGGTGATGTGAGAAACTGGCTTGGTGAGAGGTAAAATTTTCTTGATGATTTCAGGGAGATGAAGGCTTCATCCTGCACTATTTAGGAGCTGTTGAGGCATAATGGTTACATCCAGCTAATTGGATGCATTGCTATAGGCACTTGAGAAATGTGATAGACAGATGCATTCAGCTAGAGAGATATCCCTTGGTGCAGAGAGCTGAAGTCAATTAGGGAGTTAAATTGTGAAAGATTTGACCTGATATCATTCATATCTCCAGTCATAATTAACACTTAAAGTTCAACTCTATAGCAATTTTCTTTTAATAACACTTAAAACCTATATAGAGAAGAAAGAATTGCACAGACATGATGAAGGATGACTTGAGTGCATGCCTGAATTTCAGCATTTGTAATTAATCCTCAAAACACCTTTGTGAGGCCTATGGGGAGCATCATTTCTCTCCAGTTTCTCCTTTGAAGAGAGGCAGGGTTTACCCAATGGCTCCCCGAAGTCTCTGGCACCTGGAGATAAGGACAGAAGCTCTTTCAGGTGCTAAACCAGTGAGCACTCAGCTCAGCCCAGCTCCCATCTTTTTGTCTTGCTGAATTTTTTAATTTCACCACCATCTTTAGAAATATCATGGACAAATTGCTTGTCAAATGGCCTGGGCTTTCCAATTAAAATCTGTGCAAATGCAGAACCTAAAAATCTGTCACAAACACAGCTTCTGCCTCAAAGGTTTTCATACGGATGAAATATGGATCTCACTGGGGGAAGAAACTCTCTGAGAGTGAGACCTTGTAAGATGGGATTCAGCTTGCTGCAGATTTTTATGGTCAAGTTATAACTGCCCGTAAAGCAGGGGTAAAATGGAAGTGCTGACAAAACTTTTAAACTACAACAGTGGAAATGGCGCCGCAATAATTTATAATCTACAGGCAGCTTTGGATTTATTATCACAATGACAAATGCACTGTCATTGTTAATAGGATATTTCCCAGCAAGGACTTCTTGTTATGCAAGCCAGGTTCACTATGTCATGCAGCATGATAGCAATAAAGTCTACAAGAATTTGTAATGAACTTCAATTACTAATAGATTATGGTTAATGGGAAATATGTGCAGTAAAGATATGGGTTTTTATATGCGCCTTCTGGTACTCTACAAGGCAATGATTTATGCTACAATTTCTGTTAACATTCTCCAGTATGGAAAAAAAAAAGCCTAAATTGGTGGAAAGCCACTCCATCCATAACAAATATTTAAGATAATTTTGCACATCATGTAAATGAAGATGTAAAATTAGATATTAATCCGTTTCATTTTAGCATTTGTATTTTTATTAAAAATGAAGACTTTGCCCTACTGTGTAATGACATTAAAAATCCTATCATGGACTGCAAGCATGAATTACCCCAATACAGGAATGGTGACAGCAGCCGAGCTGTGAGTGCATTTGTTCAATTTGCTGTGGTAATTAACGGAGCAGTGAGAATATTTTTCTACGTATGATTTAAAGTAACAGCCCTGAAGCTGCTCAGGCAGATGTGTTTGATGTGGAGGGAAATATGCATGAAGTCTGGGCTCTTTGGAGGGGCTCAGCCTTTTCCTCCCCCATTGTGGCTCCCCCCAGTTTTAAGGCATCATTCTAAAGCCGTGCCTCACTCTTGGACATCAGGCTATTCCCTTCCCTGCACAGCAAACCTCCCATGGGAATTTCTTTGGGAAGTAATCACCTGACACAGCATCAGAGCCACAAGCTCACGCTTACTTATCAGAGGGACACAGGCCCAGATGTTTGCCTGTTGTTTCAAAAGACTCTCTCTTCTTCCTCCTCCTCCCTCCCTCCCTCCCTCCCTCCCTCCTTTCAGCCTTTTTCTCCTGTACCTGCATTAGAATCTGTATATTCCAGGTTTATGTGCTTGTGGAATGGAAAGAAAAGAGAAAATGTCTCCCAATTTAAAAACAAGCACTGCTCAGAGGCATCTTTGAGAGAAACATAGAGATGGAATATTAAGGATTGCATTTACCCAGAGTCACATTTCACATCTAAAATGTATATTTAGCCAGAAAGGGGCACCCATACATGAAGAGCTTTCAGGATCATTTCTGGTGTATTTTTAATAAAGGTATCCTTAAGCCCAGCTCGATCCAATCAGTATTGTGCTGGTTTAATACTACTGCTCTCAATGAACCTCTGTAAAAAGCCTACAAGTTAATTTTTTAGGGGTGCAAGCCAGGAAAATATGGGATTGAGGTTTGACCTTTTTACAAGGATTTTAGAGATAGGACAAACAGAATTGCTTCAAACTGACAGAGGGCGGGTTTAGATTAGAGATTAGGAAGAAATTCCTAAGGGTGATGAGGCCCTGGCACAGACTGCTGTGCAAATCCCAGTCCATGGACAAACTACTTCCCAACCCTGCTGTGGAATAGCAGTATCTCACTATACAATTAAGTGTGATCTTCGCATGAAAATGTGGTTCTCCACTCTATTAGGAAGTTGTTTGAGAGATTTACCAAATGTCCTTCAGTTTTTATGGTAAAATGAGCATAAAATTGTGTTTCCCCACATTCATTTCCTACTAAATAATACTTAAAGCACTTGCTTCTTGAAAATGTGTGAGTGTGTTACAAATTTAAAATTAAAACTAATTTATCCCTTAAGGGTTCTCTCTTGATTCAGTTTTCCCCCAGCCCCTTAATTCAAACTGTTGCAAGTTACAAAATGGGGTTTACTGTATTTTTCCCCCCAGTTTTTAATTAAATTCTCCTCAGAAGCAAAACTGGAAGAAGTTTTCTTGTGCATTCACACTGAATATCTTTTTTGCATGTGTGTGGTCAAATCCTACTCTGTTCTCTCCAGATCAGCTCTGCTGCTTCTCCTCTTTACAGCTCTCTCCCACATTTTCAGAACAAGCCTCCTCCAAAACCCCAAAAACCCCTTTTTCTCTTTTTGTTTGGTTTTTTTTTTTTTGGTTTTTTGGGTTGTTTTAAGTCTGATAAACAATAAAACAGCATGATCTGCAAGGGCATCTTATTGCTGGGTTTTCTTGCTGGATTAGTGGTTTTTTTGGTTTTGTTCTGGCATTTCTGTGGCTCCCTGAGATATCTCACCCCTGACAGGGTTGATGTGGCAATATTCAGCGGTCACCTGCTTTGCAAGCACCATTTAGAAAAGGTCACTGACAGCCCAAAAGAGCCACGAAAATAAATGTAACTTTAATTTGTTTCCCATTAGAAATGTGGGCAGCAATCTGTTCTAATGAGAGATTTTCTTTCTTTCCTGCTCTGGCATGTGACCACAGCAGCTCACAGATATACTGAGGTCTTCTAGTGCAGGAGCCTGTGCACAGAACTGTGTAAAATGGTAATAGAGCTTGTTCTGTTCAACAGAGGGTTATCATGGAAACATTCTAAAATCCACCAGAATTAATATTTGAGCACCAGGAAGTCTGTGTTTCAAATAACTTGCCCTAAAATAAATATAAACAGCTATTATGCCCAATATGACCTCTTGAAATCACTTCAAATCATTAATAATCTATATTGTATCAGAAATGTGTGCGCAAAAATAAAACATCATTCCTTGCAGCTAAAGTATTACCTAAAGTAAACCATTTCAACACTGAATGAAATTATTTCAATGGCAGAAATCACACCTGTCTCAGGGGATAAATCGAGTATTAAGGCTATTAAATCCGTTCAAGCGACTCTATTGTATCCCACTATGTATTGTGCCTTGTAGAGAGAAAACAGTTCTGAAAACTATAAAATCATTTAGCAAAACAAATGCATCAACCACAACAGCCTCACATGGAGAAGAGAGAGAGTAGGTGAAACCCCTTCTTGCTGAATACCCTGTACAGTGAACAGATTTATCTGAGACGATGCCATTGAAAATGAACAAAAAAAACCTACTGGAACCAGTCTTTTTGGAATCAGAGTTTATTTTTACATTTTCCATGTTACAAAGCTCACAGGCCACTTATGGCTTGTGGCTGCCAGGCCAGGGGAAGGCTGGGGCCAGAAGCTTTGTGTGGTCAGTTAAAAATACAAAAAAAAAGCTCTGTGTGACTGCAGCAGCTGATTCCTAGCAAAAGCTCTGCATCAGGGCTCAGCACTGAAATCCACCTCTCTAGGGCAGTTGTTACCAACTCTGTGCCTCAACCAGCTTCCCTTGCTGCCCTCCTGTAGAGCCACTACGGACCGGGCACACAAATTGCTCTGCAGGTGCATCATCACAAAGTAAAAATACTGGAAAGGGGAAGCAGGGCCATTAAATGGAGACGCCTGTAGAGGCAGGAGCAGGCAACCATCGAACATGCAGGTGTGAGGCCACTTCCACAGCAGCTGCAGGTACGAGATCTTGAAGTCAAAAACTCAAGAAATCCCATCAAAGGTGCACCCAATGCTTGGTCATTCTGAGCCTGCACTCCTGCCAGCTGCACCAAGAAATTGCAATTTGCTTATTTGGTCTGTAGAGAGTTTTTAAATGAAGGTGGTGGAACCACATGTAGTTCTGGATTATTCCTTAGGAAATGGTTGGGTTTCTGCAGTGCCTGAGTGGATGGTCTGAGTTATAGCTGATTACACAACATCTGTATGATACAGCCCAATTTACTGCCTGGTGAGTTACACATTCATAGATTAGTGTAGAATTAATCAAGTATTAAAGCTCACTTATAACAGCAGATGTTAATACTGATTTCTTAACAAGCTCCAAAAATTATTATCAGTGCTGAAGTAAATTAAGCCATTTATAAAAGAAGAAAAAATACATTTCAGCCGTTAACAGTTTGTATCTGACTTTTTGCCTTGGATCAAGAAGAAGACGTTAACTCACGGCTCAATCACTATTACGCCCAGGTTGTTATTGAAAAACACCTTCCCATCTCTGTTTTCACTGCATCCAGGCTTTCTTAACTCTTCCATTAGCTGACGCTTTAGCTCAGGAGGGGCAGTTTTAGCAAAGTCAAGTGTTTCTGTCAGGAAATCCAGCAACAGCTCCCCATCTTTGTCCCCTTCAATAAAGCAGCTCGTTATGTCCATACGGGATGGGAGCTCATAGAGCTGGTACTTCAGCCCAGCTGAATCCAGCATCCTTGGCAAATCAGCAGAGGAAACATAAGAGCAAAGATCTTCCAAAGGGAAGGCAGTTCCATATTTCTTCCACAGCGTTTCCCAGCCACTCTTTCCTAAGAGATAAACGACCAGAAAAACACTGAGAAAACACAGAGAAAAACCCTATTTGAAAGCATTTGATTGTCTGGGTTTTTTAGCAGTTGCCATCATTGCAAGTGGGATCTTTCCAGAGCTGGGAGGTGTCCTGGGGCATGGTGGAGTCAGCTGCCTCCCTGCTTCTGTTCCTCAGGTTTGGGGGCTGCAGGAGTGGGTGAACACCTACCCTGGAGCTCCAGCACCTCTCCTCGAGCCTCCAGCTGAGGCCAGAGCATTTCACACTTGTGTACCTCTTCTCAAAAGACATTTTATAAAGCAAACCAGCTGGGTAAGTTGAAAAGTCCCCACATACACCTTCACATCTTTATTTTCCCCTAGCCTGGATCTCTGATTCAGTATTTCTGCTGTAAATAATTTCTAAAAGGATTACTCAGAATGGCTGGACAAGGATGAAAATAACTTTAGGCCTAATGAGCAGCTCTTGAAAGTTACAACAATAATTCTCCCTAGGTACTAAAACCAGTTACTCGTGGTTTTGAAGTTGCTTTATCTGCAAACAGTTATTTATAGTCAAATAAACAGTTTGGTGTTTAGAAGAGAGGCTACAATATTTTCTTTCACCTGGTGGAAATTGAACGCGGAGCACTAATTGCAGGAAATCTGCTGGTGTCAGTGTTGTGTGACTCAGTGCCATCTCTGAGCCGAGCAATTATCCCCTACCTGAACGCAGCATTATTATAATGGCTCTCGGAGGGCTCAGCATATGGCACTGCTTTTGTTTGCAAGGCGGTGTCAACAGAGCCACAGCCCCTGCAAGTCCTGCTCTGCCGGCAGGGTGGGAGCAGGAGGGATTGCTACCTCCACCGACTGACCCCAGCCCGGCTTCTAATTAACACACCCTGATGTGTTTGTGCGGGAGATGACATTACCCTTCGTGAAATGAGCTTTGTTCTGACGATCTTTCAGTAACTCCTTTTGTTTCAGTGCTCATTTTCATGGCACTTCTTCCTTCCCCTCTCTATTCTCTTGTTTCCCCCATGGTTTCCCCCTTCCTTTTCTCTCTGCTGTTCTAACTCCTGCTCCTCTCCCACTTTTTTGTTGCCCCTAGCAATTTCTGCTCCATCAGAAAACACAGTCATCTGGCCCAGGGAGGACTTCAAATACTTTTTATGAACCCAGAACTTTAATCATTTTAATTTTGAATAGGCACACATTCGTTCCCGTATTCACATTTTATGAATATCCAAAGGGTCAGGTTAAGCAACTGGAAAAGAGTTTTAATTAACTGTATGCAGGTAATCAGCAATAGTCTGATATTACCATCTATTCTTGTTCAGCCAAAGAACATGAAAAGGTTTTTAAAAATAATTTAAAATGCAGATTTCTTGTTGTGAACTGCTTGAAAACACTTCAAACAAAAAACGTTTGGGGAAAAAAGTAGGTTGGATAAATTCAGTTGAGAAGTGTTGCTTCATAGCGGACCTTTCATGAACAAAATAAAAGGAACTTCATCAGTTTGCAGATGTGGCCAAATTCAATGAGAACTGGAGCTTAAACCTCTGAACAAATAATGCTTAACATCCCTTTCAGAGTTGTTAGATGTGACTGTTTACACAGCTGAAATTTCCCTGGATTTTGAGGCTAATCAAAGGCTTTCTAGATTCAAATTAGACTCCACCATTGCGCTGTCCCTGGCATACCTTGCCTGCAGTACTAAAAGCTCGTCGTTTACTCTCCTCCAACATTTCCTGCTGGACTGACCACAGAGCATCTCTATGAGATCTGAAACAGCCTGAGAACACTGTTTTGTACCCAAAATGATGATATTAAGGAAATGGGCAGTTTGAGAAGAAAATGAACCATATGTGCTGCAACACCTGCTGTATGGCAGAGCCGAGCCCCGCCGTAGCCGTTTGCTTAATGCCACGAGGCTGTGGGAGAGAGAAAATGCAGTGCCCAGCCTGGAAAGCCTTTCACAGCAAACTGCAGAGGCTGGAGGGGCTCCTGTGAGTGAGAGCTGCGGGATGGAGCCTCTCCTGCTGCAGGGCTTCTGCTGCCATCCCTCACTGGACAGGCTGTAGCATGGGGAAAGGCAAGAGAAAGGTGTTGTGTGCCTATGATATGGGGTTTTTTTGGCTCAAAAAACCTTGGTCTTTACGAGCCATGCAGATACAGAAAGTGTGCAGGTTTCAGGGGATGTCTGTTCACTTCTGGCCTGTGCTAAACACAGGAACCCCAAAGGTCCTCACGGCCCTTCCCTGACTGAGCAGCGCTGGTGGAGCAGCTCTCACCTGACACCAGGATAATGAGGAGCTTCGCCTGTGATTCCAGGAGGCTGTGGAAATACCGGATAGTTGCTGGGACATCTTTCACGTAATAGAGCATCTGGAAAAAGCAGAGATGCTTAGAGACACATAGAGCCATCCTGGTGATTGTTATAACAGGTACCACTGTTAGAAGAACTGAATGGGGGCAATCCTGACAGAAAAGCAGGGACAGAGAGGCACGTTAGGAAGGTGTGGGCAGTGGGCTCACACTGCAGGCTCAGGGCTGTCATGCCCTGCCTGCTCTCTGGCACTTCCAGGACCCAGCTCATGTTCATTCATTAACCTGAGATAAAGAGATTTGCCTTTCTTCGGTGAAGGCTTCAATGAACTCGGAAATACAAAGGCAATTTCATGGAGAGGACAAGGAGCTTTTGAAGACACTCGATAAAATGTATTCTTAGTTGACTGCCACCCACAGCCTGGTTAATAGGACTACTGTGCTCAAAGCTGCTTTTCATTTTTGCAGTTCATTTATGCTAAAGCCCTTCAAATGACTGGGAAGTAAACTCCCCTTTCTTCCCCTACGAGTGGATAATGAGGTCACATACTTCATGCACACTTTTAACAGCCCAGTCTTTGACAGCATTTACTTTGCAGAGACTCTTACCTGGATCATGTGAATGAAGTCCCATTTTTTAGACTTCTTTTCTGCATTCATTCGGCTTTCATATTCATAAGCTGTCTCCTTGTGCCAGGTAAACTTTATGTTCTCGAGGTTTGATGCCTGAGCCACACGCTCTGAAATAGAGGAGAAGGCAGGACAGAGTTATCTCAATTGCAAATATGGGGCTGATTTCCACTCAGAGCTTTAATACATCCAAAAGTCACATTTACATAGAGAGTTTTGGTACCAGTTTAACACAACAGTGGAATATCTAAAACCTTGAGCCCATATGTGAGGAGAAGGCTGTAGAGGGCTTTATAGGATGAAATCTTAAGTGGGTCTGATGCTTTTCCCTTCACTCCCTCATTTGGGTTCCTCTGGTGTTTACCTGAGCTAAAAAAAAAAGAAAATTCTTCCCCATGCCTGGCTCAAGCTGAATTAGAAGATGTTGGCTGGGATTAATTGTTACCAGGCCATGAGCAGCACAGTTCATGTTGGCTAGGAGAAGGACTGATGGCCCCAGCACTTATGTGCCACACAAAACCCATGTGGCTGAGCAGACGCCAGGCCATGGTGGAGGATTTTCCCCAAATAAAAACAGGTGCTCAAGGATGGATCAAGGCAGGGTTTTCCTGAACAGAAGCACAATTAAAACGTTGAGAAGGGCAGAGAAAACAAATGCCTTCTTCTAAGTTTGTGTGACTGGGATGGAGAGAGAGGGAAGGAGCTTTGTTCCATAAGCAAGGACCCATCTCTTGACATTCAGTTGCTTCTGTGTTGGAACAATTTCTCAGAAGCCCACAGTTCTGACCAACTGCTTCAGGCAAAAGGGATGAGAGTGTTTTAAAGCAAAGAGCTTTACGGAGTGACACATGGCATGTCTTCAGACCTCAATAAAATGCATACCAGCAACAGACGAAAGCAGAAATTTGGAGAAGTGGATTCAAAGAATAAGTTACACTGAGGGCCTGGCTCATTGCTGCATTTCTTTGGTTTTTATGGGAGCAAAACTGAGAGACAATTTCATAATGTAGGGGATGCTGGAATACTAATGTCCATCTGCTGGCATATGGAGCTCATCTCACCGTGCTGCTGCCTGGCGCTCGGGATTGCTCCAGGACAAAGCAGGCCCTGATTCAGTTCCTGTGCTTCACTGGAGTTAGCATCAATTTAAAACTTCCATGGCCCAAAGGCAGGCTGAGCCTTAGCTACAGAGCACATGTTCAGAACAACACGATTTGCTGGGACCAGTGCCTTTACACCCATAATGACAACGTTTCTCCTTTTGGGCTCTGATTAGGACACATCCCCGTCAGACAGATGAGAAATGCTCCATCAGTGCTTATCTCCTCTCCTCTGTGGCTGGAAATGGGCCACCCCTTTCAGAAGCTGCCAGTGTTACTCTGTTAGCTTCCATTTATCAGTCACTGGCCCCAGCAGTGGCAGTTCAGATTTAATTTGCTGTTCCAAACGCAGGTGTCGTTCAGCAGCAGCTCCTTTTCCCTCACCAATAATCTGAGGCAATCTGGTTCAGTTTAATTGTTGGTCTGTCTGCAAGGAGGAGGTGGGAAGAAAACAGAATTGCTTTCCAGGCTGGCCCTCTGAAGTCCAGATTCTAGGAAGTGTAAACTCATTATGGGATTATGGTAAATTTCTGCCTAAATATCCATCTGAAGCCATTATGAAAAGTTGTCCTACATTTTCCCCTGGGTTCACCCCAGATCCTTTTCCCACTCAGAAGCTGACTGATGGGTGCCATCAAAACGGGGCTGCCTGCAGTTGTAAATGGTGGTGCAGCTCAGCTGTGGGGCCACCAACGCCCCAACCACGGCCACCAAGGGACTCCACCAGGAATGGAGGAAAGCCACGGCCTGTCCACGAGGCTTTGAGGAAAGCCTCCATCGCATGCCACAGCCTAAGAGAAACCTGAGTTTGTCATCACTGCACATCCCACTAGGAAGTTCCTCTCCTGAGCTTGGCTTCTCCTTCCCAAGGAGAAAGCATTTGGTGGGGCAGAAAACAGAACTACTGAATCCTCAGAGGTGCAGATAATGTTTCTAATTCTCCCTGGAAAATCTTAGGCCTTAGAAACCTAATTAATGGTAGCTACTGGGGACATGATTAATTACCAAATAAGAGAGTTTAAAGAAAGAAATTCAGATGAATATTTAATTTCTAGTTTAGCATAAAACTTAAAATAAGGACAACATTTTACATTTTCTTTAACTTTCTTCTAGAAAGAAACTCACTGCAGTAGGATAGGACTGCCAGGTAATTGGTGGTAGATGGTGGGACCACTGGGAAGATTCAGAGCAAATCCAGTCCAGTGCAGCCCAGGCAGGACAGAAATTCTTTGTTCAAGTGCACAACCTGGCTCATAAACAGAGGAGGTGCTGTGTTGCCCATCCTTCACCATTTCAGCCTGGAGCAAAAGCTCTGGGGATTTTGCACAAGCCATCTTTTAAGAGATCAGTCTGTGTTATATAGAGAAAGATATAAAAAACCTAGGTTTTTCCGGGGAGCCTTTGGCTCTTCCAGTGATTCTGAGCCACCTCACTGCAGGGAGAAAGGGATTGTTGCTTTTTTCTTTTCCTTTGACTTCCAAAAGATGATTCACACTGGGAATGCTTCATTTTTAAGGACTTAAGCAAGACCAAGATTGGAGATTTACAGTGTGGTTTTACAGCCCGCTATTTACTCTGGTTTGGAGCGTTTCCAGCAAGAACATCGGCTGCTGAGGTTCATTCATCGCTGTCACATCCGTTCAGGCTCTCTGGCCAGGTGTGCTCTGCTCAGGGCTGCTGGCACCTCCACACACCACCACCATCGCTGAATCCTGGGAGGCGCTAATCCAGTGACAATCAAACTGTGCATTGCTATTTAATGCTCACTCTGTAGGGCAATTTGATCAAAGTACCCTCGTTAACACTCAATCCGCCTCGGAAAATGCTTCACTTTCCTTCATGAATGCTGCTTAGACCTTGGGCTGGGGGAAGGAAAGAAGCTCTGAGCCCCAGAGCACACGGCAAAAGTCTTTCCTATCACTCCTGCTTTCCTTTCCGTGGTTTCTAATTCAAAGCCTGGTAACTAATTTAGTGCCCCACTGTGAGGCTTAGTTATTTGTTGGGAACGATTTTTAAGATGTGAGAGAATTACCATGAGACACTAAAATTTTCCCTTTGATGCTGAGGAAGGATCTTGATTCAATGCAAGTTGAAAGTAGAAAAAACCTTCTGAAATGCAGGAATTTCACTCCATTCCCATACAATCACCCATCACTTCTCACCTTGTTTAGCTTTTAAAGTCTGTCTAGCCAAGTATTTGCCATGCAGAGTTCTTCGCAGTGTGAGAGACTAAGATTTTAATGAATGAACATTGTTGAGAAGCAATGATGGCAAAAAAGCATGAAATTGTGAATTTTTTAATTTTTAAGAGACAGTTCTGACAAGAAGGCATTTGAGCATGGGGTCATCCACCTTTCAACACTTTTTAATGCATGTAAGATAACTAATATAAATTTAATTTATTTAATATAAAAATACCTTTGTACTTGGCGATTTGGTCAGCACTTGGCTCTATCACTTCATTGTTGATGGTGGCCCCGGGATATCTGGCTCGTATTTTTGAGAGGATCTGCACGTCCATCTCACCTAAGGAAGCAGGGAACACAGGATGAAAACCAACCTGAAGAAAAGGTGATCTCCACCACCATCACACGCCCAGTTTTTAGACTGATTTCTGCCATTTATGTACAGATGCACTGCACAGGTCCATGCAGCTGCTTTGCATGCTCAGTAGATTGTCACTGAAGACTGAGCTCTAGGATTTGAGAAATATTTAAATATCAGTCCCAACTTAATTTCTCCTCTCTGACTGGCACCATCAGGGCCAAGGGAAAACCAGACACAGTCATGTTTGACCTCATATTTTCTGGACATGGTCTAACTTCGAGGGGGAGAACCCACACGACTCCCATGGTGCCAGTTCTGATGGTTCCAAGCCACCAGCAAACTTAGCAGGATTTCTTAGGAGTCAGTAGGAGCATTTTTAGCCAGGCACCTCAGTGGTTACAAGGTCATGTGAGGGAGGGCAAAGGGAATATGTGTTTACACTGGAATCAGAGACAATATTCATAACTGTTTGTCTTTAGTGTCCTGTGACTTTTCCAAAAGGAATGATGAATAGAGCACATACCATTTGTGTTTAGCTAACCCTTGTTTACAGAATACCCCAGAGATGACTGTGTTTTATGTTGTTCTTGAGGAAGAGTTCTCTCTAAATACTGCTCAGGCCAGCTGTAATTATTTTATTGATGGATGTACCGGAGATCCAAGATTTCAAAATTTAAAAATAGCTCTATCATTCTCTGCCAACTCACCCCATCTGCAATAAAGGAAACTCAGGGGGCTGGTATTTCTCACTGAGGCACGGGTCCAGGGACAATATCCCGCTGGCTTGCTCAACTTCCTCCAACCTCACTCCTGCTTATTGTGCTTGGATAGATTTTAGGTGGAAAAAATAACAGCAGAATAAATTAAGGTAAGAAAGAATGAAACAGAGGGTAACTACAGGGAATAATAGATCCAGGGGTCCTGTTAAAAGCAAATATTGAGCTTTGTCCATGAAGATTAACTTGTGCTTGCACAGAACCCCACGTTATAAAATTCCCTAGAA
Source organism: Daphoenositta chrysoptera (assembly GCA_013397915.1). Classification (NCBI taxonomy): domain Eukaryota; kingdom Metazoa; phylum Chordata; class Aves; order Passeriformes; genus Daphoenositta; species Daphoenositta chrysoptera. The sequence goes on along the minus strand of VZRO01002834.1, from coordinate 1,753,189 downwards.
ATGAGCAAAGTTTTGTACTGAATGGAAGGCCACCCAGCAGAGTGATGGAGTGGAAAACCACCCAGCAAGCCCTGATGGCCAGACAGACCCTTGCTGCTGAGGGACTGTGGAGGGGGGACCCGCACAGCCTCTGCCACCCCCATCATTTTCAGTGCCCCTGGACTCCCACCACTTCAGCATTAGCTCCATCATTCAGAATATTTGAGGTACAAAAGGAAAACACTGGGCATTACATTGCTCATTAGTGCCCAGAGGACATAATATACAAAGTGAGGAAGAGTTGCATTTTTTCAGACTTATGTGCCTTTCTTAAAGCAACCAGCAACGCCAGCATTTACATGGCATCTCTGGTAGCACGTTCTTTGAGGGAGGGAAATTGAATTTCTGAGGCAGCAGAAACAACTGCAGTTTTGCTTTCAGTCCAAGCCCTGTATTCTGGTGAAAAATCAGAGCAAAGCCAGTTGTCTGCAGGCTGCCGTGGTAAAATTTGGGAACACAGAATTTGCAATGAACTACTGCAATAGTTTGATTTTCAGTTGCTTTACCAACTTTCTGTAAAATAATGTAGCTCTTTGAATAGGCTGTGCAGGTCCTGATAAAAAAAAAATCGAATTTTGTATTTCCATATGCAGATATGATAATATATTCCCTTCCACTTTTGTGTGGCCAGATCACCCTTGTACTGTTTTTAACCAAAAAAACCCACCCCTTTGATTCATAATTTAATCCTCGGCCTTAACTGACTTCACTTAGCTCTTTTATATGCAAACAAGTGTCCCGAGGCATTTTACAGTCAGCTCTGTGGCAGCTTGCATTATCAACAATTTGGCAATTAGGCTATCCGAATTATTTAAACTCTCCAACACAATTACCTTTTAAAGGCTACCACTATGTTCGCCATTAAGTTTCTAATTAAACATTTTACGTAACGGGATAGTTTATAGCCCAGTTGCTACTTTATAGCAGCGTTGATGACTTTTATGGTTTTTAAAGGTACAGAGTGCGGCGCGCTGGAGTGTGAACTTAATAAGGCAGCGGCAGCAGCGGAGGCAGGAGCCGTGTTCGGGCGGTGTAATGGGATGGGATGCGGCAGGAAATGGGTTCTTGTCTCCCGAGGTGGAAAAGCGGAGAGGAAACGCTTTCCTTCCGTGCTCCCTCCCTGTGAAGAGCAGGGGCGGGAGGGATCGGGGCAGCAGCTCCATCACTGCCCTCCCGCATCAGCCAGGATGGGCTGGAGGGATTTGGGAATCGGCTCCTCCTGACCTCACCAGGACTCGTGGTGGGAACAAACCAGCGAGCAGATGGGGTTGGGTGATTTGGGGATTTTTGCATCACAAAGTGAGCTTTGTCCGCACATTACTGATTGATGGCAAGCTGGACTGTCTCTGGTCAGGGTGATGCCGTGATGATTTTTTGCCTTTTCTTTTATACCCCTTTTATATACTTTTCCTATATTCTTAGAACTTCTAGCCCACATTCTTAAATTTATTATTTTGTTAAGCCAAGAAACTAAACATCTTGACAGCCTTGCAGTGAGGGGTCAAAAAGCCCCAGATACCAAGGTCCTCTCTAAAACACATTCTGTAAACTAAAACAGGCCCATCCAGGAAAAAGTTCCTCAGAGTGAGAAGTTCACTGGAGCCTCTCCCTGGGGAATCTTTGCTGGATGTGCTCATTTGTGAGGCCCAGGATGTGTTCCCGAGTGCCCGTGGGTGTGCATTCCGTGTGCTCTGGGGCATTGCCCCTGGCTGTGCTGCACCTGAGGGGCCTGCAATAAATACCCGGGGGAAAACCCCCTTTTCCCTTCTAACCGTGTTTGACTCTTCATTTTAAGACCAGGGAAAGGCATCAAGCAAGTGAAGTACCTCACTAAGGAAAGTGCTCCTGTTAAAAACATCTTTCTTTCCTTTTTTTTTTTTTGTTTTGCAGAAGAATGGTTTCCTTCGGAGAGCAATGTTCCTGCTCTGCCAGACTGTGTGTTTTATAACTGATGCCCACCATTTACATAAAATTACTGTATGGAGGAGAGACTGACAAAACTGAGGTTAGTCTTTGGCGATGGTATGAGTACAGAATTTAAACTAGATTAACTGTTCATATAAAATTTAAGTGTGGTGACTTAATGGGCAGAGAAGGAAACATAGGTTTTAATTACGGGGGCACTTAAGCAAGAATTTAATGAAAAGAGGCCACTTGATCTTACTGGTATTGTTTGTCCACTCAGTGAACTTAAAATAAAAGACATTATTTCTGATTTCTTCTGGATTTCTTCTTGAGCTTATGTTCAGCTCCAGTGTTTTGGGGGACAGCAGCTCCAGAAGGAGCTTGTACACTGATGGTGGTCAGCAAACCCAGGCAAAGCAGAGCTCAGCCATGGCTCTCACATCGCAGTGATGGGAGTGATCACCTCATAAATAAATTACAGGTGAGAATAGTTGCAATGCAGGTAAAAATGCAATACTCTGAGGAATCTAAGACATTATTTTTTGTTCCCTATTTGGGGGGTTTTGTTTTGGGGTTTTTTTGTGTAGAAACCCTATGTAGCAGTTCAAGCTTCTCTCTGCCTTTGAGGAGTGATGGTGTAGAAGGAGGGTTTTTTGTGGAGGACACAGAAGAATCAGAGTGGGGAGGCACAAGCTGTTTTCAGATGATGTGGTTACACACCAACTAACACCACCTGTCCCCTGGAGCTGACTTTTCAAGGGAAGACTTACTTCCCACTCTGCTCCTTTTGCAATTTTTAATCCTCTATTCTTTAAAAAACAAAAGGGAAAAAACTCATCAATATTGAAGTCCATACATACCTGCTCCACCACCAACGCTTAGAACATTGATTGTAGACTTCCCATTTCCAATGCTGAAAAACAGTATTTATGCATTTTAGGAGAGCTGCCCAGTAGAGAGGGCTCCATGCATGGTGTGAGACCCTGGAGATCCCACCAAGACTAAAATTTGCAGGACAAAACCCAAGTGTAATGTGTGTGTACACAGGCATGCCTGCGAGTGGGCAGGAGGGATCAGATCCAGAGCTCTGTCCTTTGGATAGTCACGATTTCCAATTATTTTGGCGATTTGTAGAGGTGGCATTTTGCTTTTATTGTGAGTGCATACAAGCAGAAGCAGGTACTTGCCTTCTCTTTGTCTGTGCTCTGAGGAACAGAGAACCCCCGAGGTCTGGACCAGCAGCTTAAAAATTTTTTGTAGAAGTTTTGTATTATGCAAAATGGGGAGGGAGAGGGAAGAGTGTAATGCTCTTAAAATCCCTGAGAGATGCTCTGGCAGAGCCATGAAGCCCTGAGAAGAGCCTCCCCAGAGCCAGGATTTGACGCTGGCTGCCTGCTCCCAAGCCAGCCTGCAAAGCTGGGGTCCAGCAAAGGACAGATACCGGCAGGCAAAGCAGGAGCATCATCCAGCCATCCTAGAGAAACCCTAAATATTACCTGAAAAGATTACTTTTGGAAAGCTGCTTTCCGTGATGCCAGAATGTGGTATCTGTTAGTGCATTTCTGAGCTGATTCACGGCAAGCTGTGTCTGTGTGCAAGGAAACAATGCAGCCTTATCTCCTTGCTAGGCAGTCTCCATCCCGGAGAGCCGCGTGCGCAAATGGAATCTCCAGCCAAGCCCTATCAGAGGCCGACAGGCGGGGCAGGGAACAGCAATCTGCCTCTCCCGGGCAGCCCCCCGAGCCGGCACCGCCCTGGGACCCTGGCCCTGGCTGTCCTTCAGCCCGGGGTGCTCACCCCGGCCTTACCTCGCTATCACGTCCGGCAGCTGCCGCTCCACGAACTCCTGCATGCACTGGTGCTCAGTCGACCTCTCCAGGAAGAGGCGGAAAGACTGGAGGTACCTGTCAGGATCAGCGAGCAAACTCCTCATGGCTGCTGCCATGCTGCGGGTCGGGAGGGTGCAGGAGGGGACAGGCTGCTCCCTGCAGCTCTTCTCTCAGGCCTAGAGAAGGAATGGAAAGTGCTGGAGGGGAAAATGCAGCCCGCACCCGGACTTTGCTCCATGTCCCCGGCCCTGCCGCTGCCTTGGAGTGTTACGCAATCTTGCAACAGAAGCTATAAATGGGGCCCGAGCAGCAAGGGTGATATTTCATCTTTAATCTGTGCAGAGCAAGTGCCAGCATTTTTTAACTGTGCTGACACAGGACTCTGTTAAGACACAGTAAAAGGGTCTTTAGATGGTTCTTAAATATAAGAAAAAATCCTCTGTTTCGTGAAGGCATGGAGACGCTCCAAAGGCTGGGTCTGCATTAGAAGAAAGTGCAACACTCATCTCCAGAGACGCTGGCAGATGTCTCTATCTGTTTTTTTAATCTTTTGATGTTCTTAAAGAGAATGCTGATGGTGGGGTGAAAACAATAAAAACCTTATAAATGCACTTTATTTTTCTAGTTCTTCTGAAGATAATGGTACAATTCCCATGGGTTAAGTAGTTAATTCACCAAAGCCACGTGAGTTACTGGAATAGATGTTGTGCTAAACCAGGCTTACAGGGAATCAGGAGCGGGGATGGCAAAGCTTGTTACCAGGGAAGTGTCAGACTTCCTTGAAAAGTGCACAAAGATGTCTTTATCCTCTCTTAAACTGCAATTTAAGTTCAAGACATCTTGCCCTAATTGGCAAGGAGAAAGGGGAACCCTCTCCCTCTTCACGGGCCCCATGTTTAAGGATGCACTGCATTTCCTCAGTGTCTCTTACCATCTCCTCTGGCTTTCCTGCAGAGGTTACATCCCAGCCTCCTCCCGTTATTTTTACAATTCCCTTTGGACTGTCTCCTGCCAAGCCCCACTGATGCTGAAGTGCAGCAGCCAAAAGTAAAGCACTCCTACCCCCTGATTTCCCTGGCTCTCAGCACTTGCCTGGCCCCACTGAGACCCACTGCCTTCACTCACCACCATGACCCCTGGAATTCAAATCACAGGCTTTTTCCAGACTACTTCTCTTGTCCCTTTGAATAATAATTCTGGCCTCTGTTGTGCTCAAGTCCCTCCCAGCTGCACATCAAATAACACAGTCTCGTCCCTCCTCCAAACCATGAACAGAAACACAAGCAACAGGCTCAGGTTCATATTTGCCATTACCTCCCTTTCTGGCAGTGAACTTCTGACAAATTTTCTAGCCGTGCAACCAGTTTTCCACCCACCCTGTCTCATCAAGGCCACATCTTCCTCACTTGTGTATGAGAATATCATGCACAATGATGCCATCTCTTTCTCCCCTGTACACCATGGAAAGCTGCTTTCCGGAACAAGCCTGATATATCTGATATATTTCTTCCTGATATATCCACATTGCCTGACCATCATCTTATTCTCTTTCTGCTGCATGAAGGACTATTTCTAGGGACTATTTCTAGGGACTGTTTCTAGGGACAGCCATCATGCTGAGCAGCAGCCCAGCTCCCTCTCCTGCCCCTTTAGAATGACCACATCAGCTGCTCGGCTTTGCCCATTTGCCTTCCCTGCCTGTGACAAAGGTAACATCTAAGATGTGACATGTTTTGGTTTTGCAGACCACGGGCCACATCTCCCCACATCCCAAAGCTTCCTTCAGGAAGGAGCATGGTGAAGGTTGGAGACAATTCACGTCCTGCAGCATGTGCTGCTGCCAGAGCCATTGGCAATGGCTGAGAATTCATAATCAATTAGCAACGCCTGATAATTGCTCTCCTTGGGGCAGTCCCAAAGACCTCTGGAGCAGGTCCCAAGGTTGATTTTCCACACATACTGCCTCCAAGGCAGACTGGCTTTGGCACACTGCCTCGTCCCCACCTTCTCAGGTAGCAAGGATGTTTTCAAGCAAAAAACCAGCAAAACTGAACATTGTAAAGAGCACTAATGAAAAACACACTGTACAACACTGGTAACAAGTAGATGGGAGAGCTTTAAAAACTTTGTCAGCTTCTGACTGACAGCCCCTCCTTGACCCAGATGAGCAGCACTCCAACACCCAACAACATCTGAATTAACCTGGGCAATCCAAGCAGGAATTTTTCAGGGCAAGTAAGGAAGAAATCTCCTTGGTGTACCTCAGATAAGAATTACTCACTGCTAACCCACCCTGAAAACACAGTGGTGTATTCTTTGTTTACCTATTCCTTTGCTATGCCTGACTCCTCACTTTTTATTTTAAGTGCATAAAGAGGCTTTGCTGTTTGCCACTAATCTATTTTTACTACCTTCCATCTTGAAAAAATATTTTGTAGCTTATAAGAGGAGATTTAGATAATCGACCCTTTTTTCTATGCCTCCCTCTACTTGCCATGATTTAATTTGCCAGTATCCCCTGCTCAGCAGTCTCTAATGAGCAGCCGAGATTCGTTTTCGTGTTAGGTGCAGTTCAAGGAATTTGTCTCATTTCTTTCATTACACTTTTGGCTGTTGGAATTTGCCCCATTTATTTCATTCTGTGTTTTTTGCTGTTTGAATTGCGGCCAGTTAACTTTAAAAATGAGTAAAGAGAGGGAAGGAAAGGATTTTTTCTGAATTAGGCTGATAGAAACTTTGGGTAATGATGTTCACTCAGGCATGTTCCCTTTAGTGATAATCCAAACTTAAACGTGGCTCCCTAAAAAGATTGAGGAGTTTTGGAAGCAGACACTGTTTACGCTGCGGTTACTTGATCCGTCCCTTCCTTGCGCCGGCGCGAGCAGAGTGAAACCTGCTTTAAACTCACCACCAAACCCTTTAAACCCTCCCCGTGAAGCCAGCAAACAAAGCCAGCAAACCTAAGCTGCAGTGGGAGCTTGGGTTTATTAGCACGGGATTTGTGTGTCGCCCAGCGCCAGCGAAAGCGGGATCCCTCCGGCAGGGCATCTGCTCCGTGGGCACTTGCTGCCAGGCGCCCGTACTCACCTGGGGTCTGTGCCCTCAGGGACGTGCGAGTGCTGCTCCTGAGCTCCTGGGGTGTGCTCCCAGCCGGCCACCTCCCGGCCCAGCCACCCTTCTGTCCAGCCACCCTTCCGTCCAGCCACCCTTCCGTCCAGCCACCCTTCTGTCCAGCCACCCTNTGCCCTCAGGGGCGTGCGAGGGCTGCTGCTGAGCTCCTGGGGTGTGCTCCCCTCCGGCCACCTCCCGGCCCAGCCACCCTTCCGTCCAGCCACCCTTCCGTCCAGCCACCTCCCCACCCAGCCACCGCCCCATCCAGCCACCGCCCCATCCCGCTCCTTCCCAGCGGCTGCTGCCGTCCCACCCCCGGGCCGGCGTCCCGGGGAAGGTTTTGCTGCCCGGGGAAGGAGCAGAGTTACAACCTCGTGTGGCAGCAGCTGCCTGCAGAGGCAGAGGGGCAGCTCCAACCCTGCCATACCCACTGGCGCTCTCTGCCTGGTCCCCACCAGCTGTCCCCAGGACACACCTGCACGGCCACCCTGCCCTGGGAACATCCAGACACGGAGCTCTGTCCCTGTGTTAATTAGAGTGCGGATGACAAATGAAGCCCTGCCAGTGGTATATAGAAAATGCAGCTCCTGACAAATTGGAAATAGTTGTCTCAGTGTGTGGCATGTGGCGATGGGCAGCATCATTTGCAGTTTGCCTATAGAACCCTTCCGTTATAGATTACTTTGCTTTTTTAGCTGGTTTTCTTGCCAGCAGATATTCTACTTATCCCTCCCTTTCCAGAGCTTAAACAATGGGAAGCATTTTCCAAGTTGTGTGCACCCTCTGCAGCCCTGTTGGGAGCAGTTTTATCCCAAGGAACATAAGTATAGATAAAACCATTGACCTGTGTCTGCTATCACATTGTGATTTGGTGTTCAGGGCTCTAATAAAATATTTTCCCTATGTGTGCCTCAAATTATTCTTTGTTTCTCCATGTTTAGCAAGAAGGAATTTTTTTAGGTTAAATGAAGATGTTTTCCTTTTGGACTTACATAAAGAAATGAACTGTTCAAGGAGAAATGAGCTGTTCACATGACAAACGTTATATAAAACAATACCAGTAATATTAATAACAATGCTTTCCAAGGCACAGTTACAGGGGGAATGGCTGCAGTTTGACATTTAGCTGAGAGTTTACTCAAATGAAGATTTCATAGCAACAGTTAAAACTGTTCAGCCAGAACGACGACCGTGCGTGAAGGCAACACCCACTGCAATTTTTTCTCTCTCTGTTCACAGCACCATTTCCTCACCCAGAGAGAATGAGATACAAAGCCCTTTACCAAGGATCTCACCAGGAGCAGCAGTGCCATGGTGTTTAGTACCTACCATATTCGATGATTCTGTGCTTCAAAGAGTGATGCCAAATCCACGCAGGCAGAATGAGGAGACCAGCAACAATTTTGCCCTTTCAAATCAACAATCATGACTTCCTTGCCCATGGCAGGGAGCTTAGAACTAGGTGGTCTTTAAGGTCCTTTTGAACCCAAACCATTCTGTGGTTCTCTAATCCTACGACTTTATTTTCAAGGGGTGTTTTGAGGAAAATGAAACCCTAATTACCCTGTCAGCCACAAATCAAGCCAGCTTCTATTGGCTTGCAGTGTCCCAGCAAATGTCCCTTCTGCAGCCACGGCTCCCACCCAGGGAACCCCATCCTGGCTCTGTCTTGGTGATAAGCACTGCTGTTCAAACATAGCTGAACAGCAAGATCTGTGGTGTTTGGTTTTCTGTGCAGTTCTAGAAATCTGTATTAATTGGTATCACCAAAGCTGTGCAAGCTGGTCTAAAGAAAATAAACTCAGTGCATCTGGCCACTTTTCTCCCTCTGTAGAGCATTAAATACGGGTTTTCCAAGTGCCACTTGCCATTTAATATAAAAGCCTAAGTTTAGAGTGCCAAAAATAAAGATTATATGCATCTGGTGCTTTTAAGGGCTTTATGAAAATAAAAGATGCTGCTGTTAATTTGCTTCTTTAATTTCCCCTGGGGATGCATTCTGGGAGCTTTAAGTGAAATCCCAGCCATTTCAGGGTGATGTGTGCTCAGTGCTGCCCTGGTGCAGGGACACCGGGGAGGTGGGGATGCTGCACCTCTGCCTCGACCTGTGCCCAGGGCAGCGCCGTGCTGAGCCAGAGGCTGTGACCCAGCAGAGAAGGGCAGGGGCCAGGATGGAGCCCAGAATCGTTCTGTAGAGCGACACCCTGCAGAGAAACTGGCCACACATAGAGCTGGCAGATCTAAGGGTTTGTTCACTAAGGTGCTTGTACACTATTTAACATCATAGAACCATCACAGAATCGTAGAATGGGTTGTGCTGGAAGGGACCTTACAGATCATTTCATTCCAAACCCCTGCTATGGGCAGGGGCACTTTCCATTAGACCAGGTTGCTCCAAGCCCCATCCAAACAGGCCTTGAGACCTTCCAGGAATGGGGCAGCCACAGATTCTTAATATTTATTTATGAAAAATCACCTTCCTGTCCCATTCTACCATGTGTCCTCCTATATACAGCCCTGTCCTAGATAGCAGGAGGCTGCGTTATTGAAAGGAAATCCCACAAGCCCTGAGAGCATTACATTAGGGAAATAATCACTATTACATATTAAACATCTGTCTGTCATGACAGCTCAAGGGACAATTCACAGCTCTGTGAATCTGGCCGACTGTGAGGTGGAATAATACTGAAATATAAAGTTGTGAGTAAGACAAGTCCTCCTGGAAACCTGGCAAGGACACAGGTAGCTGTCTCTGGCCCCTTACCTGAGTCAAGAGCAGGGAAAAGCCAACATCTGCAGATAATTTCCTTTTCTGGAGTACATCTGTATGGGTTTGGGCTGAAAATTTATACTCTGGGAAGAAGGAGAAAGGAGTTAAAGGTCATGCTCTTGATCTAAATGAATCACTGAAATCTTTTCCCCCAGGTATGCTCCAAGTGGTGCTAGGAGACAGCCCTTGTTGGAGGAAAAGGGAAGGGCATCATGTCCTTCTCCAGGCTCCCAGGATGCCCACCAGCCATGCCAGCAGCAGCACAGGATTTCCCATAGGCTGTGCTGATCACAAGCTCCAACAGCCTCATCAGTCCCATGGCAGAAGTGGAAATAGCAGAAAAAAATTATCCACTGAGGATTTAGAAGAGCTGTGGTAACTGGTGAATCAGTCAATGCCTTCAGAGATGAAAAGTCCTATCTAAGTTAGCAAAAACCAGGGTACAAGCAGGGCATTAGGACTGGCTGCTGCCTACAAGAGAGGAGATTAAAACTGCGCAGTGTTGATTTTATCTCGAGAGGAACGGGAGTGCCAGAACAGACCATCCTTCATGTGAATGGCTGCAGTGACCCTCCCCTGGGGGAAGATCCATCCCTTTGGAGCAGGGACCAGAGCCTGGAGTCACGGCTGAGAAAAGCTAAGCTCGGGAGCAGGCAGGGGATGGATCCACATCCCCCTTGCCCTGATATAACACAGGACTACAGAGTATGTGGGTCAGATCTAGGAAACTGGAAAGAGGCAGAAGGAGTGGGAAAGGCTGCACAGGAACTGCCTAATTTCTACCCTGTAACCAGATTTCAAAGCATTTGTAGACGGACCCAATATCTAAGCCCGAAGATCCAGGAGTTTATTGGGCTTACCTCTGGATCTGATGTAATCACACACAGCCAGCCTGATAAAAGCAGAAGCGAGACGTTGCTTAATGTCTGAAGAATTATTTCTGCTTTCTCCTAATAAAGCACGCTGATGTAAGCTGGGGATGATAACAAGAGCGCTGCGCTGGGCTAGCAAAATCTCATTTTTCAGGACAACTGAACTGTCAGTGCCAAAGAACAGACAGGTTATTGCTCATGCTCCTCCAAGGTTACTTTTATTAAAATGGAAATTTCCGAAGCTTTGCATGCACACATACGTGGCCACGGGTGCAGGCTTCCCTGTGAGGGGGAGAGGGGTCTTGCCACAGCCACCCCTCCCTCCTGCAGCTCTTCAGAGCAGCCCTTACAAATGGGGTGCCCTGGGGGAGCTGAGCATGGCTGTGTCTGCCCCAGCTCTGTGTCCTCACCACGGCTTTGGGGTGGGCTTGGCACCTACACAGGGCACAGCCTGCGGGGTGCAGTGCTCCCCCACAGCTGCACCCCGGGAATTTCCTGGGTGATCTGGGGGGGATTTGCTGTCCCTCCTCAAACCCAGCACAGGCATCATCAGCTTAAAACTGCGCCTTTCACATCTTGGGCTGACACAACTCTTCGTACAAGAGGGGTGCAGCCCCCCAACCCTGGAGGAGAGGAGAGGAGAGGAGAGGAGAGGAGAGAATATTTCATTTGGAAGGACTCTACAATGATGATCTAATCCAACTGCCTGACCACTTCAGGGCTGGCTGTAAGTTAAAGCATCTTATTAAGGACATTATCAAAATGCTTTTTAAACAGATAATAATAAAAGAAAAATAAAAGAAAAAAAGCAAAAATTAATACCTGACTGTATTTCACTTTTTGTTGTCATAATACACTGAGAAACTACAACAGGCAAAACCTGAACTTGGCTGTTGAGAAACAATTTGTTCAACAAATGCATCTTTTTATTTTCCCAATACATCAGAGGAACAGATTACATTTTTACAAAGATGTGCCTTAGTTAAAATAATTTTACTTTTCCTCCTTCTTGAAGTTAATTGAATCAAAGATTGTTTGTGAAATATCTCATTATGGAGCACTCCAAATTTCTGGCTTGCAATTAGTGAAACAAATCAGTGCTCTGTTCCCAGACTGAAAAAAACCCAAAATATTAGAGCATTTCAATTAGCAATTTGAAACTGAAATTCTTAATTGAATTGAACTCAGAAAGAAATGCAATGTGGAAAAAAACCCATTGATAAGGGGATTTCATTACTGTGCCTGGTTTTGGAGGTGGTCAGGGATGGTCACACCTTCACCAAGTGGTGCTCCACACCAGAAGGAGCTGGTAGAAGGGAATGCTGCTAGAGATCATCCAGAGTGTGCAGCTCTTGCCCTGCGAAGCCACAAGCAGCCAGGAATGAGACACAAGACCCCCAGCTTCTTGCTAGCCCTGAGTGCAGCTCATTTTTTCCTGGGGACTTCAATCCCTGCCAAAAAATTTTTTCTGTGCTGGAGAAGCATGAAGGACTCAGCAAAGACCTGGCTCGGGTTATTGATGTTATGGGAAAGCAGAGTTATGCCAAGGAAGAGGAGATGGCTTTTTTTGTGTGCCACTTTTGCTGCTGATTTAGGTTTTCTACACATTTTAGGAAGCAATAATCATTCATTATGAAAAAATCCCAATTCTTAGGGCATTTAACCCATATATGGGAATAATTATTTTCTCTTTTGAAAATGCAGTGATATGAGGAAAGAACTGACAGAAATATCCAACTACCTATAAATGAAAAATAACAACTTGGGCATTTTTTTTTCAGAGATTGTCATGAGGGGCTGCCCCTGGTACCAGGCTGAGTCAGTGGAACTTCAGACCCATGGATGATAAAAGCATGAAGTGAGACAGAAGTCATGCAGCTCTTAATACCTGCTCGTGTTTTAATTAATTTTCACTTGTAACAGCAAGAGTTGTTTTTTCCAAAATAAATATTCCTGGCTCAGGAGATCGCTGTCTTTCCTATATTTGTGCAATATCCACTTCCCATTGGCACCTTCCCCACATTACCAATTTCCCCTTTCCTCCTCCTCCTCTAGCTGTTCCCTAAGGGGCTGGTGTGACAAAGAAGATCTGAACAAGCCACGCTTGAAAAGCAATCAGCCAAAATTAGAAGGGCTTTCTTCTAGGCTGTGTTTGGAAAGGCATCATCCCCCTGAGCACATGGCACTGCTGTCTGCCCGTGCCCTGCTCTGACATGGCAGTGCAGGGGGAGCGGCGGCTGCCATCACAGCGTAATTTGACAACTGAATATTCCACTTGGAATTCCTTGGCGTGGCTCACATGCCTCCTAAATCTCTCTGCCTGAAGTGTAACGTTTTCATGCCCTTCATATCTCTTCCTGTGGGAACTTATGCTAAGCTTTGGAAAGGGTTTAGGCACACTCACTCCCCTCCAATGGCAGGAGCTGCTTACAGCTCTCGTAATCAAAATCTTTGCATGAAGTTGTCTGTGTTAGGAACACTTGAGATGTTCGTAGGCCACCACTCATGCCAAAACCCCACATGTAAATTACCCTGACCTGGTGAAGAGTATCCTTCAGGCAAAATGTGTTACCTGCAGGGCTGTGGGCTCCCGGGCTGGATGGCAGCTGGCAGTGCCAGCACAGGGGTGGCATCCCCCTGGTGTCTGCACAGTGCAGAGCCCGAGCACCACTTTGGGCATCACACTGCCGTGGCAACCTTTACATCTGAAATGCTCCATGTATCTTTCTGAAGAGACTCTGGGACAGAAGACAGCATTTTGAAAATGGGGCTTTGCACCCAGCAACCCCAGCACCTCCACACCAGTCACTAGCCATTCCCTTTTCTTCATTGCCCTTTTTTTGTCTTTTTTTTCCTGATAACCCACAAGTTTTTGCCCCTTCTGCCCACTTAATGACAATGGTGGGATGTTCTCACAGGTGACTGAGAATCTGTGTGGAAAGAGAGGGCCAGCGAGCTTTAGGAGTGCCTGTGTGGGAAGAGGGCTCAGCAGCACTGGATGTTCTCAGGGGAACCGTGTGGCTCCAGGTCTCCCCTTGGGGCACAGATGGGAGGTGAAGCTCAGCTCGTGCTTTTTTTGTTTCTCCCAGGCCTAACAATGGGTCAGAAGTGGAGGAATAAGAAAAATAAAGGTCAAGTGTTCCTGCAAGCAGCCTGGCTGGCCAGGGAGGGCTGCTCTGCGGTGACCTTGGCCTGTCCAGCCCTTCATTCCCAGCAAGCACACCCAGCAGAGCGAGCTTTAATGGCACTGTGAGCTCACAGCCACAAAACAAACTGCATGCAGGGCCACAGACACACACTGACAGTTTTGCAAACTGCTATTAACAGTGATTTCGCTCCTTTTTTTTAAATGCCAGATGTCATGAGCAGCTACTGTCACGTGCAGTTAGACCCTGGGACTCTGCTAAGTGGAAAGTGAGATGGTCTGCAACCCATCAGGGTCTGGTATGGCCAGAGAATGGGCTCATTTAGAAAGAATGGGCTCAGTTAGAAAGGACCTTAAAGGCCATCTTGTTCCAACCCCCTGCCATGGGCAGGGACACCTTCCACTATCCCAGGTTTCTCTGGGCCTCGTCCAACCTGCCCTTGGACACTTCCAGGGATGGGGCAGCCACAGCTTCTCTGGGCACCCTGTGCCAGGGCCTCACCACCCTCACAGAAACTAATTTCTTCCTGATAACTTAATCTGCCCTCTTTTAGTTTAAAACCATTCCCCCTTGCTTTATCACCACTGCCTATATAAAAAGTTGCTCTCCAAAGCCATGCTGTAGCTTTGCTCTGAAAACAGCCATGCCTTAATTTATACTACATTTTTTTTTTACTACAGTTTGAACGAATATATTAATTTTGGAGCTGAACATACCACCTACTGCCAAAAGACATTGCCAACGTGGGATTTCACAGTGAAATACCAGTACAAAAGCACTGCTTTCTTGCTAGTACTTATCAGTGCGAGGTACATGGATCATGCAAAAGCCCCTGACACAGTGCTGTAACATTGCTCGGGTGAAAATGTACGAGAGCTTTTCGTGGATAGTGCTGTCATTTAATTTTTTTTTAATTACAACTTAATTTGGAGCCAACGGGAGCCTTGACTGGAAGCTCCTCCCTGCAGAGTCCATTCATGCTTCAGTAAGAGATGCTGAAAAGGCCATCTTAAAGCTTCCCTAGAAGTAAAAGTACTGTGGATGTCCCCCCCTCTGTGAAAAGCCATTCCCAAAGAAATGACAGTCGTCTCCTCAAGCCTTAAACTGAAGGTGTATTTATTTGCTCTGAAGCCAGATGTGAAGAATTGTGTCTGAAAAGGAATTTTTCAGAAGGTCATGTGTGGGATGGAAGGGGCGGTGAGGGATGCTTGCAGGGAGCCTGGCTCTCAGCCTGCATGGGGTGGATCTGGGAGGAGGCAGCTCAGTCCCTGACTGCATCCTTTGAGCTCCTTCTCCTGGTACAGCCCAAGCAATTGCCATTCCTGGCGTGGTGTCCTCACTCTTCCCTTGCCCTCCTTATCTCTATCCATGATCCCTGCTCTCCATTCCCTTTTTGTCCTGCAGGCCTGCAACTGTTACTGGAAATAATATTTTTTTAATACCATTTCTATCTCTCCCCTCAATCCAGCTGGTGCCATTGTAGGCAGTTTCCAAGTGTCACTGCTCCTTTCAAACTCACATCCTCCCGCAAGACACGGACTCATCTGAGCCAGCCTGCTCACTCTCTCCTTTGTGCAGACTTCATATTGCAAGTTATTTAAACTCCCAGCTATTTTCCTGATTAAATAAACCTGGGACCAGTTACTCTAAAGGCATCAGGCTTTTATTAGAAAGCTGCATTGCCATCTTGTTATTTTGATCCCTACTCACCTCTCATCTTCCCACAGACAAAAGCCTCTGAGTTTCTTTATATGTAGGTGCATTCATGCTTTTATTGAGCAGGAATCCTCTTTGCAACCTCTACCCTGGGCTGAGCCTGCTCTGCAGATCATATTTGGTGTTTCACTTGGGTTTGATTTTGTCTCTGCTCTGACAAACCCCTGGTGAAGTTAATGATGGCAAAAGAAGCACTTCAGGATTTGCTCCTGATTTCAGTGATAGCAGTCACCTCCTGGCCATGCTCTGGGTGTTTGTCTTCCTGTTGCAGTCACATCCAGATTCCAGGGAACTGGGAAGAGTGGGGGAAGGCAGCCGGGAGTATCTTTCAAATTAGGATACACAAGGATGGGTACAGTGCACGAAAATGTAAAGAGAACTGAAATTGGTTACAGTGTACCAGTTATAGCAAAGATAATTGAAAAAATACAGTCTTGCTATAATTAATGAGTTTTGCAACTCAGAGCCCAGTGGAAAGACCTCGTCTATGGATGTACCCCCTGGCTCTGGAATGCTCCTGGTAACAAAGGGTTAAAGGTCCAGCCTCCAGCCTTCAGGCATGAAAATGCAAATGTGGTCCACTTTTGGCTTCCCAGAGGCAAACATCTGCTTTAAAGGAAGCTGAATATAAAATTCTGGAGCCACCTTTTTTTCCAGGCAGAGGATTTACAGCATGGGAACAAGCAAAAAATTGTGAAGAGGATTATTATTATTATTGTTGTTGTTGTTTACTATTAACATTAATTACTGTTACTATTACCTGTGGGCTTTTTATTCCCTTGGTGTTATTTCTTGCAATATCCATCAAGGATTTTCTCACTCCAGAGCAAGGAGTGGGATCTTTCTCAGTCATTCAAAACCAGGGGCACATCTCTGTCTCAGGTGCCTGCAGCTGAGGCCAGCACCACAAAGTGCAGCTTTGAGAGACGGGAGATGCAGCTGTGCCATCCAAAACACATCCTGAGCTGCTGGGGTGACGGTGACACGATAACGTCATGAAAAGCCTTGATAAAAATGTGCCTTTTCTTCCATTAATCAGCTCTGTTTAAGTCGGATGCGCCAGCTTTCCTGAGAGAAGTAACCTGCCAGACACCCAAATATTGGCTGTTTAATTTTCCTGAAGTTAATGGAGAGAGTGCCCGTAATTACACGTGGCCTCCTGTAAGTTTTCAGTTTGTGTGATGAAGTAGGAGACAGCGTTATGGCACTTACAGCTATTGATTAGTTAAGCTAATGGACTGAGACTGATTGGATCTATTGCCACGGCCAGGGGAGTCTGTGTGGTGTTTCTGTTATGAACTCAATAGAAAACCCCTCTCAAACTGCAGGGTGGAGAGGTGGGGGGAGCAGGGAGGGCCCAGGCTGCCCCCACCCCACAGTGAGTTCTTCATCTCCATGTGGCACCGCATCCAAATGTCTTGAGATCAAAGCTGCTGTGTTAATCCTTGTCCCACTGGTGTATTTCTCATTTGGGATCCAATACAGAATTTTCATGGGCCTTGCAATCATCTGCAAGAGATGGAAAATTTAAGAAAGCACAGAAATGTATGAGATACTATAAACGCCTGAGGGGCACTGAGGGAATGGCAGTCAGAGTTCATTCATCTAACAGAGTTCAGTCCTGGGCTCCCTAGGCAGCTTATATCCAACAATCCCACAAAGTCTCTCACATCACACATGTTTTTGAGATGATTTCATGCTGATCTTCAATTTGATAGCCAGTGCTGAAGGCCAAGCTCACCAGGTTTACCACTGCACCTAAATTTCCTTGTTATTACCAGGCTACGCGAAATCCAGCCTTCAAACTCTGTATTTTTGTTAGGCATTCAGCCCACATTTATCTCCTAAAATCCTGTACCAACTGGAGTGCAAGGAGGAAGACAGAAGCCATTTTCCTCAACCCAGACTAAGGGCTGATCAGCACCTTGTCCATCAATGGAGACATCAAAGCCACTTTGCTTTGCAGGGCTGCCAGTGCTGTCCCCACAGGCCATTCAGGCTTCTGGGGACAGCTTTGCTCTGTGCCATTCCTCTGCTCCAAGTGGAGGCACACAGTGAGTGCCAGACAGCATGTCTGATGGAAACTACTGCTGTCAACAACTTCTAGGGTTTGTTATGAGATTGGGATTTTGGCTGACAACACCACTGAGGCAACCAGTTTGACTTGCACAGCTGCTGGCTTGTTGGTGTGCAATATTTTCATTATGTGTCAAGAGTGGTGTAACTTCAGCGTAGTGCAGAACATATGGATTGGAAACTGCCTGGCTGAATCACTCAAAATGTAGGTAAAAACCCCAAAGACTTCAAAAGAAAGACTACTCTTAGTCAGAAAGATTAATTTCCCAGCTCAGAAAAAAATATTAGGGACATAGCACAGCAATTAGGCACTAGATAGATCCCTGGAGGATTGGCTCACCTTTCTGTTTCCTCTCCTGGACCCACCTTGGGTCAAAAGCACGTTTACAAAGAATGAGCAATTATTTGATGGACTTATTTTGGAATTATTTTGATGGACTGACTGGAGTGCCCAATAGGTTGTTTAGAAGTGCTATAATTATCTATATGTAATAACAGTTGAGTCACATGCTTGTAACATCCCTCAGCCATGTAATAAGACATAAATCAGTCAGACAAAATACAATCCTGATAAAAACAGGACTGGGGGAACATCACCTCCACGGCCAACCATTGCCTGTTCATGTTAGGGGATGTTTTTGGTGCTGGGGGTATCAACCTCTCTCCTGCTGCAACTCTAGGTGGACACAGGTGTCCCACAGGTCCCATGGCAGCACCCTGGGTGCATCTCTGCCATCCCCAGACACCTTGAATAGCCCATGGCATGTGCAAGGCCACCTCACAGCCTCCCTTGTCACCTCCCTTGGGACACAGCTGGTGGCTTGGTCACCTGCTCCTCCAGGAGCTGCTGGAGCTCAAAGACACAATCGATCACAGTAAAAGAACGAGGACTAACAAAACTGATTTTGTGACGTGTTGCTGTTCCCTGCAGGTGGGAACGTGGCCATCCATCAGCAGGGCAATGCTGACCTCTGCTGCTGGAAACCAAAACTATGGAAAACTACCTGCGACAGCACAAACGTGGCCAGGAGGCTGTGATGGAGTGGGTGCAACACGCAGGTGTAACATCATTTCTGTGTCACCCAACCTGGGTGGGTCCAGGTTCATACCTCCAGGCCTACAAACCAGGGCTTGATGAGATGCTATAAAATCCAACCGGGTTCAGAGCTGGGGTCAAACCCTTTCCTGGTGGCTTGGCAGACACAGGAGCAGTGTCCCCACACCTGGAAGCCAGAGCTGATGTGTCCACCCCAGCCAGCACAGGGGGTCTTACAAGTCTGGCTGCAGAAACTTCATCAGTGCTTTGCTCTGCTGGCTGGGACACGAGTGGAGAGAGGATGTCACAGAGACAGAAGTGATGCTTCAGTTTCTCAGGCAGCAGTTGGGATTTTCACATTTAGAAAACATTCGCTTGCTAAAACATAGTTATAAAAATACAGGTTATTCCTCTTAATTATACCTGGGCTCCAGCACCGAGGAGTGCTCAGAGGAGCACCAGACCTGGAGACATTTTCTGGGGTCTTCCTCAAGGGTCAGTCACACAGCTTAATATTTCCATTAATGATCTTGGCAGAAAAGGGAGATAGGGGTGACAAAAATGTGCTGACACCCCAAACCCAGGGGGTGCCTTCAGTACAGAGGAGAACTGGGGTATGATAGTGAGAGGAATGGATGTCTCTGAGAGCTGAAAGGGCAATTTGGGGTGGCACAGGGGAACAGGTGAGGGACTGCTCTGGTCCAGCATGAGATGGGTCTGTGGTGCTACAGTGATTACAACCAGGTGAGAAGGGCAAGGGGAATGCTAAGATATATCAGCTGGTAGATGTATTTCCCGTGGAGACAGGGAAGAGTGTAGTCATTTCTGAGTTATTTGAGGGCAATTTAGTCAACCTGGGTGACAGAGGAGCTTTCCCACAGATATTGACACCAGCATTACCCTCCCCCAGGCACTGTGAGTGTTCCCAAGGTTTCCCCACTCAAGTTATTCCTCCTGCAGTCCTACAGGTCTCCCTGAGCTTGTTATGATGGACACAGAGAGCAGGGCAGAATCCATTATGGCATTGTACCCTGGTTCTACACAATTCACAGCACATGCAGTGCCCAGCCTGGCAAGATCCTTTGTAAGGGCTCGGGGCAAAATGTTAATGGAAGCAGCTTGCTCCTGCTTTCCTTGCAGGGAGTACCAAGAGGAGCTCTGCAGCCTCCCAGGCACTCCCAGAGATCCATCCTGAGTGCCTCGGCTCCAGTTAGAGAATAAGGGAGTAAGATGGGGTAGATGTTTTTGGATTCAGATCCACCAAATTTGGCAGGAAGACAGAAGTAAAAGGTCCAGGGGAGGTGTAACTGAAGCAGTGGCATTACAAACCTATTGCAGTTCTGACGAGCTCTCATTTGCTGATTACAGCTGCCATGAGAATCACTGAAGGCCTTTAGCTAGAAAAAGTCTTTGTAATCACACCCAAAATTGAAAACTTTCAATTTTCTACTGCTTGCTGCACAGGTGACACAGAGCAAGGCATCTGCAGTTCCTGAGCAGTCAAGGTGTAAAGGCAAAGCTCATAAGCTCATGTGTTGACTCAAAACCCTTGGGGAGAGTTTGCCATAGGTCAGGTCTGCTGGTATCTGCATAAGGTATTTTATTTATTGCTGCTGCTAATCCACAGCTGGGCAAACAGAGACACACAGGAATCAAGTGAGTGACTCCTGTAGGGAAAGGGAAGAGTCAGGGGCTCAGCAAATGGTCACCAGCTCTCCAGCACAAGGGCAAAGCCAGCAGCTCTCCAGCCCGAGTGAGCTGTGGCTGAAGGATGAGCTGTGTAACCCTCTGCTGCTCCTCGTCAGAGGCAGAATTATGTGTGTTTGTGGCCAAGGTGGTCTATCCTGGGACGTGTATTTCTTAGTCATTGTCACAAGGGCTAATTTATCTTTGGTAATTAGTTTCTGTGCCTCGGAGCAGTGAAGCACAAATAAGCATTTAACATTGATCTATTGCAGCACTTCCCTGGGTAAATAGATGGCTCTGGCGCTGGCTGCTGCTGATGCATCAGTGTCTTTTACGATCAGAGGAGTCACTCAAGCATCAGCTCAGCCACGAGCCAAAAAGCCTGTCCAAGCTTTTAAACCCAACTCAGGGAAAGTGTCTTCTCTGACCTGCTTGTGCTCTGGAAGACAACAGCAGCACTTCCCCCCTTCCTCTCTGAGGCACAACCCAAAGTGCCCTGAAGGGGAGATCAAATCAAAGAACACAGAAAACTGGGGCCAGCAGAAATGTCCTTTTCTGTTTTGAACCTCATGATGGCTTAGGTTCAGGTCTCACAGCCACTACACCATCTGCATGTCCAGCTCAGAACCACAGTCTGCACTAATTAACCTGTTGCCAGTTTTCAGGCAATTACATGTGATTATATGTGGTTTTTTTTAGATGAGCACCCACTCTAATCCAAGCTCATCCATGGGATCACCAGGGAAACAAAAATACATGTTGGCTGGTTTAGCCCCAGGGC
The DNA here is from genome assembly GCA_013397915.1 of Daphoenositta chrysoptera. NCBI lineage: Eukaryota > Metazoa > Chordata > Aves > Passeriformes > Daphoenositta > Daphoenositta chrysoptera. Next base: position 1,732,222 of record VZRO01002834.1, on the reverse strand, counting down.
TAAATGTCTGGCAAAAAATTAGCAAAGGAAATATATTTTCATTACAAGAAATTAAACCAAGACATTAATTGAAAAGAATGGATGCAGTAGTTTTTAGTCTACATGGAATAGAAACAGAAATAATAACTAAGAAAAGCATTACTATACACTAGATATACTTAGTGGACTAGTGGACTACAAAATACCCATTAATCTAGTAATAAATTATAGACAGTAAAATCTGTTAGAGCTAGTATAGTTTTTCACTTAATTAAATGTGTTATTATTATTTAATAGGGACATGCTCTATTCTGTGATACCTAATTACTTCTCTGGAAAAGTTACATGTTCATCTTTATAACTGTGTAATTAAAAACAGGCCATAAAGTCTCATTTTGATTGAGACACTCTTCCAGAATATGGAAAGAAGTATAAATTCAGTGCCCACCACCTGGATGCACTAGGCTGGATACGCTGGCTTTTCCACTACCACACTTAACAAAGTGCAAGTTAAAAACTATTCCTTCCTGCCACAAGCAGTAGGAGAAGCATGAGCAGCTTGCAGTGCTCAAAAATTATCCCAATTCTTTGTCTGAGGTATGAAACTGGGCTGCACAACTTCAAAGTGGTTAATTTTATCATGACCCCAGAACCGTGTAGCAGCTGGAAAATAATTTCTCCCCAGCTATCAGCTCCACTGTCCTCATTAAAGATCTCTCTTTTGCTGGTTAAACTGGAGATGGGGAAGACTCAGAGTTGCTATTCATGATGACTTTACTGAATCATTTTATAACAGTGGACAAGTTGAAGTGGCCAACATTGAAAATTTGGGAATTTCAGTTTATCAGCTTAAATCCTAATTTTCAGGCATGTTTTCTTTTTTCAAGGCTGCAAAAATACTCACTGGCATGTGTGAAAATCAGATCACTAATGTGAGTTCCTAAAACAGAGGTAGGAGCTAGGTAGATAATTTTGGGTGTCCTCATTTGGAGATGGTCTCACACTTCAGAACCAGTTCTAATTGCAGATCAACAGGAGCTCCCAGTTTTATAAAAGAACCAACACATCATAAATATAAGATTTAAAAAATCTTCTTATCAATCCTTCTGACTTTTTTCCTCCCCCTAGATTTGTTTTAGTCTGACAACTTCTGCTTTGGTTGAACCTTCACATTTCTTTTCCCCTTTCTGGCACTTTCTTGAGATCTCCAAAGCACAGGAAAAAGCAGCAAAAAAATGTCACAGTTGGACTTCCCAGCCTGTGGTATAAAGAGAGTCACAATTAAACAAAACCAATTGAGGGCCTGGTGCATTGATGAATAAAACATGCTTTGATGAAAGAATGTGCCTAAGTGCAAAGTAGCATAGTGGAAAAGGGATTCTTTCCTCAGCCCAAATTTCTCAGAGCCAGAAGAGAATTTTTAGACTACTATTACTGAAATAACCATCAAGGTGTTCAGCAAGGTAGTTACCCACCTCAAAAATACGGGTTATCACATAAAACTCCATTTCCAAGTGTTTCAAACACGGAATTTTCTCAGCAGCAAATTCAAAGGGAAGCAGATGCCCAGGAGCCTTATTATAATTTGAGGAGTTATTGAAGAATGGGATCATCAGGAGAGAACACAATGGCAGATCAGGCTGAAAAGTACAAACCGCTTTTTTTTCTCTTCCTGACAAGTCAAATATCAAAATAAATTCACTTCAGGCACATCCACATCAGTTTTCATCGGCTTCCTCGCAAGACTTTTATTGGCACAAATGATCACAGGAAGCAAACTTCACGCTGAAACTGCTCTGCCCACCTCCGAAGGGTAAGTTCATTAGGAAGGATTAATTGGATGAAGGCATTATCTCCTTTGAGAGGTCTTTTTTGTGTCGCCACTTAGTAATGTTCACTCTATTCAAGCCAACTCAGGAGTGCAACTTTCCACTGTCACTCTGAATAGACAAAACACCAGCCTTCTGTGTCAACTATTCTTATTTCCATTGTAATGAAACAACTGCCCGTTACTAAATGATCCAATGAAGATAAATGTTACAGCAGAGGACAGAAACTGAGGTTCAGGAGGTTCAAAGGACACATTAAATCTGCTGATGTGACCTGCTTTTGCTCAGTGAACTTATCTGTGAGCATCTCAACTCATGTACAAGGCAGCCTCGTGCAATGCTTTGTGCCTGAGCCCTGCAGCACCTGGGACCAACTTCTGCCTTTAACCGAGAGCTTTAGTCACTTTTGGGGCATTGTGAGGCCCTCTGCACATTCATCACTGGGTAATAGCCTGCAGGAGCGATGCAGGAAATCACATCTTTTACAAGTATCTAAAAGCATTGCCTCCTGTTGAAGTCATCTGACACCATCTCTACTTAGGACTAAGATTTAAAGCATTTGCATTTACTGTTGAAGGGGAAAAGAAGAAAAGAAAGGCCTCCCCTGCCTGTCAGAGAGGTGTCCCTCCATCTCTGCACCCCAGCAGGGACATCTGAGCCCTGGTGGGAGTGATGGGGGCCTGCACAGGTGAGAGGTTTGTTGCAGGGTCAGTGCACCGAGGACATTTCCGCTGAACAAAACCCATTTCTTTCCAAAGAGCAAAAATGCAAGCAATAAAAAAACCTTTGGTCTGTTCTGCATTCAATCCCGATCCACACATGCTGCAAGAGCTTGAAATGCAATTAATAACGTCAGGCCCTTTCACACTTTTAGAGAAGTTATTTATTATTACTATTGTATTGGCATGACACTTATCACCTCAGTAATAAAACCTCTCACTTGCAGTAATGGATCCAGCCTCATGACCTGCCTGCAAGGAAAGGAGGGTTTTAAAGAGGGAAAATTGGTTCCAAGCAGGATGAAATGATCAGGGCCCCCATGGCAGGGCCCTGTGCAAATACAGGTACCCTGAGAACAGGGGAGGCCCTTAATTACAAAAATGAACTTTACTTTGCATTCTCAGCCTTAAATGCTTCTCTGTTCAATAGCCAAATGAGAGATTTTGAACAGAACGTTCTCACTGAAATAATTTCTAGCCTGATTTTGGAATCAGAAGGTGACAGTGGGTTTTGCAGTCAGGGTATACATGAAAGTTGGCCAGGTGGTCCTCACATTAGAGGAAATTACCAAAAAAAACCAGATGTCTTTCACCAAGATAAAAAGTGACTCTGCAGAGGCACTTGAAATGGATGTATTTGTTGCAAAACACATGGAAAGAAATTAGGGAAATGAGTAAGAAAAGGCAAGGAGGAGGGAGGACTGCCTGGATGCAGCCTTCAGCACAGGAGGTCCATGACCGAGAGGTTTCCAAAAGGCAGGGGAGGGTGGGGGAAGTACAAGAAAGATGTAGAATATTGATTATTTTCTATATTCCTTACTTTCCTTCCTTCCCTTGAAAGTACAGGATGCTGGTCAAGGAGTTTTTGTCTAAGCCTGAGTGAAGTTTTATATATTCCTACACTTTCCAGGGACTGAGACATAAATAAACAAGGCTCCAGTAGCAGTGCAAAGGCTAATTATGTTCAGAAGCAATTTGTGGCTGAGAGATGGAACTCGAAGATTTATTTAAATTCCCACCAAACTAAGAATGAATTTGGTATTTGCTAGGGGTTAGGGGGAGCAAAATACAGCTCTCCCATACAGAAAACAAGAATTTCCTCTCCAATTAACCCCTTTACCTGGCCTTGTATTATAGGTTATATTAATGCCCTCAGTTTAAAATTTCAAAGCATCAGAAATAATAAACAGTGGCCCAGGGATAATTTACACAAAGTGCAGAGAAGGCAGGCTCTGGCAGTGCTGGCTGTTTTAAGACATTTGTAATGGGGTGAGAGGCTGCCAGTAAAACACCTGGATGAGCTTCGTGTCACCTGAGGCTCTGAAGGAAGAAATCTGCATTAACATTTGGCAGGAATTGCAAGTGAGCCAGGACCAAGGTCGGCCATGACCCTGCATCCTCTGAGCACAGGAGGAAAGTTTCCCTGAATTTGGCTGCCTTGGGATAAGGCTGTGGTGGGGGAATGCTCTGCCAGAGAAGGGAGCGAGGAATGATGAGGCCTTGGAGACAAGCTGTAAGAATTAAATAAGCTCAGGAAGGATGTCTAGACCAAAACTGGTATTTTTGATATTATTGGTTTTGTGTACAAAAACAAGTCCTGGCACAAGGGGGTAAGTTTGGGTGAATAATTTTTAGACTGAAGGTTCCTCAAGGGTGAGTTGTTTGATTCTCTGGTGTTAATTCTGCTTTGTGTTGCATCATAGGAGTCACAAGGATTTCTTTGCATCCCAAAGTCGATGACAAATACATATAATTGGAGAATGACCTATAGTTGATAGGAAATAATGGAGAAAGTCTATGAGTTAAATTTATTCCACCTGTAGAACTTTATCTCTAAATTTCCTCAAATAACATCCCCTTGCCCCAAAAAACAAGTGACATGATCTGCACAAGCATGACAAACCAAAGTCAACATTTATCTACATGGAAACATCTGTAAATCAGGATCTTGTGGACTCTTTGTTGAGCACTGAAAGTGTATTAGCCCTTCTTTCAGAAATTATAAAATCAAAACATTTCCCTTCTGGATGAGCATTTTTGATACTTTTTAAAGTACAACCACTCTTAGTCAGAGAAGCACTGCATAGTGTTTGCAAAAGCCAGGGGCTGGTTTTGTCAGAGGGAGGCCAATGGTAAAGTTCCCATAGAGTTAAATCCTAAAGAAAACAGCCACTGGAGCAATGAGCTGTAATCTTCCTTAATCCATAACATCAGCTGTTGACAGATACACGCAGAGTGATTAATAGGATGCTAAAAAATGTTAACAAAGCAATAGGGACTTAGGGACTGCTCTGAAAATTTCCTTATCACATTTATAAATTCACCAGTGGCACCGTCATTACAATGTATGACAAAACATATGTTTTCTCCAGCAGTTTGCTGGCAGGTCTAATCCAAAGTGTCATCAGACCATCGGGAAGTGGGGAGTGGAAATGAAACTCCAGTTCTGCTCTTCCCTGTTCCTTCTCAGAGATGAGAAGAAAAGCCCCACTGGGATCCTGCCATCTCACATGTTCCACAAACCCTCCTCAGGCACAAGATCTTTCCAGCGGGAGCTTCTACTCCAAACATTTATCTTGGAGGGATTGTTTCTTTCTTTCTTTATTTGTTGTTAACAAGAAATTAAAAGAGAATGGGGGATGAACAACACATTTTCTGCCTAAGAGGACTTTCACCATCAAGCAATATTTAGGTTTCTATTGACACTTCAGGAAGGGAGTGGAGCGACTACAAGGAGCAATGCTGAATAATAAAGTTATTTTTTAGACCTGGATTAGATATTCATCCTCAGTCTGGAGGATATGACCTTGAAAAAAAAATTCAGTTAAAAAAGCAGGATGAGAAACACCTTTTTAGAGCTGTGACCAAGAGGTTATTATTCCCATGAAGGCCTCTGTAAGCTCCAAAAAAGTGAGCACAATCCTACGTACTTGATATAAGCCTCAATAGATTTCTGTGGGAAAATATTGAAGGGGGAGAAAAAAAAGTTCAGCCTCTTTATTTTTGCCCCCTATTGAGATTAGGTTTAATCTTTTCAGTATATGCTCCAGTATTTTACTGATCTTGTTTTTTAATGAGATTATTCAGAAATCAGCTACAAGATTTTGCAGTTCCTATGCTACCTTCACTCCCCTGATGATATTCATGAGGAGAGAAGCCTTAACACTTCAAAGGCGAACCATTCAGCCCGCAAGACTGTGTTCAGGCCCAGTAAAACTGAAATCATCCATCCTTGATGCTATAAAGAGCTGTTCTCTGTAGCTCCTTTTTAGGGGGCTGTAACACACAATCAGAGCTGTGCATTGAAATGGGCATATTATGAACTGGAAATGAGGATAAAATCTGCAACTGCTCCGTGTGAAACTGTACAGTTTGGGTTTTGCAGGCATGGATTTTGCTGCAGAGAACACAGGGCAGCTCTACTGCATGGTTATTCCCAAAAGCATTCTCTTTGGGCTGGAACAATCTCGTGGTGATGGAGCTGCACAGCTCCCTCTGGGAGACATGGCCTGGCTCCTCACTAACTGGGAACTGCCATGGAACCCAGCATGGAGCAGGGCTCCTCCTGGACTGAGCTCAGCAGGGTTAATCTGGCCCAAAGCTAAGGCTGAAGCAGCCTCTCACTCCTGCCATCCCCTTCCCTGTGTTTCCCTCCCTGGCAGCTGGCACTCCTGGGCCACTGTCCGCAGACCTGAGCTCCAGTGGCAGCCGAGCTGCAGCACTCCAGCCATCGAGTGGGAGAAAAAAAACAACCCAAAAGCAGATTTTGTGCATCCCTTGTGGCACCTGCGCTGTGCCATCGTGACTTTTCTACAAACCAGAGCCCAGAATTGGAGTCAGAGCCCATGACTGCAGCAGAAAAAAGTGTGGTCCCCAGCTGCTGGGATCAGGATGCGATGAGCCAGCACTGGAAGCTGAAGGCATTTGTCTGCCTGACTGTTTGGTTCTGCTGCTTCAGCTCAGCATTTCCAGGGTCTTGGGAGGCAGATTTATTCTGCTGGCTGCTGCAGCCCTCTCGTGGCCACACTCCTGCTGCTGGGGAAGCACAGTCTGAAATTCTGCATGGGAGGAGAGCGCCTTTTAGAAAGCAAAACAAATAGTTATTAAATAGCATGTTCACCAAATAATAAATATATAAATAAATGGGACACTTAGGATGTTATTTATTCCAGGTGTACAAGCAGAGTTGCTGATAAACGACTTGCTTTTGAAGAATCAAAGGGAGAATTACATATAAAGCATTGAGCAGCCGTGTTTTTAATGGGGTGCCCTGTTTCATCTCCCCAGCCTGTCACTGAACATTCTGCTTTGAAGTGCTCCTTTTCTTTTGAGCACTTGCACATTGATTTACAATGGTGTGGGTAAATTCTGTGCTTGCAGATGGGTCTTGCTGAGTATCTGCTTATTGGAAATGTGTCTATCTGATCAGGAAACTCCAAGGAGGGGTGGAAAACCCCTTGGGCTGGGGAAGATCTGGGCAAACCTGTCTTGTGCCAAATTTCTGCAAAGACTAACAGGTAGATTTTTCTTCGACGCTTGAAAAGCAAGCCTGGTTTTTGGTACCTTTTGTTTTTCCTCTTCATCTACCAGGTAGAGACAGAGACATCACTACTGACTGGAATAAACCATGGGAATTCATAGTGGAAGGAGAACACTGATGGGAGCAGTGCTGAGAGCCTGTCCAACAGCCCAGCTGTTCACTCCCTGCCCAGTGCTGGGAGCCAGCACCAGCAAAGGGGATGGCTATGGAATAAACAATAGGATGGATCAGAGGGAAGTGCTTCTGCACAGGTATGGGGTTCTCTGGAGGAGGTTGTCCAGTTTTGATTGATGTTTGATTTGATGAAACTGACAGCAATAGTACTTGCAGGCCAGGGTGCCTCAGTCTTGCCAGGGAGATGATATCATGCTACTGTTTTCCCATTATTTTGCTCATTTTTCCCCTTATAATAGTTTCAGGAGAAATAGTTTCAAAAAGATATGATAAAAACCAAATTTTAAAAAAATACCCGAAAAAAACCAAAGGACAGAGTGGAGCCACAATGACTCCATGGGCTCATTACCTTTTCAGACAGGTGATGCTGCATTCAGGTGGGTGAGGTGGGACAACTTTAGCAGGATCAGCAGGACTCTGGGTGACAATGACATTGAAGGTCTTGCAAGCCAGTGTGACAACCTGCATGTTCATGGTGCCAGACAAGCCGTTTGATCCATCCCAGACCTCAACCTGAGCCCCTCCAGGTGCACAAGGGTGTGTTCCACCCAGCTTAAGCATGGAAGAATCAGGCACAGAGATGGCTTCTGTGCCTGCAGGTGTTTCCCACCTGAGCTGGTGTTTTCCCCCCTTGGAGCTGTTTGCAGTGAGGCTGCTGGCACTGCAGGCAGCTTTTCCCCATGTGCTCAGTCCAAGGTCTGCGCAGCACCACGCTGCCAAATGCAGAGCCCAACCTCACTGCCATCCTGTGTGGCATCTCCCTTTGGAGATGGCTGCCCTGGCAGCACCTCCTTCAGCCCCCTGAACAACTCGGGACCCTGCAGAAATAGTCTTACCATGCTAATAATATTAACATTTTAACCACATCCACCACGTTCAAGTGCCATTGGTGCTGTTTTGCTGTGCTGCAGCAATGCTGCTCCAAGAGAGCCAAGCTACCTCCCAGGGCTGCAGCACAAAGACAAGCTGCAGCTCACTCCCAGCTCTTCCACATCCTCAGGCTCATCTTTCTCACTTAAAGAAACCCTTAACGCTTCCATAAAATGGTACTTTGCATATTTTTTGGTTTTAAGTAAATGACCTCTTTGCTCTTCATTTTCTGTAAGCCCACATGTGCAGAACCGGATGTGACTTTTTTGTTTTACGATTGTTTTTATTTTATATGGAGACAAACAATAGTAAGAAAGTAACAAAATTAATATCTGCGTGAAAGAGCACAGGGCAAGTACCATCCTGGGTTCCAAAATATTCTCCAAACAAAAAGGCTGATAAATTTTTAAGACATGTCTATATTGCAAGACGCTGAGAGACTTGGGGCAGTAAATGCCTACGCTGATAAAACCATGTGAAACAGCCTAGTGCAGAGCAACTTACAGCTCAGGCCTGGGTGCAGTGTCATTACCTGGGTGCAAAGCAGCGGGGACATCTCGCTGGTTTTGTCCTGGCACAGGTGGCAGCAGTGCCTGGGTGGGTCTGTACACGGCCAGCACAGGGGCTGCCACCTCCTCCCAGCTGCCAAGACACATCTGTGGGTGTGCAAACATGCTGGCTACATAGAACAGTGCAAGTCCCAGTGTGTGAAAGCACAGACAGGATGCATACTGTTAAAAAACAAGTCCAGGTAGTCTTTTAGTGAGATGGAGCTCTTTGCTCTCTGGAAAATATTCTCCTAGGGTTGGGCTAAACAGCCAGGGTGCAGTCTTGGCCCTGGCCGGCACACAGAGCTCATCCCAGCGCGGCGGGCGGCTCCCCGGTGGCTGGCGGGGGAGGCTGCGGCTGAGCCCCTGCCTCGCCCTTGGCCTGCGGCCACCTCCTCCCCACGCTACAGCCTCTCCCCACGCTACACCTCCTCCCCACGCTACACCTCCTCCCCACGCTACAGCCTCTCCCCACGCCCGCGGTGCCCCACAGGCGGCCCGGCGCGCCCGGCGGCCGCTCTAGGGCTCCACGAGGATCATGCTGAGGTTGTTGCTGAAGATGACCCTGCCGTCCCTGGTGCTGCTGCACTCGGGCTGGCACAGCGCCTCCCGCAGCCGCCGCCGCAGCNTCCTCCCCACGCTAGACCTCCCCACGCCCGCGGTGCCCCACAGGCGGCCCGGCGCGCCCGGCGGCCGCTCTAGGGCTCCACGAGGATCATGCTGAGGTTGTTGCTGAAGATGACCCTGCCGTCCCTGGTGCTGCTGCACTCGGGCTGGCACAGCGCCTCCCGCAGCCGCCGCCGCAGCGCCGGCGGGGCCGTGCCCAGGAAGTCTTTCGTCCCCGTCAGGAAATCCATCATGCGGCCGCCGAGCGCGTCCCCGTCGATGAAGCACTCGGTGATGTCCCAGCCCGACGGGAACTCGTACACGCGGTGCTCCACGCCGAGCCTCTGCAGCACCTCCGTGATGCCGCTGGAGGTGATGTAGTGGCCGCTGTCGGTGGCGGGCAGGCAGTCTCTGTGCTTCTTCCACAGGCTGGCCCAGCCGCTGCTGTCTGCCGGGGCAGGGCAGGTTACTTCGGCAAAGCCAAGGCAGCCAAACACCAGCTAATCAGCTATGGAATGAGCTGGAAAAGCTCCCTCGCTGCCGGCCCAGACCTTGACAGCAGCAGAAGCAGAGCTTTCCCCTTACTCGAGACTACTTATAAAAGTCTGCATGTCATAAAACTCAGGTCTCCCTCAACCCTCCCTCCAAAACTCTCCTGCTTAAAGGAAACTCCTAGGAGATGTCTCCAGCACTGACTTTGCCCAGAAGGAGGGGTACACACAGAGGTACCAACATGCTGAACCTGGACATCCGTGCAGCCTTTTAACTGTCCCTCGGCCAAAACTGTGCAGCTTTCACACATCAAACCTCAATTATGAGTGCACGTTGAAGAAGCCTGGGAAAACAGCCCCAGAAAGCAAGGGAAACAGCCTACAGGCAATGGGAGAGGCAGTTTTAATGGGGAACATGGGAATTTGTGCTTTATCCGCCACACTATGAGCCAAGGATTCATGAACGGCACAAGGGATAAAACACTCTATTTTTTAAAGAAGTGCCATCCCATTGTGCCTCTTTTTTCCTGTCCTACCATAAAGCCTGCAGCTCTTGGCAGCATCTGTTGTCCTGCTGGGGTCTGGGTCATTGCTGTGCCAAGGTAAGAGCCCCAAAGATGGGTCCACCCAGAGCTCAGGTTGTGTTTTTACAGTGCTGATTTCACCATAAGGATTTACCCTCATTCATGGACAGACACACTTCTCTCTGCTACATCGATTTCATAAGCAGGGAAGCAAGAGCACAAAGGCTGTGCCCAAGTGGCCTCATCAGACAGCGGGGCCCAAGGCTGAGCCCAAGATTGCATGCTCCATATGAAATCCGGCATTTGTTTTAGTTATTTACTATGGAATAAGCTCTACTGACATCCCCAGATAAATATTTGTGACTCTCAAAACTTCAAAGCTCTTCAAAACTCCAGCAATGAAGCAAAAAATACAAGGTCTCCCTTACCTGATAAAATTATGATCAAAAGTTTACCGTGATGGTCAAGACAGCTGTGGAAAAACTTGATAGTATTGGGAATATCCTCCACACGGTACAGCATCTAGGAGAGACAGTGACACACAGCCATTGTTCCTCCTCTACAGTGCAATGACCCTCCAAAGGCTTAAACCCTTTCTTTAGAGGTGTTTTAAATTCTGTCCCAGTTGCTTCCCAGCCTTTCCTGATTCTGCATGCTCATTTAGGGACACCTCACAGCACTGAGCATTGCCAGCTCTGGTGTTTGTAGAGCTGCTGCAGAATTGCTATGGGAGAGCTGTGCTCAGCTCTGGTCCTAAATTCAAGCCCACAGCAGCACTGAAGGGAGTAGTTAAAGCCAATAGTCCTGTGTTAAAGCAGTGACCATTACCTGGATCATGTGGATGAAGTCAAATTTCTTGTGTGTGCCCTTCTCCTTCACCTGCTGTTCATACTCTAAGGAAGTGAGCTGGTGCCAAATAAAAGAAACATTCTGCAGGTCTGGAGCTTGATTCACCAGCTCTGTTTCAAACAGAAGAAAACCATGAATTTCACAAAACAGCAGAAAAACTCGTCATTCAAATGGCTGGTCCTGGCTCTAACCCAGGCAGCAGGTGTAGCCTTACCTTTGTAAGCTGCCACGTGCTGTGGGTTGGGCTCCACAATCTCGTTGTCAATAAAGACCCCTGGGTGCACAGCCTGCAGTATCCTGATCATTTTCAAATCCTGCTCACCTATTCAATAAACACAAATTCACTACTTTAGCAAGCAGGTAAATGTGACGGAAGGATGCCAGTGCACCTGCCACCCCTCCTGCCAGGCAATCCCCCAGCAGAAGTGAGGCATGTTCTGCTTTGTGGCTCATGCAGTGGCATAACTGGTGATACTCTCACCATGGTATCACCCTGCTCGAGCTAACAGAGAGGTACAGAGGAGCCTGAGAACAAGGCAGAGAGACAAGCAGCAGCACAGAAACCTGCTGATGGCAATACCCTGGCTCGTGGGACAGACAGGTCAAAAGAATCACAGCTCACTGTTTAAAGAAATAACCATGAAACATTAGTTTTCAACAACCCCCCAAAGTTTTAATGGGTGCAAAGAGGCAGCTGACACAGCCGTGTAACTCCAGCGTGCGTGGGGTGGTCCATGGCTCTGGGGCTGTCACAGGGACACAGTGGCTGCTGAGACACAGCCCCAAGACCTGGGGAACTGCGTCACAAGAGAAAAGACACATTGACATGCACTATCCTGGATCCTCCCTCTTTGGGGATTGTCCACATGGTCTCAGCCCTGGGCATCAAATAACTGATGGTTATCTTGGAAATACAAGTAGAGACTCACATATTTATGTGGAGGTGCCCTGCAAATTTAGCTGTTGGTGCTCCTGTGCTGCTGTGTAAGCTCTGGAGGAGCAAGCAGCAGCCTGTCCTCCTGTTCTAGGAATTTTCCAGCCTCTTCGGAGGTGATACAGGTCACGCTGCTCGTTTCCCAGAAATGCCATGATATGCCAAGTGTCTGAGTCCCCCTGGTTCACTTGAAACTATGTAAATAAACAGCAGATGTGACCACCTTGATGGGACCTCTGCAAGAATCCTGTCTGTGGCTGATGGTGGGGCCTAAAAATAGTCCTGTCCTTGCAAATGTCACACAGAGAGGTCCTGATACGAGACACTGCATCCTCCCTGCTCTTTCTTCCCCTACCAGCCATGGGAAGAGCTGTCATCTTTGGCAGGTGCTGCAGTAAATAGAGTTCAAGGAGGGAAATATCAGCCATGCCAGCACTACAGGGACATCCAAGGAAGGAGGAGTCCTTTGAAACTGGAGAAAAAATACCCCAGGCCCATGAGGAATGCAGTGGCAGCAGGGCAGGGCTGGCCAAAGGCTCAAGGGAAGAGGCAGCGGCTGCAACCATTGAAGGCGGGTGCAGAGACCAGTATTGCTGACAGGAAGGCAGATCCCTATAGCAAGCAGAATGATTTGTTACAGTCCTAAATGTGAGTTTGTAAGTGCCTGGTTTGGGGAGCACCATCCCTTGGAGTTCCCTGCAGGGCCTGGGGCAAGGCCAGAGGCAGAGCATCGCTGCCCCGTGCCCTGGAGCCACTGATGGAGGAAAATGGGTACATCAACAGCAAGCTGATATCTTAAAAGCTGCTTAGGTTTGGAGTTCTTTTCACTCCACCTCTGTAAAATTCCTTAATCCAGTGTTTGCAAGAGCAAACCTCAACCAAGGTGTCTGTAAAAACAAGCAGTAAAATACAGCTCTCTAGGGCAGGAATTTCTCTGCTGCAGCTTGCCCTGCCAGCAGCAACCCTTCAGCAGTGACCACAGCAAGGCTGGGACAGGACTGGAACCTCTCTGCAGCTGGAAAGTTCCAGCCCAGAGTTAAACCAGCCATGAGAAAATACGGGGTGAGTGAGCAAACGTGATTTGGACCACAACACAGGCTTTCAGGATGTGGAGTCAGCCGCTAATCCCCATTAATATTTTCATCAACTAAACTAATTCTGGGGGCTCTGTGAAACCAGAGTCCACGTCTGAAAAGGTCAGGGATCAGATATAACCTTTTGCTCGGTGCCATCCCTACTCACTCACTGCCCAGCCCCAGAAGTTCAGCTCTTGCAGCCATGGGCAAGCTGAGGGGGTGCAGGTCTGTACCCTGTCCTGGCATCTGTGAGGGACACTCACCCGGGAAACACAGGAAATTTTAGAGGTTTTATTTTTCCATTAAAACCTCCTCTGAAGAGGACGTAAGGAAAATTAAGGACGATGCTAAAAGTTCATTTCCCCCTTGTGCTTTCGTGGAGTCAGAATTTCTGTTTTATATTACTTAATGAAAATAGAGGGTAATTGAGAACTGAATGATTTCTTCCAGCTTGGTTTCTCATATGCTGCAACATATTCCCAGTTGGGGAAAACAATCAAATGCTGATTTTCTCTTACTCAGGAAAACAAAACCAAAAAAAAAAGTGAGAAAAATACTTTCATTTGAAAGTATTAGCACTTAAAATTCAGCTGAAAATACTTTTCAAAGCAGAAGTAAACTCTGACAAATCAAACCACCACTTCTTTTCTCTACTCTTTATTTTCTCCCAGCTTCCCTAGGAGCAGTTGGCTGTTTCACCATTTTGTTTTGTTGTTTTGGGTTTTTTTAAACACAAATGCATTTAGAATAGCTTTAAAGCTATTTTTCCAAAGGATGGGTTTTTCTCTGGGGATAAATATAATTTGCAGTTAAACCCTACTTATCACTGGTAAAAGCACAGCAGTAACAAAAAAACATGTCTTGAAAAAGCTGATGCAGTCCATGCTAATGGTGTGGCCAGGTGGTTTTGCAGTACTGGGAGCGGGGCATTGCCCAGCCTTGGCCTCTGGGATCCCTAAAAGCAAAGCAAAAGGAGAGATCCCTGCAGGGGGGATAGTCTAAGGCAGGATTTGGGATGGAAAGAACCTCTTTGATGTCTCCAGAAGGAGGAGTCCTTGCACTGAGGCAAATAAAGTCAGGTGAGAGTTACCAAGAGGCAGAAACTAAGCTAAAATCACACATATCTCACTGCTCAGAGAGATCTGAGCAGCGGTGTTTCAGAAGGGAGATGGAGAGGGAAGGAAGGGAAGGAGCACTACTCTTATCCCAGCTCCACTCTTCCTTCTGCCCCTCTGTGCTTCCCTGAGAAATGCTGTCGCTGATGGTGCTTCAATGAGAAATGCTGTCATTGAAGCCTGAGTCGTTCTCCTCATTGCCCAATATTTCAGTATCTCCTTCTGCTCCCCATGGGTGCCCCCATCCCCACACTCCTCACCTGTGCCACTCCCAACCCCCAGAACGTTGATGGTCGATTTTCCGGCGCCGATGCTGAAAGGATAAACACACATTACTTAACCACCCTGTGTCACACGACTTCATGTTTTCATTCTTACAGCTTGGATGGTATGTTGGCCTGGAAATCTTCATGTGATGCACATGAATTGGGATGGAAATTTGAGCGTCCCTTTTGAGCCCAGTGATAACCAGCGTGGCGGGAGCCTGCCCAGATCAGCCAGCTGATATTTCAAAGTACAGTAGGCACCAGGGTGTAGAGTTTCTCACCCTTTGCCAAGGAGTTTTCTTCAGGCTGTGGCTGGCACTGTGCAAAAAGGCCTCTGGGAACCCCAGGGCAAAGGGGCTGTACCTGACTGGGATGGCACTGCTGGGGAAGCAGGGACAAGGTGAGCTGGGGAAAACCTCAGCACCCTCAGGAGAAAATATTGCATATAATACCCAGAAAAAGCAAAACCATCAGGCTATCCATGTGATTGGAAATCATCTCTTATCAACAATAATCTTGGTTTGAAATTGGGAGGAGGGTCTGAATCTTCAATAATTTTTATCTTAGAAAAACTGTTCGTTAAAAGACTCAGTCACATGCTTCCTAGCAGAATGTTTAATAACAGCCATGCTCTGACATGATTTATGGCCTTCCTCTGCTCTCAGGCATGGATTGTGCCAAGGGATTGAGTTTCCCAAACACAACCTCAGGAGACACCACAGCAGTGATTCCACAACAATGGTATGAGTAGGAAATCCTGAAGGGTGTGAGCAAGTCCAGGAACCTTAGCCCTAATGAAGGTCAAGACCCTTTGGCAAACTCAAAATCAGCATCATAGAAAGGCACAATGTTTTCCATTATTTAAATTCACAATTAAAATTTGTTAATATAATCTTTAATTATTATTATTTTATTGCTTATTTTATATATATATGTATATATATATATGCATATGCATATACATGTGTATATATATATATCTGATCAGGAAAATAAAAATTTCCCTGCCCAAACTTTTTTTCGCAATGGAGAATACAGTTCCTATAACATCCAAAAATTACCCAGATTTGGAAGGGCTTTCTTGTGGTTTGGATCTAGGCTGTTCTGAAGCTATCTGCAGTTATCCAGCCTCAAGATATTACATCAATGCTTTACAAAACTGATTATCATTTGGTACTTAAGCAACGCAAATCGACTTAGGATAGAAATAAGGAGGTCTTAGGGGATTGGAAAAACCAAGAATTAGCCACTAGGAGAGAATTAAAGATGTATTTCTGTTTGGATGGATGTGATGAGGTCCCAAAAGCAGGGAGGGATAGAGCACAAGAGAGCTTTCTTTTGGAAAAAAACAAACAACCAAAAAACCTCAACTGTAATCCTCAGAAAATCAGCTAATGAAAAGAGATGGACATAGGAACGAGGTTTTGATTCTTTCCTTAACATAAGCTGAGAGGCAGCAGAGTTTATTAATTGAAAAAGCACGTACTCTGGAGCCATTAAACAGAATATCCTAAAAACCACTATTAAGGAACTTAAAACTGAAAAGCATTAAAAGTTCATTCCTGCCCCAAAAAATCCCTAAACGCTTTTGCTGGCTCCCAGGATAACAGATGGCTTTCCCAGCTCAGGGGAGGTGCTCCTTACCCAGCTGCAATGTTGGGCATTTGCTCCTTGTTGAACTCATCCATGCACTGGTGCTCTGTTGAGTGGTCCAAGAATGACTTAAAGGCCTCCACATACTCCTCAGCCGTGAGGCTTCTCATGGACGGGATCATGTAGAGCTCTTGAGAAACAAGCATGGATTGCATGTTAGAGGCTTCGAGGCACATGGAGAGTCAAAGCACTTACCTCGTGGGAGGAACCCAACCCAACCCTACAGGAGCCAAAGATTTGGGAAAACGATGCAGAGGATGCACTTTCCAACCTGTTCACACTCAGGGTTCAAAAATAATTCTTGGGCACCCTTTGCCATCAGCATGTTTGCTAAGTGACTCATCATTACAGGTCAGCCTGAGGGAAAGGTCTCCAAAATGTTTAGCCAGATGTGGGGCACTTGGTTTGCAGGACAGGATGGAATGGAGGGGTTTTCTGGAAGACTAAAGAAAAAGGGGAAGGGAGGCACACAGCGGGCCCAAACCTGGGGGCTGTCACTGGTGCCCGTGCTGGGCAGTGTGACTGCCATGGGCAGCTCCTGGCACACGTCCCAGGAGGAGTGCTGCAACACAAACACAAACACAAACCCGCGGCTGAAGCAAAAACAGTCAGCCCTGTGCATCTCACCTGTGACTCTCACCAGCACGGGACTGAAATGGGCTGCCAGGGAGCTGAATTCCCTGCTGGCACCTGCAGCCCATGGCCAGGAGGGCAACTGATGGCAAAACATTTCATCTGAATGGGCTCATGTTCAAATGTGGGTGGCTGACACCAAGATGTCTCTCTCTGAGCCAAAACCCAGGGATACTCAAGGGGTTCCAAGCAATTATTGCAAAGTCTCCCTTTCCTGCTGTCCCGTCCTAAAGACAGGGCTGTTGCCAGGGCCCAGGCTCTGGCCAGCTGCTCAGGGCTGAGGAGCAATGGCAGGACTAAGACTTGAGGCTCGTGAGAAGATGCCCTGCAGCACTGGGTCTGTCTCAGACAGAGGGCTGCAGTAGGAAGGCACTCATAGTGCAGCCTCCACCTGTGAGATCAATGCTGAAAAGGCATCATTCCATGGGAAAAAAAAAACAGCTATTCCTCCTAAATGAAATGAGGATAAAGGACAGGACTCATCAGAACATGTTCACCCTCATTTTTGCCTTTCAAGGAACTGCTTTTATATCACCTGCTTTTAGTCACCACTGATAAGAGAACTATGTATGTCTCATCCAGGACAGTGCACTCTCAAACTGAATGTCTCTGCTGTTCCCAAAACCACATGTCCTTGGCAGCTGTGTTCCTGGTCCAGCCCTACTAGATGTAAAGACATCAATGTCTATCCTAAACTCTTTGAACTCTACCCTAACCTAAACCTGAAATCACCTGAGTTGCAGTCAGTTTACCATCCTGTTTCTTCATCTTATTTTTTTTAACAGTCTCTAACTCCAAAAGAATTAAAACATGTTTGTCTTGATAGCAATCTGAGTGGGCATTTTACTTTAATATATTTTTTTCTTTTTTTCTCCCAAATACCTGAATTATCGTGTGGAGTTGTCAAAATCTCTGCTTCAAAGTTCATGCTGGGGAAACTATTCCTGTAAGGAAAGTATAGCACTTCAGTTATTTGAAGAACCTGTATGCTTTTTTTGAAGCTGCATTGAAAATGCAGAACAAAAGGAAGATGCTCCAGGACAAATTTTCCTTTCCTGATAATCCATAATTTATTTTGTTCTTTTTTACTAGAGAAAGCCAAAACTTCTTTGTAGCTGATCATAGTCATAGAATCCTAGAATCCTAGAGTCAATAGAACAGTTTGGGTTGGAAGGGACCTCAAAACTCATCTCGTTCCAACCCCCTGCCATGGGCAGGGACACCTTCCACTATCCCAGGTTGCTCCAAGGATGGGACATCCACAACTGGGCACTGCTCCAGTGTTTGTGTGAGATGTGTGGTGGAGTTTTCGCACTCCTGCAGAACCATTAACCAGTCAATGCAGTTGCAGGCATTAGACTGACATTCTCCTTTCTTCATTTTCCTTTGGCAACGTGCCTCATACATAAAACAGAGGTGAAGTGCCACTGGCAAAAGGAAGGGATGAATTTAAATAGGAGCAAGGACCTCACTTCTGCAAAGACAGGCTTGGGATGAGGCTGTCTGTGCAAAGGGAAGAGTCACCTCCTGGGTAACCACATTTCAGTATCGAGATGCACAGCAAGTCTTAGGGGGGATATCCTGTGCAAACTGTGTTAAGCACACCAAAACTTTGCTGTTAGAAAATGCTTCAGGACAAGCAGCCTGAGACAGCAGACTCCAGCCCAATAGTTTCCTCTGCCAAGGAAAAAGTCCCAAGTGAAGAAAAAACAAGGCAGGAGTTGAAAAAGTAAAGAAGGGAGCCTTGTAGTGGGGCTTTGAGATACAAACATGTAATGACTGTGCTGTGGCATGTAGCAAGGAAGTGGCCACGTGCAAATACTGCACTGCTTGGGTCAGTGAAGGCAAGAAAAGACTGAGATGTCCCAGAAGTCTTGGAGATGCTGGGGCACTGCCAGAGTCCTGCAGGAGCAGTTGATTTCATCTGAGTTCAGTGCCAAAGTCATGTAACTTGCTTCCACGGGGTATGTCAAAGGTCTGTCTTCCACCACCTTGACCTCATCTCTCCCCAGGAAAGACGTCTCGGAAGTTCAGCAGGAAGAAGCCAGAACTCAGCCCACCTCCATAATATCCAGCTTGGCTGCAGGCCAGTCCCTCCAATTTCCTCTCAAGCCTCTGATCTCTTCCGTCTCTGCCCATCAGAGCAGAGGGCTGTTTTGTCCCCTCAGCTGGGTGAACCCAGCAAGATGGTTTTCAGAGTAAATCTCCCACTAAAATGCCAACGGGTAGTGCAGGGAGGAAAAACTCTGCACATGAACTCCATTTCTGACCGGTCAAGTGTTTCCAGCCATGCCAGGAGACCTGCCAGGAGACCTGGACAGCCTTCAGCACAAGCATTCACCAGCACAGATGATGCCAAGATCTCTTCCACTGGCACTTTTGCCATTTCTCCCAGGCAGGGATTAGATTCTGAGGCTGATTAACACTTGTTGCTGGGAAGGTGAAACGGGAACTAACGGACTTCCTCTAAAATCTGGCTTAAAACCCAGACCAGATCCTGAAATTTGTAAATAACATTTTGGGCTGGTGCTGCCCACCCCAGGACCCCAACACCCAACAGCAGGACTGAGGCTGGGACTGCCAGGGATCAGGATGTCCACAGGCAGCTCGTTCTGCCACAGCTCCCAGCTAAGATTGAGCTCGCAAGGTTAAACCTCTTCCCTTCATGAACAGAGCGGGGTGCATTATGGACAGCAGGCACAGGGAATTCACGGTATTACTTTAAGTGATGCAGCCCCTTTAAAATGAAAAAGTTGTTTCTAGGAACACAAATTGCAAGAATATCTTCATAACTCATAAACATTATTCCTAAACTTAGGCTGAGGAGGGGCTAAGTGGGGAGACCCCCAGGACACGGACACATCCGCTGCTACTCCCACCTCACACCCACCCATCTGTGCCACAGAGACAGCAGGCGGGAGCCACCGTCCCGCTCCCTGCCAAAACGCACGTACCTCTTCACCTCCGGAGCCGGCTCCATGGCCGGGGTGGATGCTGTGCGGGGACACAGGAGCTGCGCTGACGGTCCTCGCGCGTCCGTCCCAGCTCGGAAAGCGCTGCGGTTCCGCGAGCCGGAGCCGGGCGCGGGGCCGGCAGGGAGGGTGCTGACCCTGCCCCGGGGCAGCATGCCCGGCTGCCGCCCCGCACGGCGCTCGGGCACCGCGGCTCTGCCGGACCTGGCGGGACAGGCAGCGTCACTGGGGCAGGGACGGGGGGAAACCCGAGCCCCGCGGGGCAGGAGCGGGGCGCCGGGGCGGGCAGAGCGCGGGGCCGGGCGTCCGCAGCCGTGTCCTCGTGGCGCGGGGGCTGCGCTGCGTGCGGGGCACAGAAACACAGAGAGGGACACCTTGAGACTCCCGAGCCTTCGGAGCCGGAGTGGCGGCGGCGGAGGGGTGCGAGCCGGCGCCGGGCAGAGCGGGGGAAGTTTCCGTGCACTTTTTAATGTGCTCTGAACCCTGTCTCTGCTTCCTGCTCGCCGCCCTGGGCGGGAGGGAACGCTTTCCTGCATCCTTGCCGCGCTGCTGCCTGGTGGATGGGGGATGCGCTGGGAGATCCCTGCCCTCCCCGGGGAGAAGAGAAGCTCATTGGCTGCCCGGAGACCCGAGCGAGTGATTTTTCCGTCTGTGACTCAGGGAAAAATAGGGCATAGTGGCAGAACCTCTTTACAGCACTGCAGCCCCCGGGCAGCTTGGTACCCCCTGTCCTGCCCCACCAAAGGGACGGGGGGGACGGGCAGCCAGGACGGGGGGCAGCGAGCCCAGCCTGCTCCCACTCTGCTTGCTAAGCCGCAGGGATTAGAAAGCAAGGAAACATTTTTGGGGACAGCTGGCCAGGGCAGAGGTGGCTGGAGGTCCCCAGGAAGGGTTAACACAGCAGAAAGTGCAGTGGTTACTGATCCAAATACAGAAAATCCTGGGTGCTCCCTGCACTTGCCTCTGGATTTTTCCCCTACCCGCACCCACAGGACTGATGTTCCTTTTGCCTAAAATCTAATAACACGAACGTAAAAAAGAAAGGATTTAAAGACTTTGTATTTCCAAGTGAGGTTCACTGGTGGAAAGAACAGCATTAGGATCCTCATCATTCCCTTTCTCTGAAGACAACGGGTACAACAGATTGAGCAGATAAGAGATAAAACCTCCCCCCTTGCTGAGATCCCCGGAAAACCTCCTGGCCCGCACAGATCCCTGAGAACAGGGACCTCAGGTGGAGATGCTTCACCATCAAGTGACCTGCCTAGGTTTGTACCAGATTTGGCTTACAGATGGATTTAAGTTATTCACCTCAAGGCAGGTCCGCAGCAGCACGTTAAGCTAGAAACAACTGCGTTGCTACTCTTCAGCAAAATACTCAAAATATTTTAATGAGGAAAGACCAGAACCTCTTTGCTAGGTGTAAAGCGCGGATTTGGCTCCTGGTGCCGTTTGACCACCTGGGCAGTGATCTTACATCAGTTAATTCAGTCCCTCAGCACTCCCACCAGAGATGCCATCCCCCCCAGACCAGCCGTGCACCAGTGGATGCACCTGGAGTGCCCAGGCGCCCGCAGCATCCCCGTGCCCCCCAGTCACCTCTGCCTTGTCCCAGCCAAGTCACCCCTCACCCCCCATGCCCAAGCCATGGCTGGACACCCCGCAGTCCCGGCAGGAAGCCGTACCTCCCGGAGCCACGGGAGCTGTCGAGAAATGTCCAGCAGGCAGGAGCCGCAGAGCCCTCGGCAAGCTCCTTGTACATCCCCGGGCGCTGCTGCCCCTCCCTGCCGCCCCGTCCCCCCCGGCTGCAGAGCCCACGTAGGCGCATGCCACCCCTGAGCCGGCATTAGCCTCCAACAACAGCCTTTGTTCCGCGGGGCTGCGAACAACGGGACATTGTGGGCAGCTGCCCGCGCCGGCAGGAGTTGGCAGCAGGGTGGCTTTGGAGGATGTTCCCTCTGCCAGCCGTGTTTTCGGTCGTGCTGGCGAGCTCGTGACTAAATCCGCTCTGAACTCTTGTTTTCCGTACAAACTGAAAAAGCTGATTTTTGATCGGTGAGATGATGGCTAAAGGCAGAGCTGGGCTGCGGGCAGAGCAAAACAAACCCACTGTTTTTCCTCCCACACTCTGCGGCTCCGGAGGTCAGTTTTGGGCTGCTCCTGCAGAAATAGGTCATTCACTCTCCCCAGGGCAAGCCTGTCCGAGGCTGGTATTGCCCCGAGCCCCCCTCAGTGTTCCGTCTCCATCAGCCCACCACAACAAGCTTGGACCTGCATCTCCAGGCAGGGAAGCCTGGGTATCGAATTTCAATAAATTTACCTTCTAAATAGCAATCAGCTTCTAGGCTGATTGTCAGGAAGGTCCTTGGCATTTTTAGAGTGTTGATGGCATAAAGTAGGATTAGATGATTTTTAAAGTCCCTTCCAACCCAAACCAGTCTATGATCCCATGTTTACTGCTTTGTTTTTTGAGACCCTTCCAAATCCACCTAGAACAATCAATTAAAGCTCAGGTAATGTAACTCTGATTTTCTTGTGAGCAAAGCTCTTCTGTAGCAGTTTCCTGTTTTAATGAAAATGTTTTCATCAGATATTTTCAGTTTTCCAGACTAATCTTCTCAAGTACAGGAGTTTCTGTACTCTCCTAGGTGAAATATTTCATGCAAACATGTTATTCTCCATCGAGCAAGTTCTGGTAGAGAGGATAACCAGCAATTTTGTAGCACCCATTTTCCTGATAGTTAACAACAAGATTTCTCACTAAAGGAAGAAATTTTGTTTTTCTTTAATCCTTTAATCCTGGGCAGCAGTAGATATTGGAGTCTGAGCAACAGTGTTTGTTTTTATATGTGTATATAGGATATTTTCCTATGGGAAAGAGGACATAATTTCTGATAAATACTGACAAAAGGCACTGCAGAAGCAGAACCCATCCCTCCCTGAGGGCAGGAGCCCTCACTGCTGCTGGGTTCCAGGCATGTTTCTGTTCAACCTCCCAAAAAAACTGAAGTATCTATGTCTTAAGATCCTTTTTTTTTTTTTTTTTTTTTTTTTTTTTTTTTTTTTTTTTTTTTTTTTTTTTTTTTATTAACACAGCCGTTCTTGCCTCTTTATTAAAGCCTGAATCCTGGTACAGCTCTTCCAGACCTTTTAAAATGACCCTTTTCAACCCGTTTGACTAGAGGTCATAACTCATGTAGTTGTAATTACAGAGCCAAGGTAAGGGCAGAGGGAAAGTCTGATGTGGCTGCCTGCAAAAAAAGGCTCTTTGATTCAAGGTGAAGACCAGCTTTGCTCTACAACCCATCCAGTATTGAAAAAAGAATGTCTCTGAGAGCAAAGACAGATATGGGAAAATGTGCCTTTTACCCCTCAAAAATTCACGTCTTCAGCCAGGAAAACCCACTCAGAATTTTAATTTATCTGGCTGTACCTGTGCTGTTTTGGGTACCTTAAACGCTCCAAAACCAGGCGTATTTGCAAAACTTGCTGTACCAAAACACGAGGAATTGCCAGCAAAAGAGATTTTGTCCCTAGCACAAGGTCAGCAGTGCAAGTAGTAAAGCCAGAGAATGGTCCCTGAGAGGTTTTTGTGGTTCAAGAGGATGAATTGAGGGGGGCGGGCAACGAAGGATCAGAATTTAAATTAGTTTTACTTACCCGCCCTTAAAGCAAGGCTGAGCCCAGCCATCACACCACATCTGAAGGGAAGGGATCTGAATGCTCTGAGCAACCGAGGTATCCCAGGAAAAGCCAGGCAGAAATCTGTTACAAAATTGGAATATCTCTTGGAATGTTCATAGGATAATGAGTCACCTTTCTTATGGGTAAGCAGAGAGAAGAAACAGTGGAAGAGTGGGCATGAGCCCAGTGAGGGATGCTCACCTTTCACAGAAGCTTTGGCTGTTCTTCTGTGGATCTTTCTGGTCTGTCCCACTCTTAAAAAAGAGTAACCTCAACTAAATTAACCCTTCTTTGAAAGCTGGGTCAAAGCTTCCTTACCACCGGCAGTAAGTTCTGCCATCTCTCAAACCCTGAGGAGTATTTATGAAAATAGATCAAATCCAGCACCTTTGGCTAATCAAGTTCAGCAATGTGCACATCTATCATTGAGCAGATTGCAGTAACAGACGACAGCATGTCCAAACCAAGGCGCTACAGATTTGTTTCACCAAAAGCCACTAGATGGGGATGCAAGGACACTTTTCTGCTCTCTGCTGCACTTCGATCCCATCACGTTAAGCTCGAGCTGGCCTTTCCCACTCACAGGGGCTGCTGTTGTCTTTGCTTTTTCTCTTTAGGAGCTGACAGAGGTCATTTGGAAACTTATCACTCGCTGAGTTCTCATCCTGTAGGGATCAGCCCTTAGGCAGCAGTTGCGGTGCAATTGCCTCTTGCTGAATATTACTGTCTGCACCAAGACTCGGCAGAGGGAAGAGTGGAGGGTTTGCCTTTCAGTCTGTGGATTAGTCTTCTTTTACAGGCTGTGGAAAGAAAAAATACTTCAGATTGAACACAGGTGGGGAAAATGGTATTCAGCAAACTGGTAATTCTGAAAATGTCCCTACTTTGGAGCAGTTACTGTGGGGGAAAAAAAAAGATTTCCTCAAGCTCACTAATCAAATCTCTGGGTATTTTTTTTGTTTTGTTTTGTTTCTTCTCCTTTGAAATCCACAGTTCACCTGTGAATAAGAGAGATAAATTCAGGAGAATTGGTTCTGCAGAGGCATAGGCAGGATGAGCCCTGCTCTCTAGGGCAGGAGCACTCCACAGAGGTGCCCCAGGAGCACATTTAGGCTGCAGGAGTCCGTGCAATGCATCAGCAATGCTACAGGAGCAAGGAGAGCTCCAGTCCTACAGTAATTGTCAGCTCTGACCTCCAGTAACCTTGGCCTTCTGCAGTGAGCACCCACTCTTACTATTTTATCTCAAGTGTCAGGATATTTGGTGCTTATATTAATTCCCAGCTCCTGAAGTCAGGTGAAATGTGAAAAAAAGAACTCTTCTAGCAAATATTTAACAGCAAAATTCCAGCTTCAGGAGTATGTTAAGGTACCCAAAATGCACTCAAGGCTTCAAAACACAGAAAATGCTTTGAAAGAAATCCAAAAATTGATTAATTTCAGAGCAATTTCATGAATGCTTTCAGTGCTTGGCAGGAAGGGAGAGTGGGTGTTAGGGTGTCTTCGGGAGTCTGAGAAAAAAAGCTCTGGTAAATACCTTGAAAGCAAATTAATCTTATATCATAATGATCAATGCAGAAAAGTGGGAGAACAATTCAAATATTAACCATTCAAATATTATCAAAATAACTCTTTCCTACACCACATGCTTGAGACATGGAGCTAATGCTGACAGTTCACAGCAATCCGTGTTTCAAGGGAGAACAGAGGCACTGGGGGACTGTTTGGTGTTTTCAATTGCATCTCCACTAATTGGTAAAAACTGATTGTTCTACTTCATTAGGCATGAACAGAAGGGCAGTTGGTTTTCCTGGGCGAGAGGGTGGAGAGGTTGCAGGACGAGGGCTGAAGGAGCACTGGGATGGCAGCAGGGGCCGTGTCCCTGCACTCCCTGGCTGGGGACACCACAGGCCTGGACCCACCATCCCTGCCAGGGCATTCCCAGCAGCTTCAGCAGGCACTGCAGATTCCAGCTATTCCTCTTCTGTGTTTTTTCCTCACTGCTTAGTAGTCTCCTCATGGTGACAACAAAATGTCTGTTTTCCAGGAACCCATTTGAGCTTTATGGATTAGCCATGGAAGGCACTTGCAGCCCTCCATAAAGCACGCTGACACACTCTCTGGTGTATTCCCAACTCGACTGAAAAATTGATCAAAGCTGATAGAGTTACAGGGCTCTGTGTCCCTCTACAATCTGCTGTTGTGCTGCTCAGCCCTTACAGAGCCAAACCCTGAGAAAACCCTGCCTGAAAAATGCCCCTCCAGCCTGCCCTTGGCTCTGCACCCTGGCGAGGGCCATGTGCCTCAGGTGGATGATGTGCAGGATGTGACCCCCTCCTCCCCCAAATGCTGCTGCTTCTCCTGGAGCCAAGCTCCCCCTGGCATTGTGGGTATCCCCAAAATGCAGCAGGGAGTGCCAGCAGGGTCCTGTCCTGCCACGGAGCACTGACACCATCTCAGGGTGCCCAGGGCTGGCACATTCTCACCCCAGTGTGGGCATGGCCTCGTGTGCCTCCCGCATCCCCTGTCCCATCTGCTCCAGCAGCAGCTTACAGGAGACTGCTTAAATTACTGCTTAAATTAAATCTTTAGCAAACTCATTAAAGTGGGCATGGGCCTGCTGGAGAAGATGAGATTTCTTGTGTGTTTCTACTGCAAGACCTCACCAAAGTCTTTTTCCTTTTCCTCTCTGTCTCCCACCAGCTCTTGTTTTGCTCACGGAGAATATCAGTCCCTTGGAGCAAAGTCTGTGCCTCATTTCATCCCAAAATCTCCTGGTTTTTGGGAGGGCAGCTGGGTGTCGGGTGTGCTGTCTCTCCCTAAGCATCCCCTGGTGTCCCAGCTTTACAGAAACACTTCCTCATTCTGCTTATTAATTACAGTTTGATTTCTGCTGGAACGACAAATGAGCACTGAATAGCAAATCCAATTCCTGATTCAAAGAGGTTCCAAATGAGGGGCCAGGTGGGATAAAAAGGATGTGAAGATAACTGACAAGGGATCAGAAGTGGATGAGATAACAGAGGAGACAAGGCACTTGCCTCCAGTCTGAAATGTGCAACCAGAGCCAAAATGCTCTTCACCATGCTGTAAATGATCCCCCCTGTGGTACACTGCCAAATTCAGTTCGATAAGCTGATCAATAAACATGCACAGACAAATGCCAGGACAGGATACGTGGGGGAAGGAGCACAAGGCTCTGTGCTGCCTTCGAGTCACACACAGCCAACAGCAAAGAGACAGCGAGGGACATGCTTGGCTTTTCAGCTCTTTGGAGTCATAGTATCATTGAACTGTTTTGGTTGAAAAAACCCTTTAAGATTATCGAGTCCAACTGCTAACCCAGCATTGCCAAGCCCACCGTTAAACCATGTCCCCAAGCACCTCATCTCCATGTCTTTTAAACGCCTCCAGGAATGGTGACTTACAGCCTCCAACAGCTTTATTTAAATATGGCTTTTAAATTATGCCAAAATATTATCATGTGCTTTTATCAGACAAAAATAAAAGTGCAGTAATGACTAGTTTCATCATAGGGAGCAAAGAGGTAATTTTAAAATTGTCCATGTTCATCTGCCTAGATATAAAGGATTTTAAAGAAAAAAATTGGGTTTTTTTTACTGCAAGCATCAAGCACAGGCAAGCTTCTATCCCCTTGCAAAGTGCTGGATGCTGTCCGGTTTCTAAGCTGTGTGCTGTTGGAACACACCTCAGCAGTTTATTTATGTTTACCTGAATACTGACAACAATAAAAGGATCTTCTCAAAGCTGTTTGCACCCCTGCCATTCCCTCCAGCTATGACTGATTTCTGATGGGCTTCTCCCTGTGTCCTACAATCTGCACAGATCCGGCAGGGGTGGACACCACATCTGCAGCACAGAGCAGAGCCATCCGTGCTGCTCCCTGTTCCTGTCGTGGGGTGACCTTGGCAACAGAGGGTGCAGGATCAGCCCCAGCAGCCCTTGGAGGCAGCTCCAGCTGCCTGCACAGGTAAAAGTGGGCAGCAAGAACCCTGGACAACATTAAGGTACTTGAAACCTTTTCAGACAAGGATGCTATTTCAGTCATCATTTCAGTAAATGTAATTTTTATTGCACAAAGTCCTTCATGGCCACCAGGTGATGACACGTCCTGCTGGCCCCAGCTCCCCCAGCTATCCTTGCTCTCTCATGTGGCTACAGAATCTCATTTCCTGTCCCCCCAGCCAGATGTTAATCACTTACCCCTGAAAGGGTCCGACTGCTGAGCTGGGGGGTGACCCACAGCTAAAGGCAGGTGTGAGGAGTCCACAGGGCCAGCACCCAGCATCTCGTTAACCTCAATGTGCCAAGACCACAACTGCTTCTAAAATCCCAGGAAACAAAAGCAAACGAAGCACCTCTGGTGAAAGCTGGACCTCTCTGAACCCAGCCACACTCCGTGGCTTGTGCCATCAGGCTCGTGCTTGCCCAGCCCCTGCAGTCCATGCTGCAGATCTCGTGTTTGCCCCCCTGGAGTGGACATTTCCCTCAAAGAGAATGTCCCTGAATGCTTGCACTCACACATTCCCTAGGGTGTGTATCCTAAACAACATTTCAGGAGTTCCTGGAGCTATCTCCTGCAGCTTTTATGCTTTTCTAAGAGTGAGGAGGGAAGAGGCTCGGTCAGCTCTGGCACATTCCCATCTGCAGGATTTAGTGGGATCCCAGGCTGTTAGCAAACCTAACCCAGACCTAAGGTTTTCATCTCCTTTCCTTCCCCTCCTTACATGGTACATATGTGAGTGAGCTTTTCTAAAGCAACAAAGATACTTTTGATCTTGATTACTAGCATCAGCTACAGGGAGAAAATTAGAATTCAGGATTTGTTACCAACACTTCAATTATTCAGTGTTATCAAGTTGTCACCAGGCCTTTAATTATTTTTCAGTTTATATCTAATTTCCCTCACTATGATTGCTTTAGCAATGTTAAGGTAGATCTGCAACTGTAATAGGAAATGTCCAAGTCCTTTATGATGCTGGGGACTGGAAATGACAACGTTAATAAAATTCACACATCTCCTGTGCCACAAGCCCTCATCAATATAGTGTTGATCTGCAGTTGACATGCTATTTAATTATGCTCTTTTGGTACCAATAAACACTTAATAATATATTCAAAGTGAGTAAACAGGATATAACACTGACTGTGATTCTGCATCTATTTAAAGATTGGGCACGAGACCATAAAATCTCATTTTCAAAGCCTTTCAGTATTTGACTTTGGTTTCTGGACACTGGGAACATCATCCTGTGCAGGGTGTGTGCACCTAAAGCATGGGTGTGTACAGCCAGGACAGGGGTTGTATGACAGACATTCACAGAGGATTCAGCAGTGATTAACACTAATTATGCAGATAGTTATCACTGTGTGCAGAGATCATTTGTTTTAACACACCAGGCAATTTTGACTCATCAAAACATTATGCAAAGAAGCAAGCTGATTACAATGATAGAACTGGTGAAGGAGCTCTCACAGACCTCACTAGAGCCAGCAAAGAGGCAATTTGCTGAATTCCTCATCCAGTCCAGGGCACGAAAACAGTGGGATTATTACACCTGCTGTGGAGGCCCCAAGGAGCTCTTCCTGCTGCTGTGCAATCAATAACTCTGGATCTCTGAGGGGAGACACAAACCAGCCATTTTCTCCTCTTTTCCCCCAGCAGGCTGTTAGCAGTCAGGGCCCGCTCTGTCTCTGATGTGCAGGGGATGTTTGAGGACACAGCAGGTGAGCAGCCTGTTCCTTCAGGCAGCTCCTCAGACCAGCAGCCAAACTTCCCTTGGCACCCATCCCCAGCTGTCCTTCCCCAGCCCCAGGGCTCCCAGAAAATCGGCAAATCCTGTTGTACATCAACCCTGGTCCTTAAACCTGATAACTGCAACATTAGGAGCTTGTGTCCAGCCCTGCCCCGTTTTACACTGCGTTTGAGCATCCTGAAGCTAAAACACGGTGGGAAAAGCCTTGAGCAGGTCAGCATGGCCAGAATGATGTCTCCCAGTCAGCACCATGATTTCCTCTTTCAGCTGGTGTTTAGGTGTGTGTGAGGCTTACAGGTGCCTGTCCCTGTGCCCACTGCTGCTCCAATACTCTGTTTGCCATGATCTGCTTTCTGTCTAATGACACTTCCTGCCCAGAACTAATTAGCCGATGTAGGAAATCACCTTTCTAACCAGCACCTCCATTCCCAGCCTCCAGCACCTTCTGCAAATAAATTTTACATATTTGATGTTTAAATCCGGGTTGGATCATTGGTGCTGATTGCCCCGAGATGGGGAAGCAAGTGTTGTGAACACTGTGCCCAAGTGCCCAAGATCGTTGCATATTTTATACTGTTCCTGCCTCCACTAATTGAGTTAATGCCACACACAGCTGGGAGGGCATTTGCACCCCCAAAAGCACCAGGATGCTCTGAAGATGTGCCAATGTGGCAGCTTGACTCACAACTGGCTCCTGCCCCCCAAAAATACCTGCACTGCACAGATGTGGATGATTAGCACCTGAACCAGAACTAACTCCTCAGAAAATTGTACTTATTGCAGGACAAATTGAGTCTGCTCTGGCAGAAGCCAGAATAATTGCTCAGGGGAGCATGGGGCTTATCCAGCAGTTAATTCATTATTTGTACCTGCCCAAAGCCAGGATGGAAACAGCAGGAAAGGCAGCAGCAAACAAGGTACAAACGCCAGTACCTCAAAACCAATTTGCTCAGTTAAAGGCTTATTGCCATCACGGCAAGGGGGCAAAACACCTTTACAAGCCCTCACGGGCGGCAAAATAGAGGAGGGACCAGCTTTACTGCTATCCTATAGTTCTGTGATAGGCTGTACAGACTTGGATGCAATTAATGCTGTGGTTTGGGCTTTGCCATATCTTTGTATGCACTGAAAAGTCAGAGTTAAGAGAGGAAATGCATTTTAAGTTGGGGCAGATCCCGCCTTCATGGCAAATGCCAGGATAAGGCAGCCAGCACCCGCCAGCAGCAGCTGAGGCTGGCCTTGCCATGTGTCAGGAGTGGTGCTTTAGAAAGAAATAGAAGGTTGGAAAAGGTGTTAAAACCCACCAGCACTACAAGTGGTGCAGGCACTGAGCTCTGCCATCATTCTGCTGCTGCTGATCACAGCAGGGCTGACCTGCTCCTGAGGACATCACTTTTTGCTGTACTCAATACAGTTCCTCGAGGGACTGGGGCTCCTCCACAGCGGCTTGGGGTGACCCGAAAGTGGCCTGTGTCCACTGGCTGCTTTGTGATCACCTCTGTGCTTGTGAGCCCCAGGAGGATGCTCTCACCCACCTCATCCCATAGCCACGTGATGATGAGACATTCCATGGTGCCAGGGCTTGACTTCTTCAAGACACTCTGGAAGATGTGGGAAGTCAATTAAAAAAACAAAAAAAACCAACAACAAGCCATTCATCAGGGCACAGAAACAAGCTCAGGCAGGCAGGCCCTGTGTGACGTCCAGCCTGGCCTCGAGGCAAAGCAAAGCTCTTACCTTTAACAGCCCTGACAAATTGGAATAGGATGTGTCTCTATTGAGCGTGGATATATCCCCACTGCTTTTTCTTGTAGTCTTGACTGGCACAGGGAATCACCATGAATCTTCATTTGCTTTGCTGCATTCACACTGGGTTTAAATTCTTAACACTAAATCCCCACGGCAGGGGGCTGGAACTAGATGATTGTTAAGGTCCCTTCCAACACAAACCATTCTGTGGCTCTATGATTCTGTGAAATAGACACTATTTTGGCTAATGTTCCTGAAGATCTTAATACATTAGCTCTGTCAGATCTATTACTGCTTAATATTTTTACAGAATTTAATTATTTATTAATGGAGAACAGCAAGAATGCTGCCAATTCTCTCCTTCCTGTGAAATGGAATGCAGAACTGCCAGGTGAGTGAGGCAATAGCCAGGGACAAGCACAGGGAAGCCTCAAGCAGATTAGGGCAGTGTGGTTGGGGCAGTCATATTTGCTACTGTGGGTGGCCAAGGATCTTTCCTGTGTGACAGTTTTCAGTTTCAATTGAGATAATGTGTTAGTTAAAATAATCTTGGGCAGATTTATGCAATTTGTTCTGTGCCATTACACAGCTATTTTTGTTAAAGCAAGCGATGGTTAACCTGGCCATCCCCCTCGTATTTGTGGGTAGTGCACATATAGCCATTTTTCTATTCCTTAAAATGAATACTTCCCACATGGAAAAGCAGTTTTCATAACATAAGCTTGTTTGACTCAGCAAGGGCACCTGTGTTGCACCCTATTAGCACAGCCATCCTTCCACCAGTTCCCAAATGGAACAGAAGCAAAAGCAATATGAATTCATGGAATGCAGCGTTCAGAGAAAAACCAGCAGAGAAAAGAATAATAAATGCAGCCACACAAGCCACCCCATCGCCCTCAGCACTGGCTGCAGCACAGACAGGCAGCTCCAGATAACTCCAGCCAGCACCAACATGAAGTGCTGCCCTGTGTGTGCCAGGAGGGTTTCCCTGCTTCACCCTCTGCTCGGAGAGCAGCTGGATGTGTCCACAAGGAATGGGAAAGTTCACACGGCAGCAACAGCTCTGTACGTGAGGAGTGATTGAACACATGACAGGTTAGAGGAGGCAACGCTTCCAGCACTGTCACAGAATCCCAGAATCACTGAGCTCAGAAAAGACCTCCCAGATCATCGAGTCCAGCTCTTAACCCAGCCCCACCATGTTCACCACTAACCCATAAACCCAAGTGCCACATCCACTCGCCTTGTGAACACTTCCAGAGGTGGTGACTCCACCACTTCCCTGCGCAGCCTGTTCCAGTGCCCGACCACTCTTTTGTTGAAGACATTTTTCCTAATATCTAATCTAAACCTCACATTCCTTGGACATTCCTTGTCCTTGGAGTACAGGAAAAAGAAAGGATTTCACCTCCCCATAATTCTGCTTTATAGTACGAGGGTGTCAGCTTGTTGTCTTGGCAGCAGGAGGAAATATCACAGGCAGGCATTTTTCTGTCTCAAGGGGTGATTCACGGGGGGACACAAGAGCCATGAGAGCTGAGCTGTCCCTGTCCTGCAGAGGGGACAGCTGGGGGCGATGGCTCCAGCCCTGGCTGTAGCTGTCTCATCCTGACAGCACTCACAGCCCACCCTCACAGGGATTGCCCAGAAAGGGGCTGAGGGGCCCAGGACAGCTCTGCAAGGGACCCCCCAGTTCCTCCCCTGCTCATCAGCAGATGCCCCCCTGCCTGCCTTGGCCTCTCCGTCTCCCCAGGGTATTTCCTGCTCCCAAGCTGAGCTCATGCCTGGGCCCCTCACGTGGAGAAAGGAGCGATGTGGGGAGCTGCTGACACAGTGAGAGTCTCACCACGAGCAACACATCCCTTCACAAGAGAACCCAGATGTTTCCCCTGGCTCCAGCTGGCAGAGCCACCCTGGGCCAGCCCTGCTCTACACGGCAGCAGCACAGGAGCCAAAACCAGCTCCGTGTTTTTGCAGCCAAGGTCTTTTCAGCTGGGCAGCAAACGACTCCTTAGGAAAGCAAGACAGAAGGGACTTCACACCATCACCATCGTGAAATTGGTCATTTGGTGAAGTAATTTGGGTGTGTGCCCCCACATCCACAGCCAGACAACACCGACACTTCAGCTCTCCCCAGTCGTGCTGCAATAAATGGAGCTGTCAGGTCAGAACACGCCGATCCATCCTCATTCAAGCACCTATTTAATATTCATCATGTTACAGGGGGACATTTTTATGTCGGGAAAAACACAAATGCTCTCCCAAAATGACTCAAGGGCAATAAAGAATAAATTGTCTTTAAACCTGTATAAGGGATGCTGAAGTCACAAACAAGGCATAAAATAATATGGAGGTGGAAAGTGCTTTTTCCTTATTAGGTTTATCAAAGTAAAACTAGGCTGGTAAGCTTGCTCTATCAAGCAAATGGATGTGGTAGAAAAAAGGAAATGAAAATTCTGATCCATATTCATTGTTTCAGTGTCAGCAAGGGAGAAAAGCTCCACTTTAATTTTTTTCCTTATAAAGCTGATCCAAAGTTTTACTTAAAAAAAAAAGTAAGCAAAGCTGATAAGAAAATGAAAGATAATTAATAGAAACAAAGCACACAGCAGGCAATGTCTAATATTAAACAAAATGTGAAACACAGAACATGCTTGATTGCACCAAGGCACAGATCCAGGCACTGACAGCATTTTAATAGGGATTTCTTTCCCAAAGCTCCCAGCACTGGCCCAGCATCACTTCTGTCCCTGGCCTATGGCTGGCAGCCACCAGGCCCTGCATCAGCAGCAGGGCTCATCTTCAAACACAATAACCTTTTAGATTATCAACTCCAACCATTCCCCCAGCACTGCCAAGCCCACCAGTAAACCACGTCCCCAAGTGCCACATCTATGTGGCTTTTAAATACCTCCAGGGATGGGAACCAACCACTGCCCTGGGCAGCCTGTTCCTAGGCTTGACCACCCTTTTGGTGAAGAGATTTTCCCTGACATCCGAGCCAAACCTCTCCTGGTGCATCTTGAGGCCATTTCCTCTTGTCACTTGCTACCCAGAGAGCCTGGTCCTCACCTGGCTCCAACCTCCTGTCAGGGAGTTGTAGAGTATGAGGAACACTCCGATGAGCCTCCTGGGTGTATTTTTCATTTCTACAGACTTGGTCAATTAACACATTTTCTCTGTAAAACAACAGGACAAACAAGTTTCAAGTCCTTCCCACATGGTACAGCTGAGACTCAGGAGGGAGCTGGTCCTACAGCCAGCACTGCATCCCCCGTGCTCTGAGCTATAACACTCCCATTTCACCTCAAATTTCACAGCATTTGGCTTCCACCACCCTCCCTCCCCCAAAATCCACTTCCTAGGTTCCCATGATTATGTGAGACAGGCAGTTTTCTGGTTTTTGATTTTTGGAGACTTCAGAAGGAATCCAGCAAAATCATTGCAGACGGCAGATCTTCATTTCTAAATCATGCTCTGCTAGTTCATCAAAAATACTGCACAACTTTGCAATATTGAAGAGGTGGGGTTTTATTGCTTTTAGAGGTGGTTTTGGTCAATGAGGATTCACGTTGATGCAGAGGAGTGACAAGGAATGGGAATTTGATCTCTTTGGCCTTTCTACAGCCCACTGAGGCAATGAACAGATCTGTTCTTTCCCCAATACCTGTCTTGAGTCCCACAGGCTCATCAGCAGATTTTTGTGCACATAATCTACTCCTGCAGAAAACACAGAATTACTGGAGAGCAGTTTATGTAAATATACTCTCTCCTCAGAAGAGAACAGTGTTTCTAATGACAAATTGAGTGATATCTCACTTGGCATGAAGCAAATAAAGTAGTAAATATTTCAAGTTACCACTCTGCAGTAAATAGAGACTGCATTTAAAATTAATTGCCGTGGATCCGCCGTATCATACAAAGAAATGGAGTGACAACGCAACCGTGATGTGACACATCTGCATTACAGCTTTTCATCTCAATTCTGTCTTCAACAGGTTCCATCAGCTGCTTGAATTCAGTATATGAAGTGATATTTCCAGCCCATCTCTACTGGAGAAACAGCAATCTCCTGATGCTTCCCAGCAATGAGAAACCTGCCTGAATGTCACCACTGTCACCGCAGAGTGCAGCCGTCAGGCACGGGACATGGCTTATAGAGATGGATGTGTCTGATGGTCCTCTGATGAGCCCATCAGGCACTGCCCCTTGCAATAGAAACCAGAGCTAGGACTGGACTGAGTTATAAAAGCCCATTTTCTCTGCTCCAGGAGTGTCAGACACTGGGAGATGAAGTGGTTTACCCAGTTAAAAAGGTGGTGTGGGGCCGTTAGAGAAAACAAGAGATCGCTGTACGTGTCTCTGGTATGACCTGGCTCTGCTGTGACTCTCCCTGGCAGTCCCTCAGCATGTTTGTCACTGGGAGGGATGGCTCATACACAGTGTCAAGGTTTCAGCAAATGTCCTTCTTACATCTCTCAAAACAAACTCTTCCCTGGTGCTTCAGCTGTGCTACAACACCCACAAGTTCTGTGTGGTGTTTGTTGGAACAAAACACCCTCTGTCACAGTGGGACCCCTTCTCCAAAGTCCTACTTTCTATTGCTTGCAGCACAAAGCTTCTGTTTCATCAGAGGAAAGATTTAAAACATCCACTACAAACAGGAAAAACACAGATGTTGACTGACTCAAATGTTTTTCTCAAAGCATGGATGACCATAAATTGAATCTCTGTTGCATCCCATCATTGAAACAGTCCTGGATTTCCATCCTCAGGTACACCCCAAGTACTTAGGTAAATTTGGATATATTTGCTACACCCCGGGCACACAAGCCAAGAAGCTCAACCCTTCCACTACAGAAGAGCAGCCACAGCCCATGTTTCTCGGGGAACACTTG
The DNA here is from genome assembly GCA_013397915.1 of Daphoenositta chrysoptera. Taxonomy (NCBI): domain Eukaryota; kingdom Metazoa; phylum Chordata; class Aves; order Passeriformes; genus Daphoenositta; species Daphoenositta chrysoptera. The sequence continues at coordinate 1,696,337 of VZRO01002834.1, read as the reverse complement.
CATCTTTCCCTGGTCTGACCTGTCAATTGCTGGGATGTTAGTCTCTAATCCAGTCACTGAGCTAAATTGACTTGTAATGCAGAAAGCAAGTGCAAATTGTGTAATTAAATCACTTAATTTGCCACATGAGGTGTTTCAGGATCAATGCACTCATATTCACAAAGCGCAGTGAAGGTGGAAAACTCTAAGGAAGGAGCAGATAACCTATGAATGGTCTGACCATCTCTAAATGAAGTCAATAAGAACCGTTTACTGACTTTAGATCAGATACATCCCTCCTTTGCCACCTCAGATATGGTTTTGCCTGATGCTACAACAGTGACAGAGAAGCAGCATTAACTGTATGTGAATTCCTGCTAAACCCACAGCAGAGCTCCAGAGCAGTTACCAAAGGTTATTTGCAATGGAGAGAGGAAATGTCACATCATTCCTTGGCCCAATCCTGCTGCTGCAGTGTTGTGACCACTGGGCAATGGCACCATCCTGGAAATACTTTCTGGGCTGCACTCATCTGGTTGGACACCTCTGCAAGAAAAGCTACTTGAAGCCTGCTCTCATGAGGTAGGAGCCTGATTGCACCCAAAAACTATAAAATTATGAATGCCATCTTCCTCATCTGCAAAATGAATGCTGGGTGCTCCACTGCACCCACATCCTGTCAAAAGGTTCTTCACTGTTATTATGTCTGAAGAGTTTTTTCCAAATATCATGTTGGCATGTGACAACCCCAACATTCATAACATTCAGGTGAACTTCCATGACGCAGAGGAGAATAGTAATGCTTTTCCTTATTGGAGGAAATGGGATCTTATTTTTCATTCCATCAAAACATCTCTTCAAAGAGAGGATAAATCCCATCAATTGCTTTAACCCATGTGTCTGCCCACAGCCCATCCTAGGCACAATTGTAACAAAGCATGTAATCAAAGTAAATGAGCATAATTACCAATGACTGCAAATATGGGTGTTTAGGTTATTTCTCAGACATTTCATATGTGAGCATTTTACCACTGGTTTACATTTAAAAATATGAATAAACTCTATTGGATTGCAGGATGAAAGGCTACACATTAAAAATTCACGCAGAAAGCATCCCATCGCTGTGATTACTGTTATAACTCTTCATTCAAATCTACTCTTCTCTCCCCAAATGGAAATACAACCAAATCACAAAGCGTGGTTAAGTAATAACTGTTCCAAGGCAAAGTGGGGTCCCTTACTATCAGATTTCACAGCAAGACTCTTCTTTCACTTCTACCAGGCAGGAACAAGAAACCACCGTGTGTGGTTCCATTTATCCAGTGGCACTTCACAAGTGCCTCAGGTCTTTACACTCACCTTTCTAGTCCTGGTTATCCTGATGGGTCAAACAGATTTCTCTGAGGCAACCTCACAGCTGTACAACTTTCTCAAGCAGCAACAACTCCCTGACACGTCCCACCCCATCCGTGCAGCTGCAGCAGGCAGTGCTGGCAGAAAAGGCCGGGAGGAATTACCTGGGACTTCCTTAATCTTCCACGTCTGACAGGAGCAGGAGGCACAGCCTGTCACGAGCATTAGGGATCAGGTCGTGTGACATCTCAGTAGCTTAATGGCATGGCTGGTGGCACAAGTCATGTCAGCAGCCAAGTGACAGTAACAGAGTCACCTGCCAGGTCGTGGCTCCGGGAATCAAGGAGCACATCCATATGGATGGCACGTAACAGCCTGAGCTCAGATAGATCTTCACAAAGGTGGTATAAATCAAGCTCCTGTCCAGGACAGGTGCGTGTCACAGCTGTAAGATGGGGAAGTTCATTCATTTAAATTACATCTCAAACCAGACAGAACCATAATCTGTCCTGAGGCACGTTAATACATCAGGTAGCCTGCTCCATCTTTCAAAAGGTCCCGAGTGTGGTGATTTTTTTCTGCATTATGACCTCCCAGTTGAAAACAAGCCTTAAAATTGTATCTAAGCTACACTTCTCTTTCCACTCACAAGTGCAAATTACATTATATATTTAGAAAAAATACAGTCAGAGGGCTGGAGCACCTCTGCTAAGGAGAAAGGCTGAAGGAGTTGGGGTTGTTCATGCTGGAGAAGAGAAGGCTCTGGGGTGACCTTAAAGCCCCTTCCAGTGCCTAAAGGGGCTCCAAGGGAGCTGGAAAGGGATTTGGGACAAGGGTGTGGAGCGATAGGACAAGGGAGAATGGCTTTGAAGAAGGTAAATTTAGATTAAGATATCAGGAAGACATTCTTCACCCACAGATGCTTTCACTCACAATCACACAACACATACAGGTGATGATGGGATGCCTGAGCTGGGAGTAGAGGAATCACCTTCCTGAGGGACAAAGACATCTCTCCTGTCTTCAGCAGGGGACAGCACCAGCCCCAGCTACTTCAGCAAAACGTTTAGAAATCCCAGATAGGCAAGAACAGGGATTAATCCCTTCTCCATGTCATGATTTACTTTGGACAACGAAAGGCAGGGATTGACTCCAGTGCTCCCACAGGAGGCTGGGAATCCCCCCCAGCAGGATATCCAGGGCTCTCACAAAGAGCAGTAACCTTGGTATCTGTCTGAATGACCAGTTCCTGGTTTTGCACTATGCTGCATTCTCAGCCTCATGGACCCTGCAGGGCCACTGGTTCAATTTCACAGTTTAATTCAATCCCAAATTACCAAATACATGCAATTACCTCGTGACATTTGAATCACCATGCTGTCCAAGCTGGATGAGGAGCGGACACGGATTCCCGTGTGCGCCGGCAGACAGTGCACAGCCAGCAGCCCCTGCCTCCCACAGCAGCCCCACGAGCCTTCCCCGCTGTTTTATTTTATTTTATTTTATTTTATTTTATTTTATTTTATTTTATTTTACCAAGTCAAACAGGTGCACTCATTTCCTGGGCATTTCTGAACAACCCCCTGAAGGGCACCACTGACCTGCAACAGCTCTGCAGCAGATGTTCTCTCGTCCCCATCCACCAGCCCTGTGCCCGTGGCTCTGCAAGCAGTGCCCAGCCCCACTGGAACCATGGCCAGTCCCCCCTGGCCAGAAGGTGCACAAAGAGTGGGAGAAGGGCACCAAACTGAACCACACCCCCTGATCCACCTCCTCAATAGGAACACACTTGGCAGTGCTGCACGTGGAGCTCCTCACCTCCCCCAGGATCTGACATCTCCCACACTGGACACAGAATCTTTGAGTCACAGTTTGGGCCACAAGGGAACTTAAAAGTCCAACCCCCTGCTGTGGCCAGCAACACCTTCCACTATCCCAAGTTGCTCCAAAACTCATCCAGTCTGGCCTGGAACACTTCCAGGGATGGAGCATCCACAGCTTCTCTGTACAAGCTGTGCCAGGGCCTCACCACCCTCACAGATTCTTCCTGATATCTCATCTAAACCTGCCCTCTGAAGCCATTCCCCCTTATCCTGTCACTCTATGCCCCTGTCCAAAGGCTCTCCAGTTCTCTTGGTACTCCCTTTAGGTACTGGCAGGTGCTCTGAGGTCTCCCCAGAGCCTTCCCTTCATCACAGTTTGTTCTGCAATTTACCCTGATGCTGAGGGCAACGACCACATGTTGCAGCTGTCATTTTTGCTGTTATTACACCAACTTTCCCACTCCAATGCCTTGGTGAACAGCATGCTTAATTGAGTTTATTCCCTCATTATTCAGAGAGCACCACTCTGCTGACATTGTATCCCACAGACAAAATATATTATGATCTTTCAGTGTTGTTCCTAATGTCTCCAGATCATTATTCCCCTTGTAATTCTTCCTCTGTAGATGTTACTCAATGGTTCACTCTGGGCACTGTTAAAAAAAGATTTAGGACCCCAATGTTACCAGGAAGCACCAGATCCTGCTTTATATTCCATAGAGTTATAGCGCTAAGGCAAAAAGCAGGGCCAGCAGAACTTCTTCAGGGCCAGAAACACGAGACAATTTCTCCTCACAATTCCATCAGACTTTCTTTGTAATGAGGGAAGAGAAAAGCACATTCCTGACCCTGCCTGAGTGGCACAATACCATCTCAATTTGATGCTGCAGGAGCAGTGCTGGATGGGTGGGATCCCGACCTAGGGAAGGAAACCTATCTACAATTCCATCATTTTTTCAATAAAACCGTAACATTCAAACCACTTTACAAAGCTGTGAACAGCAACATGACAAGATGAGCAATGCCTTCTGCCCCAGTCAGAGCCATCTGTTGTGATGATCCAGGTACCCTTGGATGGGGAAGGACCACACAGGTGCTGGGCTGGTAACAATTCTTTTCTGACTATTGGAATAAGCAGCAGCATTGAGTTAAAACCAAGACCAAGCGTTCTCCAGACCTGCAATTACTCTCTCGACTTGTACTTGTCTGTACTCTTTCTCTCACTAATCACTGCAGCACAAAATAATGCCAGAGGAGTCTGAAACCCAAGGCCAATCTCAGACCCAGTAAATGACTAATAACACGAGTTGTTTACACACATTTAATTCAACATAGCAGGAGCAATTTTCTCACTCTCTTTAGCATTTTATTTGCTTATAAATACAAGTCAATACCACAAGATGGCACTTTCTTACTTGCAACACACACTATTATAAACACTTACCCTCTTCAAATGTTCCCAGAATTTTACGACATGTAACTTCTCAGTGGTTCTGAAACATTTAAAAAAGCAAGACCTTCTACAAACTGGATTTGTGTTTGATGTATATTAAATGAGGTCAGGTAATTAAATTCAAAAAAAGGAATTTATAAATATTTCAGATAAGAAAATTTAAATACAAAAAGCAGAGTTTGTTTTAATTAAACTGAATAACAATTTAAACTGGTCGTAATGTATCTACATGGTTTTATTTAATTTAAAATCCTTTTTAAACAATCAAATCCTCTAGCCATTCATTAAAACACCTATCTAGTCAACTCTTTAAAAAATATTCTTGGTTAAGAAACCACCTATGCTTTTTCATAACAATCCTTATTCTGTCCTGTAGGTGGAAATGAAGCAAAATCATATTCCAGACTAGAAAACAGGATAAGAAGGAAGAAACTTTAAAAAACCTGATAACTTCAGACACTTCAACTCATTCTTCCTTGCATTTCTCAAAATACATGATCTGGTTTTAAAGTCTTTGAACGAAATGTAAACACTAGAAAACTCATTGTTGAAGTATGTGAAGAATAAAGAACCCTGCACTAATATAGTGCATAATGATGCTGTGTCAAACTTGTCATTTACAGTAAATGTCACATTTTCCTTGGGATTGTCATGCCTTTTTTTTTTAACTAATTCCTTTTGATGTCTGTAGATTCTCTCTTTTTTGTTATTCCCATTCTTCAACAGGAAGAGATGTAGTTTCTGGTCTCTTCAGAAAAGTTTCACAAGATCCAAGTTTTTGACTCAGTTTTTTGTTAATAAAGAGGTGGCAAAATTTTCAGCTTGCAATACTTCTGTTCTGCCCAGGATATTATACATCAGGAGATTCCTCAAAAAACTGAGAAGTCGGAGAGTTCCAAAAAAAGAAAGCAGTTAAGGCAGTCGATGTCTACATTTGGATTTCTTGTTTATGTTACATATCAATGTCTCCATCGTAGGCCAGGGTTAGAGGCTTCTGCTGTGGTGGAGGGCTTTGATGCTGCTTTGTTTTTTTGCTGCAAGAAAAGCATTTCAGAAGACAAAATTACAAACTGTAACAAGCTCAGAAACATCATCAACCCCCAAACTTCAATTAAAAAAATCGATTTTCCACAGTGGCCACTGAATGCTGTAACAGGGTGGCACCACACGGCCCCTCTGGTGTGCTTCACGTGTGTGGTATGGACAGAAATGGGCAGCCAGCTGTGCTCCCCATCTGCAGAGGAAATAAAGCACATTCATCTCCCCTCTCTTCTCACAGCTGACAAAACAAGGAACACCTCGCAGAAAAATCGGAACATGAGCTGTCTGGGAGTGGGATATTCTCATTTTTCTTTGGCACGGTATTGAAGCAACAATAATTATTATTGAGAAATGCATTTCCTCAGCAGCCTCCAAGTGATGGAGAAGTGTGTAATGTTATTTAAAAAATCCTCTGTATCCTCCGCTGTGAAGCCACAGAGAAATGGAGCTACATGGCTTGGAAAATAAGGGAGCTGCAGCTCCTAAGCTGTTATTTGAGCTTTTAACCCAAGAAAGAGACTGAAAGACTGAGGGAGTGAGAGGGAATAAACTGTTGGATAAAAGAGGGCAGTGATGCTGCCAGGCCACAGCTGTGACTCTCTGGTTGCCTGCCCTGATCTGACAGGGCATGGGCCAGCTTGCATCCTGAATGTTTCTAAGTTCAGGCCAAATCCTTGGGAATTGCAGGACACCTGGATGCTTCCTACCTCTCCCCTCCTGTCCTTCCAGAGGCATCAAAGGCAGTGCCTTTCCAAATACTCAAAGCAGGGAGAACACCGCGAGCTCTGTCAGGCCGGGCTCACCTCCCCTGCCCATGTGAGGCTGGGCTGGGGCAGGGCAGACACCCCTCAGCAAAACCCCCTGGACTAAAGGTGCAGAACAGGCACCCTGTCCTTAACAATGGCTGGGGAGAGCTGCTTTAGACACAGGACATGTTTTCACCTGATGTATTCACTGCAAAAACCTATTTAGGGATTTTCTGAGCTGTAGCGAACAGCCAAAAAAGCACAATTAACACCAAGAGACCCAATCTCCCATGAACTCTTATGCCATCTCTGAATCCATTTATCTTCCTGGCATGCACAGCCCTGGCAGCAGCAAGCTCACAAGGTAATAATACACTGTGTGAAAAATAATATCTTTTGTTTATTTTAAACGACCATTTCATCAGATGCCTCCTACTTCTTTTATTGTGGGAAATAAAAATTCCATAGCACCCTTTTCTCCCCCATTCATGATTTCATAGATCTCTATTGTATTCCCACATCAAACATCATTTTTCAACTGAATGTCCCTATTCTATTTAGTCCTTCCTTGAGCAGAAGCCAGCTCCTTTTTCCAATCACTTTCCTTGCCTTTCTTCAGTTTTACTTTATCTTTTTTTTGAAGAATACAATAAAACCCCTTTCTAATCCCAGCAGAAGTCTGAATAAATATAAGGGCCTATTGATAACCAAAAAGAATTCTTTCCTTGCATGGCCACCAAACTTCTTCACAATAATGGCTGTTCACATTTACAGTTTGGAGAGTTTTAATTACTCCGAGGTAGGGGCCAAATGAAGGCACTTAGGTAGTCCAACCTCCATCCTTTCCTGAAGCCTTCGGCAATAAATCCCTGCAACACAGTGTTGTGATATATTTTGGATTGTTTAAATAAAAGCAGATTAGCTTTTATTTAAGGACAAAATACCTGCCATACTCACCACATCAGGTAGGATGTAAAAATCAGGAAAACAATGATGAAGAAGCCACCAGCTGATACTCCATACACCCATATCTTCAGTTTACCATCTGTTGGAAGATGAGGAAAGAGGACAGAGGTAGAAGAGGAGAGAATAAAAAACTTTATTCTAAAATACACAAAGTTTTAAGAGATCAATTAAAGAGAAAATAGTAGCATCATTTAGGGGGAACACAGCAAGGGCTGGCAGGGAGTAACCCATAAACCCCCTATTTTTGACGGCAAAAAAGATGTCTGAAAAATTCCATCATTTTAAAGACAAAATTTTAACAGAAAGGGGTAGAGGCACAGGGTAATTGGGGTACATTCCCTCCAGAGCCCAGTGGCTGCTCTGGCAGAGGCAGTTCAATGCTGAGCTGACCCAGACAAACACAGGCAACACCTGATGTGTTTAGCTGAGGGCTGAGAAGGGATGGGATTGTTCTCCATAAATACTTGGGGGTCAGTTGGGGTAAACACCAGCAAGCACGAGTGAAAAAGCTGCTTAGAACTGGGAAACACTTGGACAACAAATGGGAATAAATTCAGCTTACAATAAAAACAAGAATAGGCTTTGTAATAGTAAGAGGGATAAAGCTGGGAAAGAACTTTCTGGTTGGGCCACAGGAGCAGGAGACAAAATTGGCTTTAAGACAAGGTCAGGCTGTGGATTGGGCTGTTTGGGCTGCAGTGACCCAGGACCCCTGCAGGAACCCCTGCAAGCACATGTGGGCTTGAGTCTGTTCAAACATTCCCTCGTCTCAGAACACTTTACTTGGACAGGTCCTTAATTACAAGCTTTGCATTAATAATAACAGCAATTTCTGAAAGATCAATATTTCTGTTGCTCGCTCTGTTCTGGCTGGACAGCTCTCCTCACAGGGAGCAGGTTTGGTACTTTTCCACGCAGCAGCAGTCTGAGCTGATTCACATCAACAGAGCTGCAAATACACACTGGAGGCAGCCACAGGAACCTGTGCTGTGCCCACAGACACGGTTTGACAGAGGCCATTGCAAATTCAGTCAAGTGAGAGGGACAATCACTGAGCCTGGTTTTCATTTTATGTTTGAATGACAAATTTTTTCAAAGGGAAACACATTTAATCAGATCCCATTCCTTCTCATTTCTCTTCCAGGCTTTGTGGAAAGGCTGAGTACCTCTCACAGATTTTCTCTGCTCCTTGAAACATTTGCAGATTATCTCCCATGAGAGAAGAGCTCTGTTCATCAGGTCTGGCTTGGTTTGCTTGGGTTATTTTACTGAAGTCTAGGTATGAAATTTGTTGCCCTCTCAACTGGAGTTGGCCAAGAAATATTTAGCAGTCCTGCAAAGGGACTGTCACAGCCCCATAAAGGCATCACAGCATGTCTGTTGTGAAGGCAGCTCTGCTCTCCATCCCCAGCAGAAAGGCACTGGACCATGTCATCTGACAATTCAAACAACGCTATTTAAATTGCCTCTCAAGTTGAAGAAAAGTTTCTGTACCTGAACTCTGGCCTCTCAAAGTATGGTTAAGAGAGGAAAAACAGACTGATTTGAAATCAGTTTTGTGCACTCCTGTAGAGCACTTAGAAGAACAAAAACATCAGCCTCATTAAATCAAAATGAAATTAGTGTTCCAAACTGTAAACAGGAAGGGAAATCACAGATTAGCTGGAGAAGGCACGTGTACTTTCATTGACCAACACAGTGTCAAGGACTGTGGTGCTGCAGGGTGTTAGATGCCATCCACACAGCAGCTCTCACCACAGACCTGCTATTGATGCCTGACAGGCCACCTAAAAACAGGGACCAGATAGGGATAAGGGAATAAAGGCAGGTATTTATTTGAAGGGCCTTCAAAGGTGCACCCTGGGCAGGCCAAAGGCTCCACCTAAGATGGACCTCGGGTCACGGGTTCTTCACACTTTTATAAGTTTGGTTCATTTGCACATCAGGGTTAATTCTCCAATTAAAGCTTCAGGTAATGATGTAATTTCCCCAAGCTCATCCCCCTTCTAAGATGTTGGTTTACACATTTTCGGGCCCAGGACAGCCTGGGTGTCCTTGGAGAGCAGGCCCAGAGAGGCTTTGTTATGTCTAGATGGGATGAGAGAACAGAAGCCAGCAGGCCACAAGAAACTTCAGAGCTACACACTAGGCAATACAGGATTTGAAAAATGTAAAAGTTAAAACCTAAGGCATGACTATCAAGAGCAGAACTGGTAGGTAACAGTGGTTTCCTGGCTCAGCCAGCTGTAACTACTGCAAACCCCTAACTAGTGAGCCTGAGAGCCTCTTTGAGGGGAGTAATTACACTTTTATTGTAAAGTTAGACAAAGGGGAGTGATTTGAAGAGCACCAGCCTTGAGCTGGGGTCTGAAGAGCAGATACAGACTGAAGAGTTAACTGCAGGATGCCACGGGGCTGCTGATACACTTAGCACACAGGGAGCACCTTTATTCCTTTCCCATATATTGTTTCTAGAACATTTCTGCCCTAAAATTAAGCAACACCATGTTCTGTAAAAGCTCTTCAGTCACTGTTTCTGTAGCAGACCCCGGGTGAGAGTTGGCTCACAGGTGGTGCACTGAGGTAAAGCTCTCCAGAAGCTTTTGGGACTGCAGACTCAAATGCTGATTTAAAAAGAGAGGACTGCAGCATCCACCTCCACCTCCCTCCCTTTTTCTAACCCCACAAAGGTACCAGCCAAAGAGATGACACCCAAGTAAGACTACCTACAGAGGGCCAGGGATGATGACAAAAAGGCAATTAACCCCAAACCTGTGACTCAAACTGCTGGTGAACTGCGTGGGTGAACTGGATGAAGGGTTTGATCAAAAAGCAGCCAACTTTAAAAGGCTTTGGACTGAGCTCTCTGAGCCCAGAGACTGTCAATGCAAAGGTTAACCACTGTCTGCAAATCAAATATGTAAATGTAACATTCAAAGTGTGATCACATATATCAGACAGAATTATGGCTCCCTGAATCCCCCAACAGAACCTTTCACTACATGTTTTCCAAAGTCTCATGCTCATTAGGAACTAATTGCAAACAAATGCAATGTCAGGTACCAGAAGAGGGGGAAGAACTGCACTGCCAGTATTTTATAATACGAGGAGAAGAGATGCGTTTCAGTAAAACCTGATGTGCCTGACACATTTGCTTCCCATTTTTAAAGTCCTATTTGCATTTCAGAAATTTGTTTTGGATGAATTCATCTTCAAAACAACAGTGAAAATGAGAATCGGCTATTACAACAACAGACCAGTCTGGGCACATCCAGTCTGTGGTTCCAACTGGGAAGGATTTTATGCTGTGGATGTCAGAGATCCACCTGGATTGAGCCACTTGGGCACAGCAGCTTCTCTGCCTTTGTGGGACACTTTTAATGTTGTAACTTCAACCCTCAAGACTGAACTCTACACTTTCTACCCTGTTCTTTTCATACATTTTTGAAACATGGCAAGAAACAACCAATGTTTTCTGTAATGAAATCTTAAGCACTTGCTGCTCTGAAACTTCTGAAGCTCTAGTGATCAATATCTTTCCTAGTCCAAACATATTACTTCTGGAAACATCATCAGATAATAGTTCTAAACATCCCCCCAAATCACATATGAGTGTACTTTTGCAAAATATTATTGCTTCATTCTGTCTTTGCTATCTCTCAACGTAAGAGATTGTGATTCCTCTGTACAGGCACAAAGGCATGAAAGACAGCACACGAGCTGGAAACTGGGAGGTCGCTCTGCAGCTCCCAGACACAATCTCTGATGTTATGATCTACAAAGCTTGTACCCTTCTTCTACAGAAACCTTCTAAAGACATTCTATTCCATTCATATTTAAGTTTTTCACCTGGATTAAAAGGTTGAATAGACCATCCTTTGAAAATGTCATGCATTTTGGAGTTGACAGGTTTATTTTTTCCGGCAATGGTCTTAACATCAGCTTTCTTATCTTCTAAACCTGGTACCTTCACGCAGTAATCCAGCAAACCATTTGATCTCATCACTTCCATATATCCCCGCTCACAGCCGCAGACTCCTCTCTGGGAGATAAAAGGGAATTCAGCATTAAACCAAACAGTGCCCTCTCACAGAACAGTGCACACCATAGGGAAAGCATGAACAAACTGCAAGGTATAACCTGCACACACAAATTCACCACCTCCAAACCAAGCCAGCCAGGAACTGGTGCCTGCAAGCCCATTTCAGTTCAAAAAAGCCAAACATATTTGGGGAATTGGTTGAAAAAGAGTGAGTTATTACAGAGAAGCCCAACATATAAACATTTTCATCCCAACAGGCTTAATAACAGGAATTTGTGGTGAACTCCTCTTGTCAGTAACAATTTTCCCACTGACACTGCTGGGCAATAGAGCAGACAAAACAAAATCAATCCTCCTTCAGACCCAAACCCTCCTCATGTGTTTCCACTCTGGTATTTCATAGGGCTATCTAAAATGAAGCTTTCTTATGACCAAATATCCACTACCCTGGATCAGACTAAGGAGTTTCTTCTCAAAGTTTTTTAAAAGTCTGTGGTTTGCTAAATAGATACTAAATTTTCTGGATTTTTAAAACAGTTTTTAAATTTTGTTTCCCTTTGCTAATTATCTTATATCTACAATGTCTGCCTGAGGGTCTAATACTCTTGATCCAAACAGGTGATTGATGCTCCTTTATCTCCTCTTTTACAGAAGTTTTAAAAAGCCCCTTTTCTACAGAACAGTACAAAAGCATTCAATGAAAATTAAACCAAGAAGTCCCAAAACCCCTGCACATAACAACCCTCAAAGTGCAACACCACATAAATACTCCCATCACTCGTTTGTGCAGGTTCATGGTTTCCTTTCAGGATGAAATTCCCACAACTTCCTCGAGGTGGTACCACGGACACACTAAACTATTTTCTGAGTCCTGGAATGCAATCTAAGATGCGATATAATTGATTAGATCTCGCCGTGTTAATCTCCCAGCCCTGCTCTGCAGCGAGCAGTTACCTGTGTGCAGTAGGAGAAGGGTTTCCTGCATGCTGGGCTGCAGTGCCGGACCTCGGCGGGTTTCGTCCGAAGGGGACACCCTCCTGGAAAAGAAAACACTGAGTGCCTCCAAGGGCATGTTTCAAAGTGCTTTTGTCTTGGATCACCACAGTGTAAGAAGTGCTTGCTTGCTTGCTTATTTTATATAGTTAAATACTAGTCTATTAAGCATATTAGCATAATATCTGTAGGCATCGCATTAATTAATTTGCCTTAACAAGGCAGGGAATTATTATCATACCCATCTTGTTAATGGAGAACAGAGATATACAGATTTAAGCAATTTGCCACTGGCCACATAGGAAGTTGGGGACAGAATCGGGAATTAGATGCAGATCTTCTGTGTCCTCATTAATGTCTTATCTCCATAAAATACATAATCCACCTAACGCCCTTGCCCACCCTCACTTGGGAAAGCCTGTGCTTCTATAGGAATAAAAACATGTTAATGAGTTTTTAAATACTTGGCAACCTTCGCACATAAGACTTTTGTTATTATCCTAACTAGTCATTATAAATAGAACCAGACATGAACATCTGCATTTTCGTTTCTACTCTCTCCTCATTTACCCTGTGCATATTGAAAGAGATCCCATGGATATGCAGCCCTCCTGCCTTTGTCAATCTCTCATGGAGCTTCAAAGTTCTGGCCATGAATTTCCCTTTTCATCCTGCACAGGCAGAATTTGTAGGTCATGGCAACAGCAGGAATCTCACAGTTTGAGTGATTTGAGACTCCTGTGTTTTGAAAAGAAGAGGAGGTACAGAAGATGGGGTCTCTAGCACGCGTGTGATCTCTTCTGCTCTCCACCGCCACAGGAAGGTTGAACTGAGGGCTGTGCAAGCCAGCCCAGGCAGCCCTTCAGTATGTGTGCACTCATTTCTGCCCATGACCAGCCTGACAGTAAGGGCAATTAGCCCAAACACTCCTGTGTAATACACGTGTGATATTGAGCTGACAGCAAGGCTGGTGAGCTCCCACCTGTCTTTCCTACACACAAATCCAAACTGAAATTGTGGAAGAGCGAGGAAGGATGCCCAACTCCCTCTGAGCAACAGAAGCAGAAGCAGAAAAGCCTGTGTGCAGCCATTTCACTCACAAGTGTGCGAGGCCACGTGGGGACATACCTGTGACATTCATTCCATCCGAGCGCTGACACCACACCGTGCGCACGTTGTCTCGCCAAGGGCTGGTTTGCCACAGGTAATCGAAACACTTCCCTCCTGCAACATCAACACCAGTTACTCTTCACCTCGCAACAAAGCCGGGAGAAATCCTCGGCGGGCAGGAAGCAGCGCTGCGGCCCGGCTACCTGAGCAAGGCCGCGTTTCCAGCTCCTGTCCGGAGCAGCTCTCCCGGTTCTCCGGAGACTGGACGATGAAGGCCCTGGATCGAGACTGGCGCCCGGCTGTCTCAAAGCTCCTGCCATTGATGCAGGTGAGCTCACAGGAGCTCCACTCTGACCACTCTGTCAGGTGGCAGTCACCTGCACATTGAAAGAAGAAATCGCAGGTTTTCAGAAAGAATTAGCCTTGAAGGATAAGGACAACCTAAGCATACAACAGCTTTAATAGTGAAATATCCCTAGGATATCACGCAGCAGTACACAATATTTGGATTTTCTGCTTCATGGGGTATCTCATTTTCTTGAAAAACAAAGGAAGACTTTCTGAGGTGATCTAGAAACAGCAGACTGAGCATTTACCTGATCTGCTGAAGCACAGATTTGTACTACAAGGGCTGACAGTACTCAGAGCTACGGGAGCATGTCCACCTCAGACAGCTACCACAGGCAGAAAATTCACTGTGACCTTCCAAAGCCTTTACCTGGACAAGGCACAGAGCAGGGTAACTGCAGCACACTTTCTTTCGATGGCAGCTCACCACACAATGCATTTTCTACTGGTTTGGATGTAGCAGAAACTGATCCATCGTGCACTACACATGTGAGGTTGCGGACTTGCAATCCATCTCCACACTGTCCACCCTACGGGAGCATGAAAGGGAACAGAGGCACACATCAATGACATTCACAGGCAACAGAAGAAACATGGTAGATTCTGCATGAAAAGTCTTCAAAGATACAAATTTGGTCTGTAACAGTATCCCCAGTTATGAGGAGACAAACGGAGATCTCTACTATACACCTCTCTGCAAAACCTCAGAGGCAGGGGCAGGACCACATAGGAAAGTGTGTCATTACCAAAGGTGTGGAAGAGGATACATTCATAAAGGATTAATACCATCTTCGAGGTCTGCCCTTCGTGCCTTTCACTCAAATTAGTGAATTTACTGATTCTTAATTAGTGCCCAGTTACATGAACACAGACCTTTTTGGTTTCTCTGAAGAAGCCAACAACAGGGCCTTCCCATAACAGACATGTTCTCTCTACTCTCCTTTGATGATACAGCCCAAGAAGACCACTCACATGATTTAAACCCTGCTACAGCAAAAATCCTTACTGCACTGAGTGCTGTCTGTGTCACGTTCTAAAGGGAGCAGACAGAGATCACCAACTTGTGTCACACACCCGAGTCAGCCATCACCTGTCAGCACTAAACCCCATTTGAACAAGCAAAAGGAGGCTCTGTCTGAGCCACTCCATGCTCATCACCCCAGCTCTGAAATACCCAGGCATACACCAAACTACTGAAGATTGACTTCATTTAGTGGAAAATCAATATTCCTAGGCTGAAGTTACGATCAAGGGCTGAGGATGCTCTGAGAGTTAAAGCATTGAGGCCATTTCTCGAGGCTGGAATTGTTTCATTCTCATCAGATAAAGAGCTGTGATGCTGTTGAGGTGCCTCGTGTCTGCACGATGCCTTAGGAACGCGCACCTGAAGCCTCGTGGAAACGGCACTTTACAAAATCCAGTAAACAAACCTCAAGAAGAGGGAAGAAACATTGCTTTTGTATAAGCAAGGGAAATGCTCCTTTGGATTTCTTGGCAGCGGATTCTTTTAAAATAATGGACTTCATCTGCAGAACAGAATGGCTCCTACCGAGTGCATTCATCCAGCAGCAGGTTTGCTAGCAGGAATCTCGAGAATGCCTCTCCTGCACACACCTGGCGGCTTTTGCATTCTCTCCATCCCTTCTGTTGCAGATCCACAATGAAATGGAAGTGAGAGCATAACTAGCTGGATTTAGAGCAGCTGCTTATCTAAAGCATCTTAAAGAAGTATTAGTGTAGATTTACTATACGCAGCCAGATTCCAAGTTTTTAACACCGTGTTTCACTTTAGTCAGTGTGTAACTTACTGTTCTAAATTACTGTTTCACTGCTGAAACTTCTGTTGTGGTCTGAGATTAATGGTGTGTGGAACACTCGTGCAGCTGTCCACTGGGTTAGAGTGCTTAGCAATGGCTGGTGGGAGCAGGAGAAGATGGGAGAATATTCTCAGGGGAAATGGGCACTAATCAAGCTGCAGTATTTCCAGTTTGAAATGACTCAAAGAATGACTGAATGACGGAAGAAGACAGAAGGAGTTTTCAAAAATATACTTCTTCTTCTTCTACAAGCAGTATATAATTATTTATATACATATCAATATATAAACAGTAATAAGAATACTGATAAATAAATAGGTCAAACCAATAAATTTTTCCAGTGCAACACTTTCCACTATAAAAGGCCACAGGCAATAGTCTTCTGTTTTCTGTCACACTATATTGGAACTACATTCATATTTTTTAATGCTTAGAATAAAAAAAAATCCCCAAACGTATGAATTCTCAAAACAATCCCAAAGATAAAGATTTGCTTTTTAACAGTGACTTTCACTTCCTTCCTTTCTTTCAAGACCAGCAATGGGTTTTTACAATCAATTGAACACACTTTAAAGATAAAATGTCACCCTGTCACTTACAGTGGGAGATGCTTTTTGGTATATTTGAAAAGGTCTTAAGCAATGCAGGAGCACTGCATTAAATTCCTTATCATCTTCAAAATTATTCATGTCCCCAAAATTATACATTTGAAGATCTGATTAATAGGTGTGGAACCAGAGGAAGTTTGTGGCAGCAATGGCACACTGAGGATGCAGGAAATAGCTGCTAATCAGAGGAGAACTGAAAGGAAACCATCACATATTCAAAACTCAGGGGATGGATTCTTTATTGTAAATGCTCTTCTCTGGAAGGTGTGATCATCTGAGGTTTGCCTAGAACCAGGATTTGCCTCTTGAGTCATGATCTCTTTGCTGGAAATATGTGGGACTTTGACTTCCACTGGGAATTCCTGCCATTTGTCTGCAAAAATTCCTACGCTGATCCTTCAGAGGATGCAGAACCCATCCTGGGTTTCCTAAATACAGGATGTATGTGCCCCTTCACCAGCACCTGCATGGAGCCTCCACCTCTCACCCTGATGGGAAAATAAGGAGAAGGTTTACACCTCCTGTGTCGGACAGCCAGGAATCTCTGGAATTCAGCAGCACACTAATGTAAGGCAGCATCTCCACAAGCCTTCTCTCCCATCACATCTGATACTTCCCACATGTAACACACTAAAAAGTAACAGCCCTAATGAGATGCCTCACCCAGATGCACCTTCAAGAACTGTTTTCCCTTTTTGGCTTCTACTGGCGTTCATGTGTTCACAATTATTTTAGGTAAAGAGTTGATTGGGCAATGCTTTCACAGGTTGATGAGCATTTAATCAGGTAGAAGTCTCTCTAATGAGGGAGTGTGTCGTGATCGCATTTAAGGGAGTGCTTTTAAAACCGTTAGAAAGAAAAGGTTCTTAGTCTTGTTAGGAATGTCAGCCAGCTCCTGTTTGATAATGCCTGGCTATTCCACTTATATTCCCTTAATGGAAAAATGATGAACAGTGTCAGCCACTGCTAATGTTTTTTTTTTTTAAGCTAATCAGAGTAAACCACTTCAACTCTAGGAGGAAAATGATTAATGTCCTGTAACCCTTTAAAATTGGATGTACTGACCAGTTCCCAAGTTCTGCATTCCTCTGAATGCAGGGGAAATGCCCCATGCTGCCACAGGTGTGCCTGGGATGTGTGCAGTTACTTGAGGAGCAAAACACTGATTTCCATACTGTGACAATCAGCAACACAGAACACTTAGAAGGCTCTATTCCTAACCATGAAGACAGCTCTAATTATTCACATGAAGTCAATTCAGCATAAAATAGTCCTCCTGCAACTAGGAACTGCAGTCTCAGTTATAATACAAGAAAAAAATATTTTAGCCTTATAATTAATTGTCCAGTTTCTATTATTACAGGAAGACACTTTCACACTATGCATTTTGGCCTTACCATAGGATGCTTTACCTTATTTCACAAAGCATCCTTGAAAACAGGACTTCTGAAAGCTTTCTTTAGAACACAGGCTTAAGCTGCTTTTCCAGTAAAGCACAGGAATAAATCACCCTGTATTTATGAACTACATTTAATTCCTGAGCACCTCATTAAAAAGAAGTGAGCATGAATAGAATGGCTTCTCTCCGAAACAAAGCAGAGAGGAGAGAAACTGCTCTGTGGTAATTGAAGAAGAGAAGCAGGCTCTAACTCACTGAATGCAGGGATGGTATCTGGGTTACGGAAGGCTGTGATTACTCGCTCCGAGCTGAAATTTAGCTGGGTTTGGGATGGGCACACTTTAATCTGCACAATGTGTTATTTATCTGGAGTAAGCCAGGGCCTTAATTCAGCTTCCCTACTAATTCTTTTATCTGTGTTAGCTCCTATGGTTGAAGGTCTCTTCCCTGATGTTTAACAGAATCTGCTTATGTTTGCTGGACAAAATATAAGCTGATGTTATCATTTTGTTCTATTTATGTTATGCACATGTTGTATATATGTTCTACACGCTGAGTACAGCACATACAAGGACCACAGTCACATCGCTAGTTGCACTGAATTGTTGATTATAGAAAATATAAATATACTTCTGTTTCTCTGATCTTAGACTGTCACAATCCAGATTTCATTTGTGAAAACCTGGGAAAATTCTGGGTATTTATTGTGCCACTCACATATTCACTACACGTCCCTCCACCACACTGAGAAACCATGTGGGTATTCAAGGCATCGGCAGAGCAGAAATCACAAGGGATGTGTGTCTTTATGTGCATTACTGGCTTCAATCTCCTACATGATATGATGTGGAGAAGCAGCCACAGATCTGGCACAGGTCCTGTCCCCTGGGACCAGACAAGGCTCATTTCCACCACACTTCTCCTACCTCCATCTCACCAAAGCCAGATTTAAGAAGCCTGATAAACCTCACTGCGAAAGATTCACCTCTGCTTAAACTGGGTTACCAGCTAATAACGTTTTAATATTGGAAATGTGATCTAACAGATAAGGAGAGAAGCAAAAGCACAGAGGGGAAGAAAAAGTCAATTCAAGCTTGATGGAAGTCACAGCCAGTGAAAAAATGATGGCCCCAGTGCTGAGCACAGGTGCCGAGTGTAGGGACAGCACATCGGAACTGAATCCAGACATTTTTAGATCATTAAAAAGATAGCCAGGGTAAGGAGAAAATAGAAACCAGCCCTTCATACAATAACTCACACTATTGTACTGGAGACCTGGGGGGGAAGACCTGCTGTACAGTCCTTCAAAAAAAAAAAGGAAATAAAAAAGATAAAAAAAGGCTAAGCTGTCTTGATACCTAGTGTATCTATTTTCTTGTTAGAGATATTTTATGTAATTAAATTACAGGTCACCATGACCATGCCCAGTCAAACACATTCACTCCATAAATCCCCTACAGTAATTCTATGAGCTCACGGTACTTGAACCCATATCACTATTTATGAATGGCTGCTGATGCTTGGAAGATGAGGGGCAGGGGAACTCCTGAACCTCCCCCTCTTCCCTACAGACCTTCACCAGCCACAGAGAGACCTCCAGCCCACGACCAGCAATTAATCCCACAACGCAGCGAGGGTTCTGCCGTTGACCGCGGCGCGGGGAAGCTGCGGAGGCGTCGGGCAGCGCCGGAGGAAGCCCTACCTGGACGGTGCAGGGAGCCCAGGGGCCCAGCAGCCAGCTGTAGCAGGGCTTCACCGGGCAGCTCCTGTGCTGGCTGAGCTGCTCCGGGCAGGGCCGGCCCTCGCCCGCCGCCCGCAGCACCACGGAGCGCCCACGCACCATCTGGCCTGGGCACGGGGACGGGCAGCACGCAGCCCGGCAGGCACGCAGCGAGGCACAAAGAAAGAAAGAAAGAAAGAAAGACAGATTTTGTAATTTATCAGCATTCCTAGCTCATTTCCCACCACTAAAATCTGTTAAAAAAGCAATTAATTGGGAAGACTGTTTGGATAATAGGGATGCGATTGCTAAGTCTAAGAAATGCAGTCACTGATATTTTCAAGCACACTTTTTAAACACAGTTTTGTATGTTTTCCAAATATAGTATTTGTTTATGCAACACATTTAAATACTTGACTAGATCCTGATTATTAAATATGACAGGAAAATAATTCCTATGGCAGCAGCATTTCTACCATTACATATTCAATATGTTTCCAGAGATTTTTAACAAATGAATTTTCTTTTTATGAGCAATTATGTGGACCTAATTTGAAAACTGCAAACACTGTAGTGGCTATTACCGTCCATAACCACATCTACCATTTCCATTAAAATCCTATTTATTATTGGTGAAAACTTCTTCAGCCACTGAATGGAAAAAGCAATTATGTTACTACTTTTGAACTAATAAAACTGAATATATTCATTAAAGTTGCAGCAATTCCATTTCCACCTCCTTTGCTGTCCATTTATGTCCAGGAATGTTTTCACTCAAAATGTTTCAATTAGAATGCCATCTCCAATTAAAAAGAGGAGTGGAAAAGAAAAAGCCCTTATGCAGTGGGATGCAGAAGATTGTGCTGGGAATAATATTTCTGCCCTGTCTTTCCATAGGTGTGGATTTGAGTTAAAAACTGAAAGGTCTGGGCAGTAAGGGCAGGCAAATACAACAAAGCAGAGGCAAGTGGTAATTGCTAACCCAGTGCAAAGGAAGAGATAAGGTGTTGTGGTGGAGGTCTCCCTTTTGGACCACTGCCCTTCAGCTGCTTTGGTGAGCAGAGGGGAGTCTGGTGGGACAGCAAACACCCTGCAAAATACAGAGGCTGCAATACCCAGCCAGATCCTTCTCCAGCTATTTATGCACATGATTTTTAATTAAGGATACTGCAGGTGTAAGGCACATCTCTGATATCTGTCATCATGATCATCCATAGAGCAAGGTTTCCAAAAACATTTTAGCAAATAAAAATTAAAAGCAGACACACTTGGAAAAGGCACTGATGTATACCTTAGCAAGCTCTCTTACCTTTATTCCCTTGCTCTGACCCACTGAATTCCATTTTTAAACCCATTAAAACCAATTTTAAGACTTCTTCCTTTTCCAGTTTTAATCCCTTAGACCAGGGGAGTTTGTAACAGAAGTGATGATAAAAGCTGTTATCCACATGACTGTGCATTCAGCCATCATGGGATCAGATACATTAGGAGGTGGAAAAAATCCTACCAGCTGAGAGGAAGGGAGAAAGGACAGGAGAACAAGGAGGAGAACGATGACAACGAGGAGAAGGACAGGAGAGGAGAGGAAGGAAAAGGACCAAAAGGAAAAAAAAAAAAAAAAACGCAAATGAAAGGAAAACTCCTGTGGTTCACTGGGAGGTCAGAGCAAGGGAAGCGAAACCTCCCAGCCTGCTGTTGATGAACCCCTCAACAGCTCTCCGTGACCAAAATTAGCTGTTCCTTTCTCTCCAGCCAGAGACCAAATTTGCCAAATTTGTCTTAATGCTGAATGCTGAATATTGGCGAGCAGTGGAAAAGGCTCTTTGGGAACCAGTGGGAAGCCCGTGGCTGCAGGGTTCTAGGGCACCCTGCCAGGCACCAGCTCCCTGCATGGAGCTAAGGAAAAGGAGGTCTCCTGAGGTTAAAAGATCCAATTTCATTAGGAGGAACTTGAAAGCCTGAAGCATTCATCAAGCTATTTTAATTAACTAAATAATTTCCTTTTGTACACTCTGTTTAACATGTTTCTAGCAATATGTAAATGGGAAGATCATTGAACAGAAAGAGGAATTAACAACCTTTCTTTCCATTTTGGTTTCCTACAGTTGGTTATCCAAACTATTGAAACTCACTACAGTCCCAGTGGGCAGCTGGAGCTTGACTCAGTCTATCACTTTCTTTTTACACTGTGAATGAATCATTAGAGAAAGAAACTTCATTGAAACCTTTCTTTGCACAATGACTGCAGTGAGTTTCTTGAAGCTCTATGGTTTTTTTACTCCAAAAACATTATCTAGGTGCTCGATTACCACTCAAGTAGCAGAAAAACTCTATATTTTCTTTTTAAATACCTTATCTTTGCTGCCTATGCAGAACAGAATCTCACTGCATCTGAAATTAATTTGCTTCCAATACAAACTCTAGAAGAGTTGAAGCAATCGTAGGGTTTTTTTTCATTTTCCTTTGAATTGTTCTCTAATTTCCCAATTAATTGGCCACATCTCTGGTTCCTCTGTACTACAATGTTATATGATAAAAAAATTAGGAAAGAAAGTGTGCTGAAATTGAAAATAAACGTTTCTTCATATCCTCAAATTAGTTTTGAAAGGGAAAAAAAGCAAAAGAGGCCAGTCTTGTTAATGCTGGTCCCTTAAAATTCTGCTTTGTGTCAGCAGCAAGAGTTGCAGCTCAGGAACACAGGATTATATTTTCAAATTAGAAGAGTAAGATTTTTTTTTACCCCCACAAAATTCTTGCCATTCCTTGCACTTTATCCCCACAAAGTGGTGTGTCACAGCTGAAACCAAGAAGATTCAAATTCCTGCTACAGCTCATCCCAGCCACAATGACCAACACGTTGTAACCCGTTCAGTGAGTTTGAGCAGAGCACACAAAACACAGCTCTACCAAGGAAGCACAAGACCAGGGCAGGGATCAAGTTATTTAAATAAGCCTTGGAGATCAGGTTAGGTCCGGTCACAAGCAGGTGGGACAGGTGATCAATAGGGCTTTTCATCCACGTGCCACTGGCAGTCCCTCCAGCAGGCACTGGGGCATCCCCAGCGACACCTCCCGCTGTCAGACGGAGCTTGCCAAGTTTGAGTGGCAGGCGAGAAAGCACCACAAGAAGTTCTTCTGCAGAAGGCGACACCAAAAATGTTTTCCCAAATTGGTGATGATCCAGGGAAGAATATAACCACTGAATTTTTCAGTTGTGTGCATCCTTGTGCCCCTTCCCTGCTATCCCACAGGTCACTCTGGTGTTGGGGTTCACGTCTCCGCAGTCCACTGCGGTCCTGCTGGGGGTCTGAGGACTCAGGCACAGAAACATGTTCAGCCCTGGTAAATCCTGTAATTTCTCTGATAAAGTCAGCTTTGTCAGTGGCAAAGCACAGCTGGAGGTGGTTTTATGCAATTTAGCAATCCTGTTAGAGAACTTGGGAGAAGCCATGTGGGATTGGAAAACGTTTATGTAGAAAAATTCAGCATCCTCATGTATTCATTTGCCTTAACAAAGGAAATTCAATTTGCTGGGGATTATCCTCACCAAACATCTTTCCAGTAACTTTGATTCAGGCCACGGAAGCATCATCCATTAAGGCAGTTCTATACATCCTTTCATAGCAGTACAGCAACTGATGTAAGAAACCCTTATATATAACCTAGTGTCAGCCTAAAGCCCTGTCCAGCATCCTGAGCAGAGGCTGCCCAGAACTACAGCTGCAACAGGCAAACATCAGTTACACATCTCCACAGGCAGGAAAGAGATCTGCTCTACTCATCATCATTCATAAAAATCAATATATTTCCCTTTGGCTGCTGTGTACCAGAACTGTGTTAGATGCCAGTGCCACATGAACAGCAGCACCACTTCATGTTTAAATGCATTATTCCATAAAATAAAACCTGAGTAAAGGTACCACCCATTAAAATATATCACATCAAACTGTTACAGGAAGAGAAGGACAGAATAAAAATGTTAGCAACAATGCTTGAGTAAAAAAACATGTGAAAATACACATCCAGCAACACTAAATTTTGATCTGAATTATATTTAAATTATGTTTCTCTTTGAAGTCCTTTAGGGTGCTTCTGCAGGCCCTTCACATTCTCTCCAAAAAAAGCCAGAAAAGCAAAATATTGCCGTGAGCTGATCCAGTAATGCTGCATTCAACTTGCTGTGAATGATTTCTGAGCCCTGAGCACCTAAGCCCTGCATTTCAGCTGTACCAAACTGTGGGCAATTACTTACTGGCAGAGGGAAGCAGTTATGAGTGTTTACTACAGCCAATTCCCACAGCTCGTTTATTGTCATCTTTTGTTTTTTCCTATCTAATTTGAGGCTCCATCCTACTCCCACGAATGCCTGTGACAAACTCAGGGTGACTTCAAAGGTGTCGCAGTCCATGACCCTTCAGGCGGGAAACCCTCGCTGTGTTCCCCTGAAGCACCACCTGTAGATGAGTACACAAGTAAAGCCTTCTCTGTTATTGCCATCATCCAGGAGTATTTACAACCCACTGGAACTCAGTGAAGCAGCTGAAATGATGGTGTTTGTGCTGTTGGAACCGTGCAAGGACCACGGCCACAGGACTGTGCCAAGGTCTCTCCACCAGGGATGTTTGGTACCAGGGTAAATCCACGCTTTAGAGCTGACACAGCGAAAGTCAGATCAGGACCGAGGCTGCAGGAAAATCAACCATGTGCTTGGAATAATCTGGATGCAAAGTATTTTTGTTTCACTGATGCTCCTGCTTTGGCACAAGGTTCAGAAGAGTCTTGAGTCCCTGCAAAGTTGTTCAAGTGGTAGAAAAGGACTGAGCCAAACTCGGTTTCTTTATGACAGTTTTTAAGAGTTTTCCCAGCTGCTTAGCTGCCACAGGTTCACAAAAAAGTATCTCCAGCTTTTAAATCCATGTTAAACCACAGCAGTAGTACAGTGGCCTGTACAAGACAGCTCTCGAGCCAGCAGTGTGACAGAGATCTTTGAGGACCAGGGATGACCCAAAAACCGAGCTGAGCTTGGGCTTGACTGTGTGGTTCAAGCAGCCTCAATAAGGTTTGGCACCTAAAGCCAGGACACTCACTGGAAGCTCTCTTTCAGCAGGGCACAGATGTTTCCAGCTTTCCTCCGGTACAGGACATGAAGTAACTCCTTGTATCCATTGGCAGCCATCAACTCTTTAACCAGTCTTTGGAATTTGCACAAGCATTTCAGGATCAGGGGCAGGATACAAGACACACCTTCACTTGAATACATCCTTTTGCAAACTATGCAATGTAAGAGCTCAGTATGAAAAAACCTTCAGGTACTAGGTGAGCTGCTCCTTGAGCATGCTAAAAGCCATAAAAGCTTGCAACCTGCTTTTGCACTGTTCTCTGTTTAAGTTAGTAAGTGACTGAACACTCAAAAAATTAAATTAAGTTTATTCAGCAACACGAGCATTAACACTCCAAAATGGATTTTGAAGGAAAAAATAAAATTTGGAATTAATAGTACTCCCAGTGTGTTGTTGTTAAAACACTGCCCATGAATTATTCATTTCTGTTAAGAAAGCACTACTTCACAAACGGGCTAAAACCTCAGCAAAGAAAGAACAGCACTAATCCAAATATTAAGCTTTTTCTGTAACACGCTTTGATCTCTGGAATCCATCTGAAGGAATCACTTTATGGAAGTTAAGAGCTTTTTTCTTTTTGACCTTAAGTGAATTTGATTCAAATATACATTATGGCTTTTGAATCTTAATGACCATTAGCTGTACATCTAATGCACATCAGAAGCCTGGGAAATAAAGTCCCAAGATTCTTGAGAATAAAACCTTCAATGCATTTCCTCATGTCAATACTCAAAGGGTATTTTAAATCATATGAGTTGAAAAAGGTCCTAATCCTTTCACTTTTTGTATGCTGGTGAGCAGTACTGGCTATAGAAAGTCTTGCTGAAGTTACTGGGGTCATAGAAGTGTTAAGGAACCTGTGGATGCAAGATGGAGACACAGGTATATGCTAAATGATGAAAAATAGTCTTTGTGTGTTTTTCCAATGGGATACAATTACATTACTAAAAGTTACTTCACCAGAAGATTTGTATTTATTTATTAATCTCTTCAGAATCCTGTAACACTCCCCAGCTCTTTGCTAGCTTTACATACTCCTCATCTCCAGGGTTAACATTTGCTGTGACTGAATTTTGAGAGTTTGAATTAATTAACAAATAATCCTCCAGACATCTGACTACTTGTTCCCTAAGCTGCATTTTTCACTTTAGAGTACTTTGAGAATAGCCTGCTTTGCTTAAAACACCACCTCAGGAGCTCAAGAGTGTCCAAAATCACCTCTGAAGGATTTGGGTGTGGCTCGAGGCTATCCCAGAGCTCTGTACCCCTATTCAGGGACTGCCTGAGCCCGCCTGGGGCTGTGGGTGCTGTCTGTGCTGCTTTGCTGAGGTGCGGGGGTCAGGAGGGCATAGGGACTCACCGCCGGCGCCGCACGTGTGGGAGCACTGCGACCAGGCTGACCACGGGGAGAGCTGGCAGTCCACGGCACAGCCCACCACGCACCGGCTGCTCGTGGGCACGGGCTTCTCCAGGCGCAGCTGTGACAGGGAAACACAGGCATCAGCTTCCCCAGGCCCCAGCCACCTCCTGCCACAGCCCAGCACCCAAACAACAACTGGCAGCAACTCTGCAGGACACCTGCACGGTGTCTGCGGGGAGCTTCCCCGAGGGTGCAGTGGGTGAGCGCGGTTTCAGTGCTGAAGCGTTTCACATCTAAGCATCCCTCAGTGTTTGGGTCTTACTCCAAAAGGAGAACCCCAGACCTCTAGTAGTAGGACAGTCTCCCTGGTCCCCAGCTTTGGGATGGTACAGGGTTGGCAGCCATGCCCCATGTGTTTGAGTCAAGGAGTGACACCAGCCACTGACACCCCTCTGTCTCCCAAAGCCCCCAGCCAGGCGTTCCCAGCACCAAACACAACTTTTCCACCATTTATGGGGGATGTCCTGGCGTGGATCAGGAGGCACCACCAGCTTTCTGGCAACACAAGGACGTCTGGGTGTGTCCCAGCCCTGCTCACCCGCTGGCAGAGCTGCATGCTGACGGTGGCCCCGTCGCTGCGCCGGCAGCTCAGGAGGCGGCGCCGCTCCCCCTGTCCGCAGGTGGCATTGGCACCCAGCTGGCACCCGCTCCAGCCTGCAGACACAAAGCAGAGGGTGCACTGCTGCAGGTCACCTTTATACTCGACACACAATCACAGAATGGCTTGGAAGGGACCTTAAAGACTGTGTAATTCCAAACCCCTGCTGTGGCAGGGACACCTTCTCCTACACCAGGTAGCTCAAAGCCCCATCCAGCCTGGCTTTGAAGCCTTGAACGTGGGCGTTCCCTTCACCTAGAGCAGCACTGGCCCATGTCAGGGCATCCCACACCCAAGAACAAGCCCCCACAAAAGGAAGTTGTTCTCAAAGCCAGGCAAGTCTCAGAGGAGGCACCGCTCGCTTCACAGTCCGATACCGTATCCCATTAGGACACCGGTACATCAGAGTGCACGTGTTGAACACTGATAAAGGGTATCAGTTCAATCCAGTTGGCACAGGTACAAGACTCTATTGTCTGAAGTAAAATTCCACTTTGATAAAGCAGCTGGGGAAGTTTCTGAAGGGGAACTCTGGTTTAACCTGTTTTTGTCTTGAGGCAAAGCTATCCATTATTTAAAACTAAACTCTAATACTCATGAAATAAAAGCAGTATTTCTAGCAGAAGAAAATTAATATCTTATTACGTGTCTGAAATTATGTTGGTCAGAATACAACTAAACTGAAATAAGCTTTAAAACATCATTTAAAATAAACAAAAAGCATAACAGAAGCCACTAAAATTTCCATACGCCACCAATAAATAAGAAGGATGAGAAGAAAACCTATTACTTTGTGTCTTCCACCTCTGATAAACATGAACACATAAATGTTCTGCATTTCTGAAATGTGATGATAAAAAAGGCATCATCCTGCTGCCTGTGTTTCTAGGGCTTTTATTACAAACAGGCTGAGTTTATATTCATATATTTTATCTTGCTTTGTTCTCCCTTCCCACCAGCCCCCAAACTCCTCTTAGATCTTTCCTCTTTATGCCTCTCTCATTTATTTCAGCTGGTCAAAACAAAAGGAATTTTTCAGTTTTGTTTTGTTCATTTGTTTGCAACAGAACCAATTGCTTCTAAGGTCCTAAATAATGCATTTTGCTCTGAATATCCTATGCCCATCCAAATAACCCATACTGCCTTCAAAGCAGACTTCTGTTGGGATTATTGGCTTCACCAGAACCACACAGATGATACTCTTTTAATTGGAATTTTGTAATTAATTCTGTTGATAACCCATTGAAAATCCCATTTAGCATGCTTTATTTTCAGTGTACCTGCAATGACAACCTAAATAAAAAAATTTTGCATTTGTCCACTAATATGTAAAAATGTAGGCGTGTAATTAACTTTATTGAACCCAACGATGTCAAGGCTTTAACCAACACCCAAGCAAACACAACTAAAAACACTTACTAAGGGTATATTGAAAATTTACACCTACCTGTTAGGTTGTACTGGTATTGGAAGCAATTTTGATTAAGAATACATGGCTTCATTTGTGAATCTTCAGGGCAGGGCTTTGAACTGACAGGAGACCTCAGCACTTGTCGGGTTCGGGTTTGCATAACATTCGGGTCACACACCTGGACAGAGAAGAGATGGACAGTACAGAGACCCCAGTAAACCACACAGACACCACTGACCCCAGAAAATCACAGACACCACAGACCAGGGCTGCTCATGCACATCCACAGCCACGTGGAGGCTGGATACAATCCCACTCCTGCTCTAACAATACTTAAAAGCATATGAAGGAAAAGAAATGTGGTTCAAAGTCAAGAATCCAATATTATTAAAAGTCATCTTTTATCCACCCTGATTTAGCTATTTTAGCACTCCTATACTATTTTTTTCCGTGTTTTTTGGTAAGGATCCTTGGGGACAGTGGGATAAAGACTGCACCATTTTGCTGTGCCCTGCTTTGCACCTCTTTCCAAGGCTTCCAATAAATACTTGCCACAGTACTGAATAATGGGACAGGATTTATGGCACAATTAATGTGTTTTTAAGTAATATCTGATATTACAGCAAAGCAGTAATTTCAAAGAAGGACATTTGTAATTGCATATCAGTTCTGATGCTGACAACAAGACGAGGTGACTTTTCAGAGTGTGTGATACCAATACTGATGGCCGGCTGCCTATAAACCGGTATTTGCTTGTTTACATTTCCACAGGAATATGAACTAACTGAGGCAGGTTTTCATTTCTGTTTGTGCATCACAGGCATGAAAACTGTTTGTTTTTAGCAGCTCTCGATCCTCACTCTCATAGCACTGTGGAGCTGTTTTCCCACAATCCAGCAGCGGCAATGGGTGAATGGAAGTGGTCGCAGCAAACCTAATGGAAATAAATCCCTTATTAAAGGTATTCACTGCCATTTATTGAACAGGATGACCCATTTAATTCCTAACAGCTTCTCATTAGGATTGCTCGGGAACAGCAAAGAAAACAACAAAAAAGCAATGCATGTAGAAGCAGATTTTCATAAATGCTTGGGGATTTAAAACATGATCTTTCTATAGAGTGCTGTAATTACGAAAAATAACTAACAGTTTAAAACCACGGGCTTATTACCATGCAACAAACAGCCTGCAAATACTGAACCCTGCATGGGTGGAAGTGTGGATAATTCCTGTATTGTGAATATTAAAGGGAAATGTAATGGCCTTGCAGCATAAATCTGGATCTCAGACTGCTGTAAACTGGATTAGCTGCACAGATGATAGCAAAACTGAACAGAATAAATATCAGGACAAATGGGAAAAAAAGTCTGGTCTGGTCTTAAAATACATTGTCAGGGCCTATTTTTCTTATGTTTACGCTACGTGAAGGAAAATCTATTATGTTTTTATTGCTGACACACATCTTGTCAAATCATTTTAAATGGTAATCTTATTTGAATACCCTTGGTCAGCTAAAACACCCAATTGTTTCTAATTATCTGAAAATTAAACCTATGCTAAGTGTTTACCAATAGTTTACTGCCTTTTTCACAACTAATCTGATTGTCCATTCTCACAACTAACACTAATAACTTAAATGATTTGCCAATAAAGCAAAATGACTAAGGAAAAAAAATCAAAGCATGTATCTCAGTAGCTACTCCTAATTAATGTTTCTCTGAATTATGTTACCAAAGGGAAAAAAAATCAATGGATGCTGTGACAGAAGTCGTCTGTGCCAGCTCAGAAATACCAGTTTTTGCTCCCTTCAGAATAAGAACCTGCAGACATAAAATATGCATCATTTGCAGATAAGTAAATTCTTTTAATAGAATTGTATTTTTCCCTTGTCTAGCATGGCCCCTGTTGTGCTCGATTATAGGACATTGATGCAGCCCAGTGCTGTCATGGAGCCCCACAGTTTTCCTGGCTGGCACAACCATTTTCCCTCTCAGATATCCTCCCAGTAGGCAGCAGACCAGTTGAACAGGTCAAAATCTATCTGGTATTTGCCAGGATCCAAACAAACAACTGGTTTACTGATGGTCTGAAGCCAGAATTCACACTGTGCTGATGAGCCACAGTGCTCAGAAGCCAGAGCTGATGCAATAAGCCCTTCACTTTTACCACTTTTGAATAATAAGGAACCTCTGTAGGAAAAGCATTCATTTAATCAAGCTGAGGACATGGGAAACATGCAAAAATTCAGAGTTGGCAAACTGTAACTAATATCCTGTAATATTATTTGTTGAATTTCTCTTAACGTCAATTGAGAAGTCAATTTAGTTTTATAATTGATTTTCTGCCCTTACTCTTTCAAGTTAAGCACGTAAAAAACAGAGCCAAATATATATGGAACTGAGTAAGCAGCAGGAGGGAATGACTTGCAAAGAAAGAGATGAAAGCTGGAATTTTCAAAGGAGCAAGAGGGAGCTGAGTACCCAGCTGCCCTGAAATCTCAATGGGCTTGGGTGCACAGCTCCTGCAGGACCCCTCCAAAAACCCAGGCTGGAAAAAAATCAAATATTTACGACATGGCAAAGGTTGAGGAATGGATTGGCAGGCTCGGTGTCATTAGGGAATGTGAACAGTGAAAGGAAAGAAGAGGGATTGTTTGCAGTGGGGAGATGCTGAGGGTACTAACAAGCAATGCCTACAGGGCATGTCTAGTCCTGAATGTGGATCTTAAAAAATACTGAGAGCAAAACCACTCACTGTCAATGGCAAATCACAGGCTTAGGAGGTAGGACAGAAATGGCAGTCAGTAACTTACAGAAAAGGCAGCAAAAGAAAGAAATATTCCTTGAGTACTTAAAGTAAGAAATTATCATGGGATTAATTAAGATTTGGGCAAGATAACAGGTTGATTCTGAGTATTATCACCAATGAAGAAAATGAAAAAACTAATTTGACTGTTCAAGAAATCTTCCCTACAAAATAGTAGTGAAGGTGCCATTCAGGTACACGGATCATGACTGGATCTGCCCAAGGGATCCAACTCTCTAATCACAAGCATATATGAATCTACAGTTTCTGGGGTTTTAAATAAATAAAGCCCACTGTGATGCAGCAATGCTTTACTGAGTATCCTCATTTACAACTCTTCTCTTCCCACTGAGTGGATGCTATAGTTCCAAAGACATTATTTTACTTCCTACTGCTCTATTAGTAACTGGTGCTTTCACTGATGACAGATGAAGCTCTTTTAATTATTTTTTACATTAAGTCAGCTATTACCTCCTGTAAGGCTATTGAAACTCATTTGTGCTCAGCATCAGCCAACATTTCCACAGTGGAAGCATAAGGAAAGGCAGGTGCCTATAACAGATGTGTTCAGGAGTGGGAGTTGGCCTTGTATTTCTGAGATCATCTCTTTATGCTCATGATACTTACTTTATGCCTGTGGTTATAAATCCCTTAACTGGTTTCCATAGTTGGGAGGATCTGGTATATAGTCATGGGATAGAAATGGGCATCACAGCAAATGTTCCCTATTCTGGGAAACTGAAGCCCACTTCTGATACCACCCAGATGAGAAATAAAGATTTATGGATCCAAGAAGGACAACGATTATGGGTGCCCACTGGCTATAAATAATAGGAGAAGAAACAAGTCCTAAGAAATGGAGGTAGCTGTGGTGCACAGAGGTAGAAGGTCAGAGGCCTGGAGAACTCTATGTACCTTCAAGATCAGGTGCAGATCAGTTTGGCTGTTAAGTTTTACAAACTATGTTGCTTGTTCAGATTCCTTGTTGATGACTGTAAGCAATGGGGGGTGTAATTCTGGCATATGCATGCTTTGGAACTGGTGATAGGAATAGAATTAATTCCTGGATGAAAATAATAATGGGGTGCCAGCTCAGGTGGCACATTAATAACCTACAGCAGTAAGATGTCATACACAGACACAGTAGGCTTCTTTACGGGTATAACTGTGCTGTCCCAGCCTACTTTATAGTATTAAATCTCACCATTTCCATTATTCTTTTCCACAACCTATGAAAAAGTTGAGCTAGAGCCATGGATCTACAGGCCAGATTATATAAACCACTACAGAAACAAAATATTCTGAAGCAATGAGAAGTCCATAAAATGTTAAGGCAGGAATAAATCAAAGTTTTTCTCAAAGGACCGTTTAGAAATTACAACAGCCATCATCTTGATTCTATGAGGGAATTCCTGGCACTATTGACTACTGCATTTTTAAATATTTCTTTTAGCCAAAGCTATTTTTTCACCATGACCACTTGTCACTATTTAAAGCTAACATAAAAAGTGAGGGACAAAAACATACTCAAAGGATGCACCCAGCCTTTACTTCAGACAATCACAGGACTGACAAAGCACAGAAAGTTTGCTCTAGAAGAGAAGGGTACTAAATAAAATAAAGCTGCAAGGTTATGAAGCTAAGTTTCAGTGTAAGAGCTGTTAACATATCACACATTAATACACACTATTAGACCCTCTTTGTGATGGAATTTAAGAGCTGTCCATTGATCCAGGCTTTCCTATGCATCATAATTGTACAGCAGAGAGGCTATAACCCATTACAGGGCCCTTTAAGCTGTTTAATTTATCAAGCAGCCTGTATAATGCATCCTGCACTATAAATAGTGGGCTGCATTATTTTTAACTCGCTATTCATAAGGAAAAATACAACCTCAAAATAAGGTAAATGCAAAGGCAGCAACTGTATTTGACTATTTTTAACAGAGCAATGAACCGTTATATTGTTCATGCCGGTGTGGATGTTTTGTAACAATTTAACAAGCCATTTACAATAACATGAGCAGTCTTTTGAAATGGAAATGCATTTGCATAAATTTTCTTTTTCAGACGCATCCAGGTTCTGAAACCTTGCCTGCCTCCACACAGAACCATTACTTTTTAAAAAGTGATTGTTAGCAAAGATTAATAAAAATAAAACAACAAATCTAAAACTACAGCAATTACCAACTTTTTTTGACAAAGCTATACAAAAAAAATCCAAGTCACAGCTATGCATAAGGAGCAGCGCATGTTCTTCCAGAAAGCCTCAACCTGCATAATTCTCACACTTGACCTGAATAAATTATCTCTTGGGCTAGAAAGACAACTCTGTGCAAGCCTCACTCTTCAGTCCAGCCTTCACACTGCAGCCAAACTTACGTGTCTAACCCAGAGGGGTTGGGGAGTTTCCTCTGGAGATACCCAAAAGCTGTCTGAGGACACAATTCTGAGGAACGTGCTCTGGGGAATCCTGCTTGAAAAGAAAGGACTAGATGACCTCCAGTGGTCCCTTCCAACCTTGCCCGTTCTGTGTTCAGGTACCAGTTGTGATGAAGGCTTTGGCAATCCACACAGGGACTCCCAGCGTCTACAGGAGTCCACAATTTCTCTTCCAGTTGGCATTTCCAAACTGTAACAACTCCAACTTGCATCGACCAAGAAAGTCAGAGCAAACCTGAGAGCTCGCTGTATCGCTTGGTGACACTTTTAATCCGGTCAGTTGTGGCAGCATCACACTCCCCCCCAGATTCCAGGGAATAATAACTCAATTGTCACAAGTCCTGAGCGCAGCACGTCGCCATTGATCCGTGAGGAAAATGCTCGCTGAAATGGAGACAGCTGTTCTCACTCACTACACACGCAGCCTCCTATAATTAACTAATTTCAGACCTCTTGGAATTAGCTGCTAGAAATGCCAACAGCTGAGGCAAGCGAGGAGGCCACTCCAACCCACAACGGGGGCTGCGACAGCCATCCACCGCCAGAGAGCTAACGAAATAGATTTGAGGTAATTATTTCAGGGACTTGTAGCACCACTCGCATATTAACTCTTTTTAAGAATGCTTTGATGAATTCAATTGAAGTCAATTAATTACATTTCCAAGTCAGATGAATACAAAGTCGAGACGCCGCAGGAAGTGTGTGTTATTCCATCACTGAATATGTAACAGAGATGACAGGATTTCAGTTCCCAGATTGTTTAGCTGGGTCTTTGAGCAATCAAGTGATGATGTCTGACTGAACAGGCTATTGTCCCTGGAACGAACAGGAAATCTCTGAAGAAAAGTGCAAGTCAGCCTAATCTCCTTGTGATTTTTTGTCGGGTATTTTTTGGGTTGGTTTTTTTTTTAACTAGCAAGCTTCAAACTGTTATTTAAATGGCTTTAAAGGCTTGATATTTAAGTTATGTGGATCTTACTTAGAGACAAATAAAAAAACATTATAAGCCAAAAAATAGTCTTCAACCGCAGGGAAAACCATTTTGAATTTACTTCTCACTTTAGAAAAAGTGAGAATAATAGGGAAGATTTAAATCAGTAACTATGCTTTTCTTGAATCCAGCATGGAGACAAAACTTCAAAGCAACCTTGAGGCAAGATATTTCTGACAGCTTCATTTCTGCCCATTAGATGAAATATTAAAATTTACCTTTGTGTAGCAGTGTTAAATAGCACCATAATCAAGATGCAAAATATGTAATTCAGTTGAAACACACACATAAAAGAATTGTGGGAGCATCTAAAATTATAAAAGACCACAAAAGTGTTTAAAAGCAAAAGGGAAATGCAGCCAAGAAAGGTAGAACAAATACAATGTTTTAGCAGAAAAAAGTATTGAAGAAAATACTTTCCATTGACAAAGCAGTCTCCACCTTTATGACTCATTGATTTCAGCACGATTCAAGATCATTTACCATCCTGAAAGTGGAAAATTCACGAGGGAAGAATATTGCTAGAAGATAAAACCAAGTAATACCCTAGAAAGTATCCAGAGTACAACGACATATTGACAAAAGGTACAACGGATAATCTAAAAGGCCTTTTTATATTCAGCTGATAAGAGTTAGTTATTCTGCTATCAGGATGAATTTATTATCAACACTGTAAAACATGAGCAGAACACCAAAGCGACTCGGAAAGAATTCTCACCTGACCAAAATCTTAGGTAAATATCTCAAATCAAAGAGCTCCACAGGCAAAGATGAGGCTGAAATTGTGATTGCTCATTTCTTACAAACTAGAATTTGTCAAATTTCATAAATCCTCTTTATCTCCAGCAGGTCAAACATGACCAGAGCTACAGGAATGGTCTTTGGCAACTGCCTCATGAGAGTGCTATGACTAAAAGTGTGCCAACCACTGTGGTATGAAATGTACATGTGCTTGAAAAAGAGCAGCCAGGATGCATAGTTTTGCTTTTTCATTGCAATATTATGTGATCTTTCAAAGTTTTTGAAATTTTTGAGTCCACTGATTCATAGCTGTCCTAAGTGACCACCTTTCCTAGTGGCAACTCAGGAGGTGGAGGGTTCATTAATCACCCTGGTGCTGGCAGTGCCTCACTCCCGGCCACCACGAGTCCCTCAATCCCTGCCCCACACACACCAAAGACACACCAGTGGCCCAGCAGAGTCATTCTGCACTGACAGCAAGCCCAGCACTTGCCTTGGAGATGTGCAGCATGTGCAGCC
The DNA here is from genome assembly GCA_013397915.1 of Daphoenositta chrysoptera. Classification (NCBI taxonomy): domain Eukaryota; kingdom Metazoa; phylum Chordata; class Aves; order Passeriformes; genus Daphoenositta; species Daphoenositta chrysoptera. The sequence continues at coordinate 1,660,893 of VZRO01002834.1, read as the reverse complement.
CGGGAGGGACTGTGTTGTGTGGTTCTCTCTCAAAACACAACACAAACAGCCAGAGTAGCTGTAAAAGGGAGACAGCACTGCCGTAAACTCATCAAAGGGAGGGTTTTATCTGCCCATAAAACTTCAAGCTGTTTATTGCCTCGTATCTGGACAGAACTATTGAAACACATGCTCCATCGGCACACAGTCATCTCAGTTTCACAACAAAGCATTGCAGAACAGCTTGTGAAAACATATTGTTCAGTTAATTGCATTGGCATGCAGATGCCCTCACATTTATGAATTAACATCACCATGGCAAAGGGATGTACAAGGAGACACGGGAACTGTGGCATGTGGCCCTGTGCCTGCCAAGAGATGTGCTGCCTGATGGAGTGCAGCCCACGAGCTCTGGCCTTCCCCTTCCTGCTTCTGTGGCCTACGGAGGCTTCACCCTTGCCAAAAAAAGAAGCCTTCAGGCAAAAAGTCTGTGTGTCTTAAGGACATAAGAGTGCTTAAAGCTTCAAGCAGTCCTTCATAACCAACTGACTGCCATCAAGGCACCTGAGAAACCCCCAATGGCCTCAAGGATCTCTGCATTATTTTACTGCATGTGAAAATGAAGAAAATCTATGTCTGAAAAAGTCAATGGCAAAGAAACAGCCCAACCACAGTGGGACTCTGAAAGGTATCCAAGCATTTGTATGAGCTGCAAGAGTGTTATACTTCATCAAAGCCACGCTGCTCAGGAGGAGGTGAACGCAGGAAATGAAACACAAGATTTTATTTGACATGTTCTTACCGAGTATATTGATATGCTACACAAAATATTATGGAAGGAAATTACCTGTGTCAGCACTAGCATAAATACCTGTCCAATAACCACTCAACTTTCAGTAATGGCCCTGTTAACATGGGGGCAATGAATATATGTTTGTCACTTAAATACATCAAGCAAATCTATTAAAAAACCCCTCCGAGATTAAACCTGGCACCTATTTCAGCACTGATCAGGGAGAAACAATAGATCTGAAATCACGTGGTTTGAGGCCAGAGGCTTTTCATAATACAGAATTTGCTACTTCTTTCCATCTTGCACACTTAGGAAAACACAGAGCGCTTCGCAGTGGCTTGAATCCCTGCATAATTCACAAAGTTTTGAGTATTTCATGACATGACAAATTGTTCAGGCACCTTGCTGTCATACCCTTCTGCTGCTGTTGCCTCAAATCTTCCCCCAAGGTTTTGAGGAGGAGGAGACACTGGACAGAAATAGTGTGTGTTGGTAGTGGACAGCTGTCATTCCCTCAGGACTAAGACCTGTCCACAGGAGTGTCACCCCAGGGTTTACCAGCAGGTTGTCATGGCAGTCATGCACCACTGACAGAGGTCTCCCCAGCAAACATTTCCTAAGGCAGACAGCCCTTACTGAGGCTGGAATACTATCCCTTCACCCACTCTGATTGTGTGGGCCCTGCCCCACAGCAGACCAAGGGGAAGGATGTGTTGAATCAGCTGTCACAGTAATAACTATGTGTTTCACTAACCAACTTCCTATAGCTCAGTCTCTGTAGAGATGTAAATATCTCCTGATTCAACCATGCTGGCAGGATCCATTAAGCCTGACTTCCCTCAGAAAATAACTTACTTTCCTAGAGAATAACTGGGCCATGAAATAGTTGAAGGACAGGTGAAGACTGATGTGTGAGGAACACTGCCAGGGACACAGGCAGGAGAGCCTACCTGCGGACACGGGCTCCACTGTCCCCAGTCAGACACTGCACACTCACTGGGACAGTACAGGCTACACTTCTGCACTGTCTCTGGGACTTCAGCCTGGTTACACAGGGTGCTGGGCACAGTCTCCATGCCGTGGTCCTCAGCAGTGCTCACACACCTGCACAGAAAACACACATTTTAATTAGAGTATCACAGACACAATGCATTTCAACAAGTTTTCTCAACCCCATTCAGGACATAGACATGACAGTAGCTACAAGCAGCATGGCTGGTCAAAAAGTAGAATTAATATGTTAATGCAAATGAAAATCAGCTACGTGCACAACATGCTTTTGTTACTTCATGCAGAGGGATTTTAACTTTGATCGGCTGACAAAGGAGCAAACAGAAAATGACAACCAGCGAGAACAAATCTTAGTGCTCCTGCTAGTAACATCTGAACATTTGGAAATAACTCAGCATTTCCCTGTGCCTGGGGAATGAATATTCAGTAATAATGAATGCCACTCTGGTGCATGCAGTGCTATTACTTGGGGAAAATGTTAGCAAATCAAAATAGGGAGGCTTTGCACCTCAGGGAGCTTTATGTATACATGGCATTTAGGTTGAAGAATACTAATTTAAATATCATGCCGTGTTCCTGAAAAACCAAGGCTGCATCTCTGAAATGCTTTTCCTGTAAACCATGGCACATAAGCACATGTTTCTTTTCATTTGAAATACACTGGACTCAGCAACACACTCACTGTCAGATGGCCAGATATTGCAGCTTTATGCAAGAACATATCAGCTCTTTTTTTGATCTGGAATACCTGAGCTTTTTGTCTTCACGCACCTGACTTTCCTCGTTTGCATTCCTTCTCCACAGTGGAGGGAATTTTGTTCGCCGTTGATTTTGCATGGAGACCATGGTTCTACTTCCCAGGAATACTGATTGCACTCGCTGTAGCATGGGACTGCCTCATGCACCTGCCAGGAGAAAGAACCAAACTCTTCAGCTGAACTGTCCAGGTTAGCATGTCTGCAGAAACGCCTCAGCCAAACCCACAAAAAGGCACACTGAAAAATATCCTGGCTTACACTCCTCATGCTAAGGCTGTTGTAATGGCTTTAAGTTCATTTATTCATTATTGACTTGCCAAGGGATTTTTAAGTGTATAATGAACAGCAGTATGCATGCAGCATCTTAGGAAGCAGGATAAATAACAGCTATTTCCTGCAGCCAGAAGAGGAACTCCATTACAATTTCATTTGCTCTGCCTGCTCTCAGTAAAATCTATCACATGTCATTCACCAGGACCGTATGTACCACATCCTTTTGTGTTTCAAAAAGTACGAACTTAAAATCAGCACTCATTTACCTTTGCTTTTAACGCATTCTTGTAAGCCATTTACCATAAAAGAATGAAATTTCATGCATCCTACAAATTTCATTTTTATACACAAAAATGGTAAATGCTTTTTTGCCTGCAAGTGGCTTATCTCTAACATATCTCCTAATCAAACACGACAGTGTATTCACCTGAACTATGGTATCTACATAGAGAGAAAAATACAGCCAAAAGCTTGATAAAAAGTGCCAGATATTCAGGTTGTTAAAAGCAGCACAGTGAGATATAGCACTTCAGCAGATTTTTAGGTTTAAATAAATGAATGCATCAACAGTTCTATTACAGTGATGAATAAAAGTTATTTATTTTGAATCTGGTTTGTCTGCAGAAGCTGATTTGAAGATACAGTATTCCCTGTTGCTTTGCATGAAGCATAATGTGCTGCCCTGGAAAAAAAGAATGCACCTAAAATTTCTTTTCCCACACACCAAAATCTCCTCGGCCTTGCTGCTGTGGAGCCATTTCATTCTCACTATTAGAATAACTATAAAACAATAGCCCTCCTCCCAACAACCCCCAAAAAGATTCAGCCACATGTTTAATAATTTACAGCTTTATTTTAAAATAGCAGATTATGACTAGACATGTTGTGGCCGCAAGAATAAAGAAACCTTCTTTGCAACATTTTGGAGGTGGGAAGACAAGAAAATTGAGGTAGCAGTCTGAAAACAAAACTGGTGTCCCATCAGAAAATCACCTTCATTTCAAATGGAAGGAAGACAACTTGAAAACTCAGAAACAGAAAATGTCAGAAACTAATTTTAAGTGTGGATCTGTCTATACTTTGTGCATAGGTTTAGCAGAGAAGGAAGAATAAGATGCTGAAAAGTGCAAAATATGTAAAGGTGAAAAGATAGGAAAAAGGGAAGTCAAAGTCTGAACTGGTGAGGGCAAGGACAATATGAACTAGTAAGAGCATCTCGTTTCACACAGAGGAGGGGAAAGGGAGGGGAACAAAGGAGGCAAAGGCAGCCATATCATTAGCACCATTTTCCCTGCATATTATCAACCACAAATTACAAACCTGGATATGGCTTTGAGCAACCTGAACTAGCAGAAGGTGTCCCTGCCCATGATGGGGGGGTCAGAAACGAGATGATCTTTAAGGTCCATGTGAACTGAAACCACTCTCTGCTCTATGTGGGCAGTGCCCTGAGGCAGTGGCACTCAGCCTAACTCCAGAGCATCCAGGTGTCTGTGGATTGCACAAAGAGCACACAGAGCCAAGCTTCCCACCCTGAGCAAGCAGCACCACAAGCACTGCTAATTAGCTGAGCAGCCAGGCTCGTTATCATTAACTGGAGTACATGGGAGCAGAGAGCAGGAGCACTCACCAAGCCTGGGCTCAGCACCAGCCAGCAGGGAGCCCATGGGTGCTGGGACACAGCAGAAGCCACCATCCTGCCCCACCAGCCTGTCACCTCCAGAGTCACTGACTCCTGCAGCCACATCCCTGCACACACTGGGGACAACAGCGATCCCTCTTCAGGCACTGCAAAGCCTTTGTGTTCACCGTTCCAGGAGATGGATGTGGAGACAGGGAGTATTTATTAGTTTCCCTGCTCCACAGGGAGAAGGAAACACTACAGCCTGCCTGTGTTGCCTGACAAAACATCCTGCTGCCCCCAGGAGACAATCGGTGAGGGAAACAGGTGCTTGAGGCATGATCAGTTTTTTCCTCATCACAGGGGAGCGAGCAAAGAGCCAAACTTAGACAAAACTGGCTGCCAGGGGCCAGCCCAGGGAGGAGGTGCCTCACAGGGCAGTGTCAAGGATGGTAAAACTTAATAAGTAAGGTTATTAAGAGCTGGGTGGCCTGTTCCTGCTGTTTAGACTTCTGGAGAGGAAGCTGAGGCTGGGAGCAGGCGGGAGGTGATGGTGCCGTGCTGCCTCCCTCCCTCCACAGGCACAGCGGGGCAGCCGGGGCAGTCCAGCACAAACAGCAGCTTTGGGGATTTAAGATTCTTTTTCTTGCTCTATTAAATAACTCTTCCTCAGGGTTAGAGGATACCACTGTGAATCCTGCAGGTTCACAGCACTGCCAGCCTCTTAGCACTCGCCTTCCTGCCCGACACCAGGATGAGGCCAAGAGCTTGGGAATTCCATCTCGTTGTCTCAGTGACCTCTGATTGCTCTGCCTTAACATCTGTTAAACCTCAGACCTCTCCGAACCAGCAAAGCCCACCTGTGGATAGCAGCAAAGGCTTAACATCAGGCATTTACCATAAATGTGTTCTAGTGGTCAAAACCTCCTGTGGCAAGTACCTGCTGTAGGAACTGTGTAGGAAAACCAGACAGAGCTGGGCAGGCATGGGATGCCACGTGAACTCAAATCTGTGTGAGGAATCCTGTCAGCCAAAACAGAAATCCCACAGACACTGACACAAACATACATAATGTGAAGTGATACTTCAAATGTGCTCTTTCAAGAGCTGGAAGGATCACAATAACAAAGCCATTAATAGAGCACTTCTAGCCTGCTGTCTGATTGTGTCAAACCAGTTCGATTACATGTGAAGTTCCATCAGCTCTCTCTTCCTCCTCCAACAGACAGACAGACAGACGCATACCACTTTGTGCTGGAGAAGGGAAGACACACACCACTGGCTGCATGTCCCTGTGGCACCTCAGATCCCTGGTGATCTGCTGCTGATCTGTGCAGTACTTCCTCTTTGGTCAGGATCCCCAGCTTACACTCACCACCAAAAAACCTGAATTATAACTGTCACAAATAACCTGTTTTCCTGAGTTATTGTGCTGACAGCACAGCACATCGTTCCTGTGAACAAGCTCTCCCCTCTGCCCTGCATCAGTGCTGAGCAATGCCATCTCTGGTAGCACCTCTGGAACACTGGGGAGATGTAAATAACCACCTGCGTCACCAGGAGGGACAGACTTCTTCAGAACAAGTTACAACAGGCACCAGTGGATGCCATCAAGCTTTTAAGCAGGAGTCTAAAGGAGATGCAAGATCTACCATGGGTGGAACTCTGTGGGAATGAGTTCAGGAAGCTGTGAATACAATTTGTATCTCCATCTTTGCATTCAAAAACCACAGTGATGTGGCATGTGGTCCTTTCCTCCCATTTTTCTCTCCTGGCTTGCCATAATTTGTTTTCAGTCACCTCCATTTCCTCTTTTTTTTGGAATTTGGAAAAAAACCTACAACAAACCTTAAAGCCTTCCATTCCTGTTTGTGCTAGGAGCTGTGGTACTTAAGGAGGTCAAACAGGTGTGCTTTTGATTTTGCATTTTCAAAGGATTTTGACTAAGCATTGCTGTTCTGTGGGTCCCACAAAACAGAGGGCCTTAGGTTCACTTCTCACCTCCTGGGTCCATGGGGACACCCCTGTCCCAACCCTGAACAGAGGCTGGCACAGGATGTGGTGTCCTCACTCCTCTCCAACCCGAGGACCCAAAGCACCCAATCCTGGGGTTGTGCTCCCATGGATCCTTGGCTGCAACACTGAGTGCATCCTGCCTTCACATGACACACGGTCTAGGTCTCCCGACCCACAACAAGTTTGCCATCCTCTGCCTCTGCTGCAGATACAGAAGTCCCTTGTCCAGCTATGCCACTTCTCTTCCCAAGCACAAAGACAACAGTTCCTTTGAAAATAATCTGCTTAATGCTCGCCCTTCCCCAAGCTTATGCAAAACCACTGCAACAGTGCATTCACAAACCACTTCACACTGAGCCCCCTACCCATGTACAGAGCTGCAGTGCCACAATCCATGTCTGAAGGACAAAAATGAAATTAATTCCATGTAATAGGCACAGGAACCCGTTGCTCTGCATGGCTCAGCAGGGAGAGACATGCTGGAATCTGCAGACACCTGACCTGTGAGGAGCTGCAGAGAGCAGTGCCCAGGGTGACCAGCCTGGCTCAAGAAATAAACATGGTCTTCCAGCATTTTAGCAAATTAACTAATTTCCTCCATTTTTATTCATATTTACATGCTGGGTTTTGGGCTCAATGAACCACGGGCTGAAATTATGCCTGTCTGACACCAAGGGGAGTTTTGCTGCTGCCTTTCACAGAATCACTGTATCACTCTTTGTCATCAGAATTAACCTGGTATACTGCTTTAACACCTGAATCCCAAAATCAAATTGATGGGCACAGTTCTCAATAAATTAAAAGGAAGAAGGAGAAAAGCTACTTTTTAAGAGACAGGTTGCTAAAGCTTGCCCTAATAAAAGAACTCAGTTCCCATGCACTCAAAAGCAAACCCTGAGCTCTTGCTAGAGCATATTGATGTGGACAGTTTCTTCAACAAGATATACAAACACTAATCTATTTATTTTCTCTTTTAATAGCTGATACTTGCATTTTAATGAAAAATCCAAATATCTAACCACCAAAGAGCTTTGGTGTGATTTATAACGTTATCTAACTTACTTATTTAAATGTAGGTCAGGAATACTAGTGACCTTGCAAAGGACTTATAGAAACAAATGCACTTGCTCAACTGATGTGATTCATTAAAAGAAATTCATACCTATACTTCAGGTAGCCTGTCTACCTGAAGCACCTGCAGAATAAACTAGAACGAGGTTCAACGCTTCTGAAAATCATAGTGACTTCATATTTCAGTGAACATCAAGATTTATTGTCCCTCAAGGTAAATATTGACTCTGGTTTTCCCTCAGTCGATATTTTAGCTTTCATGACAGTAAATCTTGGTGTTCACTCCAACTAAGTCAATATCTGCTTATTATATTAGAACAACCAAACTGATCACTGTAGCAGTTGCCTGAGACCCTGAGGACTACCTCTGTGCTATTCATTTCTAATACAAATGGGCTAAATTCATTGCTAACATAAGTTCATTTCACATGGCTGCCCTTATATCAAGGTTACATCAGACCTAATACATTGAAACAGCCAGAACCAAAGAAATAACTAACCAATTTTAAACTATGGAGACCACCATGAGTAACACTAAAGGTAGAAAAGATTTCATACAGGAAAGCAAGCTGACTTGCTCTGGTTTGCAGACACTTGCTGGTAGGGGTTAAAACCACCCCGACTGACACTGGACAGCAATTTGATCGCTTTTAATGCTTTCTGCATAACCAATTGTACGTTCCCTGCATATCCAGGCTGCAGGAGGAGGCAGCAGTGGGATGGCACCATGCAAAAGGGACCTCTCCTCCTCTCAGAGCTTATGGCCACCAGCTGGTGACGTGGGCCACAGCCAGCACCTCTCTTGCAACCAGACTGACATGAATGGATCTACAGTACAGTGGGAAATACATCTCAAAAAATGTCCATTCATTCTAATAATCTACAAATTCGACTTCTGTGTTGACTCCACCTCATTCACCCAAAGCTCTTTTCTTTGGTTGAAAGATGTCCATATATTAGCAGAATAACTTTTATAATGTTCCAATACAGCTTTCACATTCTGTTTAATCCAAACCAGATAATTTCTAACAATGAATTTATTTTAATTTTTTCAAACTGAATTAAAAAAGGAGTACTTGCTTTGTTAATTACTTAACTGCATGTTTGATTTGGCAGATCTAAGCACGCACTTAAAAGCTTTACTAAATTAACTGTATGTCTGAAGGACAAGTACTTGCACATTAACAAACACTACATCACAGAAATTATCTCATTAAAATTTCAACATTAAATAGTTCTCTTTAAAATAAAATTGATTTTATTTCATGCTAGTTTATATATTGATCACGATTGCCAGAAATATGCTAACCACTCACCAGTGCTAAACCTGGCTGAACAGTTAATTTTCAAGCAATTTAGATTTCGCAAAGCAGCAGCTTCACTGATGAATACTTGTCTTTAGGTATTTGGATGCTGCAAATAGCCACCAAAACTTAAAAAAAAAGGTGCTCAAAATGACTTAGAGCACAAAAGTTTGAACAGATCTTTATGTGGTAAGACTTCTGAATTATCGGAATTCCTGAATTTTGTATGCCTCCAGGAGATCCCTGCACAAATACTTGTGAAGCAAATTCAGCAGTTTTAGTTTTCACTTACACCCAAATCAAAGGAGTTTGTGTTTCTTACCTCCTTTGTGGTGTGGAGAAAAGAAAATCAATTAGAGCTTTGCTCAGGTTCTGAAAAGCCTTCACTGGCGTGGAACCAAGAAAACCTGAAACTGTCTAAAACTTTGTATCTGGCAAGAAGATGGGATCTATTTTATTCAAAGTTCAGAGCCAGGGCAGTAATTACAACAGCACAGACACAGAGCTGCACCAGTTCCCAGGGCCTGCCCTGTGGGCAGTATTGAAGCCCCTACAGAAACAGACCCCCACCATTACTCCACTACTTCAAAAACTGCTGAAAAATTATTTTCTCTGAAAAGAATGAAAACACTTCTCAAGCCTCTGAAGTTTCACCTGCTCTTGATTATCTATTTATAGCCCAATCCTCAAAACTGCTCAACTTTAATCCTAATTTACACATGATACAACTGAGGATGAAGAGTTGAGTCATTTACTAGAGGATGGCAAGGGAGCCCTCGGGGAGTGGGGGACTCAATCTGGAAAAGTCCAGTTTCTTGTACTAACTGGATGATATCTCAGCTTAAAATCAGATCCTGGAAAGTTCAGATAAAGACATTTCAGGATGAAGCCATAAAAAAAGGCAGCACTGTAAAATTCTGGCTGCAAAATGAGGAAAAGAGGAGAAATTAGGAAAGCAGCAGGGTATTCTTGCTGTAAAGACATCTGGATGCTCCACTTTGCCTCACCATGGCCTTTAGCTGCTTTTATTGCATCTAGGTTTTGCTGGACTTTACAAAATGCTCCTAGTAAATCCCTTACATTCTTCTAATGGATAATTAAATATTCAAAGTCAGACACTGATTTATTTCAAATTCTTAAGTGCAATGAGTGGAAAATGCCTTGTTTAAAAAGTTAATTGAGGCGAGCTCTGTCGAACCCCAGTCATTACAGCTCACTCCAACAGAACTTCCATGTTGCTCAGCAAGGTTTATTAATTCATATTTATGAGTGGTAAGTGGTTTTATTTTCTGTGAGATTGGTGCAGGCACTAGGAACACCAAGTTGTAACATGGTAAAGCATGAGTGCTCTTTCTCAGAGATTAAAATAACAAGTTGGCATCATTCAACATGAGTAAATAAGGAAAAAATATGCAGCTACTCGCCCCAAACCTGCCTGTCTGGTTTCACTCATGGTTTTACTGTCACTACAACCTCCGAGGAGCAGGGCATAGCACAAAGTATAACCTTGCACATATTCGGTATTTATCTCTACCTGAAATAATCAGGCAAGACAATTTAGCCTCAGAGTTATACAAAATAATGGAGGCAATAAAGTGGGAATGGAGGTTATGAGAATACAGTCACAAATGGCCAGTTCCTGTGCCTCTGCTTTTTATTTTACATTTTAATTATGTTTCATCCCTATGAAGAAAATATTGAATCCAGATAAGATACTAACAAATGCCATCTTACTATGTTGTCAAATATGGGGGTTTAAAACAAGGCAGAGACTCATTAGTGAGAGTTTCAGTGCACTTTGCAGATTTCAGAAGTTATAGGTGCTGCTGCCTCCCTGTCACAAAGCTAGGCAAGCATAGAAAATTTAAGTAGATATAAATAAATCAATATCCCTTGTTTCTGAAACAGCACATTTTGCTGCAGCTGAAGTTTCGGGTTAACAAACAAATGTGGCACCTCTCTGGATAAATCTGTTACGTTATAATAATGTTGGATCCAGTTTTAAAGAGAGGAATAGAAAAAAAAAAGCTGATTGATGAAGAAAACATCGAAGCCCCTTTTTACTGGATGAGAACAACAAGATGAAGACAGATTGCAGCACCAACCTGAGCCTTTGTAGATGTCCATGTTAGCAGGGCATGACAAGCAGAAAGGAAAGAAAATTATATATTCATTAGTTTGGCTGCTCTATCGTAATATTGCAAAAAAAAAAAAAAAGAAAAAAAAAGAAAAAAGGCAGAAAATCTGCTTAAAATAAAATTGCCACAATGTAATGTTGCATTCAATCCTTTGATTTCCCCATCTTTAAAAAAAATTACCTCAAGCAGAAATCAGGCATTTCTTTGTGAGTGAATGAAAAGCACTACTATGCTGAAGAACAAAGCAGAGTTCATTTAGCTCCATCCAGAAATCCTCTGGAGCTCATCACTGTGTCTCACAATCAAAGTTTAGGATATTAAAAAAATTTTTAAAAATCTATGAAATTCTATGAACCTGAAATCTGGTGAGACACCCCCCAGTTATGGACTATCAGTTATAACAGACTGGAAAGGCTTCGAGACATTTCAATTTTAATTGGTGCCTCTGTCATTAGTGAAGCCTGCAGCTGCCATCTCCCACTCCTCTCATCTGCCTGAAACACCACACGAAGCCCCTACAGAGGTGTGCCAGGAGCCACCCCATGCTGGGGACACGGGGCTCTGGAGCCCGTCACCGCCACCCCCGCGGTCCCTGCCAGCCAGCCGGCGCTCCCAGACCCAACACTGCGCTCCAGCAGGTCAGAAACCTGCCCTGGCGGGATGTGAGCAAGTAATTACTCGATCCAGAAGCCAAGTCATCTGTCACATGAAATGAAATAAACGCCGTCACTAAACACAAACAGTCCCACAGAAGCACTTTCTTTGTAGGCATCTGGACAATAGGCAATTTAAAGAAAAGACCATCAGAGCTTCCTGCTAAGTTAAAAATGATGCCTCGGAGACAAAGCTCAGCCCCAGCCTTTCTTTTAGGAGATTTTAAATCATTTCAAGGTCTAAGAGCTTCAAATTGATATTCTATCAGTTTATTTTCATGTCTTAAGCAAGAATGAATTAACGCGGCAAGAGCAGTCACGTCTGTCCTTACTGTAGTATGATCTTGAACTGACAATTTTTCCACACGAGATTTAAAACCAGTTAACTGACAAGAACAATTTGATTGATAGCACCATAGACAAGAGATAGAAGAGACTGGGAAGTGTCAGGCAGTTGAAAGTTATGTTTTTTGAAACACTCTTCTATGAGGCTACACCAAAGGCTGGGAGGCAGAGAGAACTGCAAACTGCTCCTGAGGCTCCCCGCAGTCACAGCAAGAAACAGTCCAGTTTATGTTCCTGCAAGAGCAGGAATAGAAATGCAAACCAGCCCAGAACCTGATTGTTTCGTTAGGATGAGACTGTGGCTCCCCCCCAGCCCGCTCAGCAGCAGGTCTCATTCCCCCTCAGCAGCATCCAGACAGAAACGGATGCTCGCAGGGAGAGCGGGACAGGCGCTGATGGATGAGTGATAGATCCCATCGTTCAGAGCTCGGGGAGATCACCCACAGCCTGATTAGCAACTGGAGCTGGAAAAATTTTCCTAGAAAAGCAAGATACTGCAGAAGGCAGGGTATGTGACAGCCTGTTGCACGGGCTGTTTGTGGGAGCTGTCTTGCTGCCAGGACAGGCAGACCTTAACTCGAGTGATTTTCTCCCTGTAATTACAGGTGAGGCAAAGGCAGATCCCCCAGCACTGCTGCAAGGAGCCCAACCTCAGACCAGGCACACAAACCCACAGATGTGAAGGCCACTACCACCACACACTGCACACTTAAAAATCCTGCAATTGTTACAATCTGACAGTTTTTATTGCTGTTTCTTGCAGGTGTATCCAGACAGAAAAGATTTAGGCACAAAAGAGCTGAGTTTTCTTCCCCAAATGCATATGTTCAAGGAAAGTGATGTGCTGCAGAGGGAAACCATGCTTCTACCTGAAAGAACATCCATATTTAATAAACTAAAGGCTCCCTTGAGCCAGAAGTTAAATTCTACCCAACCTACTTCAAACATCAGAGTGCACATACACTGTCCCCAAGCCAAAAGATAAGAGGGAAGTGCTGGCAAGCCACTACCTTGTGGAGTAGCTGATGTCCCTGTAGTTACGGGTATCTTTCTTATCTGCTTCTGCTCCTTTCTTTCAGTGAATATGTATTTTCAGATTCCTACATTTCTATCACTGACCTGTAGTTTGAGGTTAAATGCTTGACATGGACCTGCACAAATCCCCACAAATCAATGCACAGTCTTCTACTGAATTCCTCTGGGACGTGCTGTAGCAAGCAAGAAACATCTGAACATATATAGGTGCTTCATTAACATTTGGGGGAAAAGAAAGTATTGATCAGGGTGAATTTTTGCTGCAGTATGTATTTATTTAAAATGGACATCAATACTGCCTATATATTGCTGATTAATGAGAAGCTCTATAAAAAACCAAATAGATGTTTTTTTTAAATAAATCTGACAAGGAACACATCCCTAGGGGTGTACAGGGGGGTTGGACTAGATAATATTTAAGGTCCCTTACAACCCAAAACATTCTATTATTCTGTGAGGGAGCAATAGAATAATTCTTCATGCACACACTGCCCATGCTCTGCAAACATCGGCATATAGCACGGAGCTATATTTTCTTGGTTTTAAGGAGTTTATGAGTGTCTGACGACTGGAACCCTAGCAGCACACGGAACTCCTTATCTGTTCACGTACCAGAGGGTTCTGTGCCCTGTAATAAACACCACCAGGGCACCAAGTCCTGCTCTGTACCACCACTCAGGATGGGTGCGTCAGGGCACAAGTGATTCAGCAGTTCTCACACCTCTGCCGCTCCCTGGAGCACCACCTTCACGCACCCATGATTCTGGAAATAATGGAGTGGAAAAGGCTGCTTCCCAAAACAGCAAGTAAAAGGAGGAAATAGAAAGAAAATGCATATGGAGACTGCACAACCCAGCTGTGTGTGTTGTACACATGAACCACTCCACCTGAAACCTTTTAGAGAATTAAATAATGCAACACAGCAAACAGCATGTGATATAAATTAGAGGATACAGTAATTTAAAGATCATGCAAATGGTCTAAAAGAAAGTATTCACTCAGCACATAGTAGAAGAGAAAGTAAGGAAAATTAACAAGGCAGAGACAAGAAACTGATGTTGAATAGCAGATCTGAAAGGAACTGAAGAGTCAGAGAAATGAGGGGAAACACCACTGCCTATCACAGGAGCCACACAGAGAAAGCCCAACACTAAAAAAAAGTCGATTTACAACAGAGGAAATGGCAGAGAATGGAAGATCACCAACAGGGTGAAGAAAAAGAAAGGTGAGATAAACTTTTTATGATAGGCACTGACTCAGAAAGTTTGGCCAATAAGGAGGGCAAACTTGAAGAGATACTTGAAACAACTTCTGTGTCAATGGGGTTATTTAGGAATGACAGGGACAAGATGCCCAGCATCCTTCAGAAGATGCAATGCAAGAGAGCTGGAGGAAGAAACGAGGAAAACAGTGACTTGCACAGCAGTCATACAAACTTTTACTCCTGGGAAAATATTTTCCAACAGACATCACCTATAAGCAGCAGAAAATAACAAGGAGATGAGTAGCAGGCAGCATGTGTTTGTCAGGAACAAACTGTGTGAAATCATTCTGATGTTCTTCAGTAACAGGATAAGAGATGCTGTGGATAGGGATGAAATGGCAGGTATTATGTCGACCTTAGTAAGCCTTTCACACACCTTCAGGCAAAGGAAATATGGTTTGGATTAATCTAATACTCTGCAGTACAATGCTGGAAAATCACATTCTGAATAGTAAAGTGTAAAACTGGCAAGAAACCACACACATGGCTCTGCAGAGCTTTATGTTCTGTATCCAGTCATATTCCTTGTTTTCATTAATTTGGGGCTGATGGACTGAAAATGATTCGTACTGACTGTGTGGATGCTGCCAAGGTGAGAGGGACAGAGAGGCAACTGGAGGACAGGAAGAGAATTCAAGATGTGCTTTATGAATTGGTGACATGGAATGAATCATAGGTTGAAAGAGAAGTACAGAACTACAGTGACCAGAGACTGACCAGAGAACAGCGAGAACATAGGAGGAGAAACAAACAGCCCCTCCATGGCACTACTGCCCTGGATCCAGAAACTGCACAGAACCATAAAGAGAATGTGATTCAATAGTACAATAAAAGGATGAGACAAACGCAGAGTTTGTAAAACACTGAGGTACCACTTCAGCTATGGCACGGATTCAGCTCAGGATACCAACTTCATGAGAAAGCTGAAGGATTTGAACCAACTGGGGAACAACTGATGACAGCAACACTATAAAGACCAGAATCAAATTGCCAAGGTGAGTGGTGGCATTTCCTTTGTTGCTTTACAGGCAAACATTTAAAACACCAATATAATTAGTTACCATCTATACGATGGCAGGTCTGTCAACAAAGCATGGTATCACTGTCAGATAAAATAGCAATGCTGAGCCATAAAAAGAAATAACTCTGCTGTATCACACCAGATGCAGAGTAGCAAAAAGACACCTGAGAGAGCTTTAAAGAGATCTTCCAGCAGCTTGAAACCATCTATCTGCAGCATCACTGAGCTCCGTGCTGGCTTATTCACTGCTGCCTGGAATAAATCACAAATTGCCAGACTCTGTTCTGGAAACCAGGGGCTCTCTTAAACCTCATAGAGGAACAAGGGGAGGAATTGCCATTATATTAAATATTAACAACACCGTTGTTGTAACACTGCCTACAGTCCTAGCTCCTCATTGTAAAAGTAACATTGATAATGACAGAGCAGTTAAAGGAAACACAGGAAAATAATTCAGAATCTGAAGCACCAGCCTAAAAGTAATAAAATGAAGGAATCTACTTTGGTTCAGATGAGAGATGGGAAAGAGGAGATTCAATTATTTTTGAGAATGTACAGAGAGAATTTCTCTTAGAAGACCTCTTTTTAAGCTAGCAGGTAAAGAGGTATGTTCCCAAGGCTGAGACCTGTAGTTAGACAATTTAAACTAAAATTATTTTAAAAAAGAGGGCACTTTTTAAATATGAAGGAAATTAACTACTGGATCAATTTATCCAGGGTTATTCCTTCTCCAGCCAAAGAGTGTGCCTTTCCACGAACCTCCCCAGGCAGGCAGGGATGTGACTGCAGACAAGGAGCTTATCCTGTACAAGAGGTCAAAGAAGACCCCCATCATCATCATCATCATCATCATCGTGTATCTCTGGTCTTAGGATCTCTAAATGAGGAACTCCACAGAAGACTTCTAAATCATGTATTAATCATCCAGTGAGTACCACATTTATTAAGCCACACTACTTACTTTAAATATAAATTGCACATTGAAGTTGGAGGGATTCTTGCGTGGATTTCATGTACGCTTTGAGAGGCTCTCAAAAAGTTCTCTCTCATAGTTCTACATTATAGATCAGAGGCACATTGGAGTTCAGCCAGTTCATGTATCATCCCATAAATGTTGATCCCCCAAAGATGACAATATTTTATTTACTGCATCAGCTCTAACTACTAAATTTTAAGCAAGACAGGAGCTGGAATTCAGCAGAAGAATACAATTTTTAGCTAGGTCACAATGGCACCAGTGGCATCAGGATGGAGCAGGAAAACAAAAAAACCCAATTATTTAAATAAAGCAAACACTCCCTTGCCTGCATCTATTCATCAATGAATTCTGCAGTTTCTCAGCTGTAACTTTGGGGTGGGTAAAATAGATGGAATACTTGGAAATGCAAGTTGGAGCCTCCTGTCCCTGGATAGAGCCTTCCAGATCTTTGGTTTGCTTCTGAGACAGCTGCTCCTGCTGGATTTTATTACTAAGACCCCTTGCTTAGCAATGCATCTCTGACCTTCCTGCAGGTCAGTGCCTAGTACCTGGCACATGGACAAATATATGCATGTATGCATCGATATCACTGGGAATAAACAGGAGCTGATTGACAGGAAAGTGAAAAGAAAGAAAACAGAGAGAGAACAGTTGGCAAAGAAGGGTAAATATTCACTGTGCAGAGGTGCATTTTAGGGGAAACAAGAAAAAGAGGAGAAATACGGTAACAAGGAATACTGGCAGTGACACAGTGAAGGATAAAGGCAAAGAAAAGACGAAGGAAAACACTAGAGGAAGAGGCTCACTGTGTTTTATAAAGGCTTGACAAAGTATAACACAAAGCAAAGTATGTCTGAGGCAGGACAGAGGCGAACAGAGAAGCAATGACAAAGTTATTTACAACAGGGAATACATGGAACCCCGCTGGGCTCGACTTGGGTCGTCTCTTTGTGGTTTGGTAAGTCCTGTAACAGCTTCTGATCATGTGAGACACATGCAATGGCTAGAAAGGTTGGAAAAGCAGCAATGTTTAAAAGGCTAATGCCTGTATACCTACTGACAGTTTGATAGTGACCTTTGTGCCATCGTTTGCTCTACTGGCAACACTTGTGTGGTTATTTTCAGCTTATTTTACAAAGCCCCCTCAGGAAATCTTTGCTTTCAGCAAGGGATGCAGGTGTAAGAATCAAGCTCCATTCGGTTTGTTCCAAAGCCTCTCCCACAGTGCAGCTGCACACCAGTGTGTGTGTCCAGACACACAAATTTCAGAGGATCATGGGATCAGAGAATGAGAGGTTGGATGGGACCTCAGGGACCATCTGGTCCAACGTTTCATGGCAAAAGCACAATCTAGACATGGTAGCCCAGCCCTCTGTCCAGCAATATAAAAGTATCCAGCACTGGGGAAACCACCACCTCCCTGGATTATTCCAATGGATTCTTCTCACTGTGAAAAAATTTCCTTGTGTCCAGCTGGAAGAAGTAATTTTTTTTACCTGTTGCCTTTTCCACAAGACTTCTCACAAAAAGGGAGCCTCCATCTTCTTTGTAGCTTTAAATAGTGGGACATGGAACAAGCCACTTTTCACTGCCTTTTCATTTAGACTTGGACATGAACACTACACAGCAAGGAAAGTAACTGCTCACTCAAAGAGCCATTTAAAAATACCTGATATTAGCAGTAAATTCCTCTCAGTGTTTATTATTGGGACATCAGACAGTTTGCAAATGACATTTTTAATTGCCGAATGTGGCAAGCTTAGACTATGGACCAGCATAGAGCACATTGCTTCAGATGGGTATAGAGAAATATTGCCTGGTAGAGATCACTGAAAAATCCACTGCATTTGAAATAAATAATAGTTTAGGCAGGATTTTCAGTTGTTTGGTTTTGGTTTTTTTTTTTCAGATCATCTAATAGAACAATTGAGCTGCCTTCTGTTACTTTCTATTACATCAACAAAAACTATCAGAGAAGAAATAGCGCCAAAAAAATTCCTTCTTTTGCACCAAGGAAATGAAAAAAAAGTAATCAACTGTTATTTGTGCTCGTGCATGTTTAGACATGGAAATATTTTTCTTAATAAAAACAAAAGACATTACAATTTTGAGGAAAACAGAAACCTGAGGTAGCATTTTTCCCCCTAAACACAGCGAAAGATGCTTCTCAAGGACAATGCCTCACTTTCTAACTCAAGCAACTGCTAGACACCAAAACCAAACCATATTTCTCACTGTGATGGTCAGCAAAACAGGATATTCAAAATAAACAACCCAAACCACAAAATTTATGCCTCTCTGTTCCTGCCTGGCTTCCTCAAGCGCTGGACAGAGGTCTCTGGAGCAGGATGTGCTCCTGTTAAACACAAGGAATGTGAGCAGGTAGCTGTGGTGCACTGCCAGCCAGACAGCCCTTTGTAAATATCTCTGACATGAGATTCCCCTCCCAAAAGGAGAAAGGATTTCTTTTCCTCCCTCATCCAGACAAAACGATTATGGCTGCACCTGAGCACTGCAGAGTGAAACCAAAGCAACTAAGGGAAAAGCCTAATGGCACACTGGGCAGGAGCTGCATGGTTTCACACAGGCAGAAGACATCAGAGGAGCCCCTATTGCTGGCACTTGGGATTTCCACCTAAAATCAGGAACACATAAATCCCATCTCTCCAGTGGGGAATGCCATGGGAGCCACCCAGCACTGCTGCTGCAGCCCCCTACACTGGGTGCAAAAGCAGCAGCAACCCAGAGGTGTTGGCACGTGCAGGAGAGCATGAGGGACCCCAGCATTCACCTGAGAGAAAGGCAACTCAACACTCCTCCGTGCCTACTGGGAAACTCATTTTGATGCTTTCCAAAGATTATAGTCTTGATGTTTTTTGCATTCCTGGAATCAACACTACACATCACCAGTGGGGAGGGCCGGGGCAGAGAAAATGCTGATAACAGACACTATTGTAATGGCTATGCTTTTAAGACCTCCTGGGGATGAGGTGAGATGCCACAGTGGGTAAAATACACCTTTCCTTGGGGAACAATTATGGGAGGCTTAAAGAAAATTAGGTGACGTACTGAAAGAAGCCCCTGATGGTGTGTACAAGGGCAGCTCTAAAACAGAAAACAAACCAGGATACAGTGAGTCAAGATTATCTTTGCTCGATGCAGTAATATGTGCAGACTTCTTCAGAACACATCTACTTACAGAAAATGATATTTTCAACAATTGTAATGATAAGAACACATGCTTTTATTGGGAATTATGCCCTCAGACTGAATGCTTCCAGGAGCCTATCTTGTTTTTTCCCAAAGCAATGTGATACTAAACATTCAGACTTTTTTCTGCTATACTGTCTCTTTTGGATTGTTTTCTTTGTTTTCATTGCACCACAAGCACGCCAGAAGTGCAGACACAGCAACAGCAGACAGGGGATGCAAGCACATCTCCAGTGAGGTCGTGTTCTCCATCAGGCTGGCACGGCAGCAGAGAGACGAGCGCTGCTCTGATACGGCAGAAATAACAGGAGCATGAACGTGGTTATTCATCTTCTCCATAGCTCACTCCATCAGCAGAATTACACACAGCAGGAATCCACACCCAGGCCTCTGGTAGGACCTAACGAACTTGAGAAATTCTTATAGGAAGAATTAGTTTGGTCCTGTGTCAACAGTTCTTTCCCTCTGAAAAGGGCACTGTGGCATTGGTTGATTAGCTAGGAAGACTTCCTTATAGTCAGCCTCTATCTCCACTCTTAATTCCACCCCATTACCCTCACTAAACCCCTGGGCACCACATTGTATAACTGATGTCTTTCCTTGATATTTACACCCTTTATGTGTTTGGGGATTGCTATGAACCCCTCCAACACCGCTCAGCCCCAGACACCTTTTCACAGCAGTATTTGGCTCCTCGCCCTCCCCCAGCACTGGGATGTCACAGCTGTGGCAACCACAGCCCAAACTCCCATTCAGAAGCAGCCTGGGCAGCACAGGGGCTGGATGGCCCCAGCCCACACAAGCCCTGGAAGCCTTTAGCTTAAGCACACACAGGTTGAACCCAGACTTGGATGGAAAACAGGAACATACCATTCAAACATCATACTGCTTGCTCTCCCCTGGCTTCTTGGCCCATTTACTGTGCTCGTCCCAGGCATTACGAGGGAAGGAAAGCTCTCTATCTATGTTTATTACGCAATTCAGTTCTATTTCAGCATATTTAACTTGTTTATGCTGAACTCTGCTGCCTTAGCAAAGAACCATTGAGCAGAGTCTTAGGGGATTACGTTCAGTATTTTCTCTTAATTAGGCTGCACTGGCTCCTAAGATGCTCTGTGCTGCTTTTATCTGCATCCTCCCACAAACTGGAACTGTGTATCTCAATATTGCATAAATGTTTTTACTCTTCTCTGAGATAAACCTAAGGAGATTAGACTGGTCAGCTTCTCTCAGGTCCTTGCAGATTATTACCCACGACCTCGCTGCCCTCATGTACATGTGCCTTATCTCCCTCCAACACTTTCTGGTTTTGAATGCTTCTGATTATGTGATAGAGCCTGAAAAATGGCCAGGGGCTCCCTCTGTGATTTGCTCTTTCTGAAAATGCTCTCATTTGCTCATTCTTGCCTTCACCTGTTCCTTTTTCAATAGACCATTTGGGACAATAATCTGAAAGCATTTATTGCAATTGGGCTGGTTTTCCAGAATCATTTGGTCTGCCAACTATTGAGATTCATCACAGTACTGGATTTCAGAAACCTGGAGGCAAGGGAATGTCCAGGCTTTTCTAGAAGTCACAAGAAATCCAAGGACTAACCTCTACTGCCTGACCTAGCTCTCCTTAGGCTGCACCACATTTCTCTGCAGAGATGATGACTATTTAATATGAATATCAAGAAAATGTGAGGCTGTAAGTCACCTCAGAATCTTTAATCATACTTTCAGACCAAGCAGTGGGAATCTAAGTGTCAATGGGACTTCACCCTGCAGACACCTTTAAGCCCAAAACACCGCCATCCTGCCTGGGCTCCCACATCAGGCAGGTCAGCTGGCTGATGGGTATTTTATTCATGTTAAATCTTTGTTTAAAACACTCAGCCTTGTATATGTAGGGCATGGAAGTTCCTGCAGGAGAAGTAGGTTGGTGAGCTGGCCCTCAGTTCATTGGGAGGTAATTTCTGAGAGCAGATATCATAATGCAAGGCAGGGAAATTGTGACTATTTCAGGACAACACAGGCCACTGACAGAGCCTGCCAAGATCGGCTGGGGGAGTTCCCAGCCTATGGCACAGTGCAGTGGAGCTGTCAGGTGCCGATTCATAACAGCAGGCAAGGACTGGGAGAGCTCCGTTTCCAATTCAGCCCAGGATCCCTGGGCACCAAGGGTCTTCCTGAATTATTTATTTGGTTCAACAGGTGATCTTTGGTCTTTAGATTATCTTATTCCACTCAGCCACCTCTCTAATGTATTTTTTTTTTTCTTTTTCATCTTCTGCCCAACTTTCCCTATGAAAATTAATTTTCTCTCTAGTTCCTTTGCTCAGTCATGTGCTGAATCCCAGATGACTGTCCTTTCTTAGAAGAATATATAATAGGTGTCCATTTTCCCAATGGCAACATCTAATAAATGCACAGCTTAGAATCACAAGTACTAGAGATAAAACATTCTTGAATAATGTCAATATAACTTTCCAACTAGTTCAATAGCAGTATTAGTTCCAGTATGACAATGTCTTATTTTCAAACAGTTATTTATAGGGCTTTCATCAAGTTACCTGGGATTTTTTTTTTTTTTTTTACTGTGCATAGCTCCTTTCTCCTTAATATTCAGCGTAAAACATCTCTGAAATCAGAGCTGAAAAGCCTCCTGGCTAATTTGATGTTTCAAGTGTCAGTACAATTTCCAGAAAGTACAAGAATTACCGAGGTCGAAAGAATCATTTCAACTTACACCTCAATGTTCATTCAGAATGAGTTTTCAGATACCCTTCGGGGATAAAATGCTCTAGCCCCAGTTTCAATAAATGTAGCTTTGAATTTGGGCGACCACTCACGATTACTTGAGCTCCTGTTTGAACAGTTTAAGTGACCATCACCACGCCACTGGATTCTGTTCATTATTCTACTCCTTGTTGTGGTTCACACCCCCTTTCCCATTCTGCCTGTGAATAGGAGCACATCCACCATCAGCAGTACATCCCCAGGAGAACAGAGCTCACATCTGAAGGCTGGTGGGTCCATAAATCCTCTCTAGATACTCACATACAGCACATCATTAATACACTCCGAGTGTTGTAACTTCAGAGGCTGAAGGAAGCAGTTCCAAAACTGGCACAAGGGCTAAAACCCACTTGGATCTCGATTTTCACTGTGGGAACTGAAGGAGCCAGTAATTACCAATTCATGTGAGGGGCATCATTTGTTTTGTAACTGCTAACTTATCATCCTGGGTGGACTCCTGCCTGTGCAGCCCTCCAGGAGCCACCCACCGAAGGCGCCGCTAATTGGTCGGGCGCCAGAGCGGCTGTCAGAAATGTGCTCCCTCGGCGTTTCCTGCTCAAATCCATCAGCACGCCAGCCAGGAGTTCAGCCCGCAGAGAGGAAAAGGAATGGGAAAGGCATTTATGAGCTTGACAGGATTTTAGAGTAAAAGTTGAGGGATGAGAGGATGGCTTGGGAGAGGCACACCAGAGGACAACCGACGGCTGCAGGGCCAGGACAATTATATTGGGGTCAGCCAGCACCGAGGCACCTGTCTGAGCTGCAGTGCTGCGCTGATGGAAGGCACTCACTTCCCAGGCATCACTGTGACAATATTTGAACACAGAAGAAAACGGTCGAGCTGTATTTGGATGTCCCTGTGAGGATACTTCTACTTCCTGCTGACTTTCTATGAGAAATGAATTCAGACGTATTAAACACTTACTACGTTTGCAAAGTTTTGTAAGTCGCCAATAAATGAGAGCTGTGTTTGGGTGTGCAAGTTCTTCTGCCAGGTGTATCTCCCTGCCAAAATACCAAAGGTTCAGTAATGCAAAAACACACTTTAATGAAGCAGCTCTTATTAAAATTAAGGTATGTGGCCAGTAAAGGCAGCATTGTACTTCTAAAACAAATCAGAATTAAACAGCTAAAAAAAATTGCTTTGACCACAGACACAGACAAACCCTTTAAAGCAGTAATCTGCACTTGAGGACACATCTTTAACAAGCAATAAACTTACATAAAAAGGTTCATGCCTTTATGCAACAAACTGTATTACAGAGATCAAACCACCTCTTGCAAAAGAAGGTGCATGCCATCAAATTTATTTCCAAAATCAGTTTCATGCTAAGCTACAATCTCATTTACCTAAAAATAATGAAAGAGGAAGGGAAAAAACCACTCAAAATTATTATTAAAATGAACAGAACAGAACATTTACCAGATGTTCAGGCTCTCCACCTACCCTTTATCCTTTTTGACATCTGACACTTCTTTCCATTTTAAAAATGCATTAGTAAGATCATGAATCACAACAATAAAACAGGTGGCATTAAAACCCTCTAATTTAGGCTTCTAGTTAAGGCATGTTATAGGCACTCACCTCCTTCCATTGACTATGTAAAGATGTCAGCCTCCCAGCTTTAAAGATTAATGGGAATACCTCTACAGTTCTTTTTTCCTCCAACTTTTCTTTAACCTCCAACTTATCCTACTCTAGAAGCTAAACCGTTCCCATTCATCCTTTCCTTGTCATGCTTAGTGCTCCAGTCCCTACTTTAGCCAGTCCTACACATTCCTGCTGTCAGCGACAAGTTCAGTGTGGTTACTGCTTCTATCAGAGCTGGAAGGTGCACAGAGAAATTCATATGAGAAGCAAAATATTCAGCTGCCTCCCCTTTCTCCACCTCATCCACCCGAGCAACACACAAAGCAAAGTCAGGAGCTGCTAAACTGCCCCACTCTGGGTAATTACTCACTTGTATAAACAGTAAGTAATTACTCACTTGTATAAACAATACTGCAGCCTGCCCTTTCCAGCCCCTCCTTGGAGTATTCCTACAGCCAGCCCTATGCCAATGGTAAACTGGGTGCTTTGTTTACCTACATATGACATTCCTGGATTCATCCTGAAAAAGTGGGAAATGCCATGCCAGGTAACTAATGAGGGTCACCAACTGTCTGTATTTAGCTTTATGGCAAATGAAGGAAGAAGGGGAGCAGAAAGAGGAACCAACAGCTGAAAACCATACATGAAGTGGGGGAAAGGACCCTGTGCTTGTGGTACTTAAAGACATGGACAAGACCAGCTAAGCCATCAGTAAAAACAACACTAAAATAAAGAACTATTAACACTTCTTCAGGAAGAATGGCAAGATCACAGCAGCCTTTGCCAAGCGAGAAACAGGCAAAGAGGGGACATACGAAAGAGGACATCATGGAAAGAACTTAACAAAACCAGGGCTCTCGTGAATTGTCAGACTAATATCAGCAGGGCTATCACCTTAAAATGGCATGTGGAAGAAGGTAAGGTTGGACTTTAAGGAACTAGAGGGAGAAGTTTTTTCCATGCATTGAAGCAGTTTGGGACATTGCCCAAGGAGCACAGGGATGAGGAGACCAAGGGGGTGGCTGAGGCTGCCGTGGGAGGCAGCACAACCCCAGAGAGCTTCTAGAACAACATCAGAGGCTCACCCTGGAGGGAGACAGAGGCAAGGACAAGCTCAGTGGGCTGATGCAGCCCAGGAGAGGCAGAGCTCGTGGGGCTGTGTGGGAGCGCTGTCATTCCTGCGATTGTACATAAAATATTCCCTCAGACAAACTGCCAGCCCCGGCAGCACTCCCAGGCTCCGAATGCTGAGATGCTGCTCTGCATCTTACTGGGGTCCTGCACAGGCACCGGGGAGTTCTTCTTTTCAAGGCAAGGTTTGAGTTCTCACTCCTTCGACTCTTAACATGGTTTACAAAGCCACAGTGGAGAACCCAGAGCAATAGAATTAGGAGCTGGGTGCGGTGAAATCGAACTGCTGCATGCAAGATACCACCTCTGAGGCAAGAGAGGGGAAATGTGTGCAAACATTTCTTGCTTCTGCCAAGGATCAGCCAGATGTGCAGAGTTGGAGCCTGCTCTCATTTTTATTGGGTTTTTTTTTTGCAATTCTATTAGAAAATCACTCCTGACTTCCAATGGTGTGAGATACTGCAGAATCAGATCTAAAACATGCTAATGTCATGGGAATAATGGTTACAAATCTTGTAGGCACTCTGTATGCTACACAGGTGCATCTCAGACTACAGCCACCCTGAATCTGAATTTGTTTCCTGATTTTGATGCTTTCACTTGTGCTTTCTGGTATATATTCCACTATATTTTTTACTGCAATATTTCAGAAACTCCTTTTACCAAATTATAGTCTTTTTTTAAAATTTATTAAAGCCTTCTATTTTAATTAAAGTTCTTAAAACTTGCTGCCAAGGTCTTTGAAATTCAAGGATTTGATTTAAGCTACCAGAAAAAGGCATTCACGATCACATTGGGATCCCAGTTTCTTCTTTTCAACACCAAAGCGCAATTATATCTCTGTAATAGTTATGCTGAATATTAAAGGGAGCGATTATTATGGGACATTTTAACTATCTGAACATTAAAAACCTAAAAGCACTAATCATAATTCTTTTGCCATATTAAAACATCATGAGTAAAGCAGGAGCTTCACTAAAGCAATAGTCATTAATCAGTATTTAAAATAAGCCTGTTACCAAATTATCTCTTAGGCTTAATTTCCTTGAGCAGTATCATCCCACAGAGAGAAGTCTGGAGTATAACCTGTCCTATTACTGTTCTTCACGAGACCAGGCCAGCACTGGCAATTGCTCACCTATATTAGCTGACCCCCATGACACTGCCAGAACTTTACAGAGGTGCAAATGTCACCTTAAATACCCACCTGCCCTCCGAGGCAGCCCATGGCTGCACAGTAATAGAGGCAAAATTGAATGAGTTATTTTGCCCTAACTCTGCAGGTTGAAAATCTGAGTTTGGTGCCAGTAGCAGAGCTGGATTCAAGGGAGGGCACAGAGGGCTGACAGAGCCAGCGAGAGCTCTGGGAGGTGAGGCTGAGAGGAGGGGAACGATTGTATACAGATGCTGCTGATTTGGGCAGCTGAAGGAAGGGAGCATCCATTGTTCAGGCACCAGGGAATGCCAGTTCTGGCTCCTTGCAGGGACTCCCCTGCCTGACCCTCATGCAACACCATCTTGGTCCCCCATGCCCAAGCAGCTGGTCCCTGCTCCCATGGGCACAGGGAAAGCCCCACGGACTGGGGAACAACCTCCCCACCTCTGTCTGCAGCTTGCCCATCAGTCTCACATTCCCACTTCTCTCCACACTCTGTACCAATGAATAACCTGGTCAGAAAACACTTAATAAAACATAATTAATCTAACCATTCTAGTAAGAAATGCTTCTTTGAGACTTAGAGGGTGAAATTATAAGGCAGAGCATATGGTCGTGACACAGGTCTGTGCCAGGCTGGGCCAAACTTCCTGAAATTATGAGCTAAGTGCCAGTAGCAAAATTTCCCACCTGCTGGCGATGATGAACTTCTTCCTTCTCTCCCTCCTCCTTCTAGCTGGAAACATTCCCTGTGGAGGTTCTTCCATCTGCAAAGGCAAAAGCCATGCATCCCTGCCTGCTGGAGAACACTCCAGAGTGGGAGTATCATCAGCAGGCACAAAGTGCCATCCAAAACTGCCATCCCAGGCTGAGCAGCCGGGCAAGAGCACGTGCCCTACTCACCACCCAGATGTAGTGCTCCTGCCAGACACGTCACTGGTGATTTGTGTTTGTGAGGTGTTAAAAGCCTCAGGTTCAAACAAGAAACAGAAAAGCTGGTCTCTAATGCAAAGATGTTACATCCTATTTTATATATACTGCACCAAGGAATAACTATACCAAGAGCAGGAGTTAGCTGTCTCTTTGCTATGCCTTTCATGAGTTTGCTCTTTCCACTTATCCTTCTTTTTATGGGGCACAGGAGAGCTATCCCTCAGCTTGCCTGCTCTTCTTTCTCCCTCCCTTGTCCACAGCTAATTTTATCTCCCCCATGGCTTCAACTTTCATTTTCAGCCAGCACTTAGGCTGTCATAGCTGAAGTGTGCCTCTCCAGTCAACACATTATTTTAGCTCATCTCTCTCTCACTTCAGTTGTCCCCACTTCGCTCCATCAACGACACCGCTGAGGAGCACTCACGTCTGAACTTCTGTTATACCTTTCTTTATGCCACCCCCCCGGAATACTAAACTGGAATTAATATGAAATATCATTCCCTTCCCCAGCTCTCAGTACTTTCTCGAGATCCACTCCTGCTGCAAGCCTCACCTCTCCCTCCCAAAACTGGCCAGACACGACATCTTGGTTGCACAACTCCTGGTAACACTGACTACTACGTATTGTACTTTTTCTTTCAAAAAATAACCTGGCAAAAATATCATCACCATCCCATTGTGTCTACTGTTAACCTGAATGACCAAACAACCTCTGCACTACCACCCTTTTCACTGCTCTTTGATCCTTTTCCATTGTTTTGTGGTTTATTACAGGTTTTTTACATTTGGTTTAACACTGATAGGCTTTCCCACTTCTGGGAAAGAAATCTGCCTTCTGTGTGCATACAGCAACTACATCAGTGAAGAAATTACCATAAAAGTGATAAGAAATAGTGCTAAGAGCTAGTTCTACTTTAATCCATTTATCCCACTGTGCCTTCCAGTAGTCAAAATGAAGATATGTCCATGGGACCCGGCAAAGAATCAAATTTACATACCACAATAAGACATGAAATAGTTACAACTGCAATTGCTTAAGGATAATTCAACCTATTATCCCCTTCTGTGTTATGGTGAAGTGTCTGGGCTATGGCTAAGAGCTGATGCACATTAATAAAAAGTGGATTTTATGTGACTAACAGGAGAATGCTTCACTAATTTTGAAGAGTCACGAAGAATAAAAGGACTTTCAAATTAAAAAAAAAAGAAGGCAATTGTCCAGGGAATTTGGATATTTGTACTGGGACCACAACAATGCTACTTTTAATAAAGCTGCCACCATTGAAGATCATATAAACAGCCCCTTTTTAGCCCAAAGCACCAGACAAACAATGAGCCCAACCTGGCAGTCATTACTTAGGCTTCACGCTCATTAGTTTTTTATTTAAACCATTCTGAGCTGATCAGATTTTCTCATGTGCTGTTTGGGTAAGGATCTGAATGAATTCTATCAGGATATATCCATTAGCTTTACAAAATTGTTTAATGTCTTTCTAACAGTAACTATAAACAACACTGCAATACACAGGTTCTCTCTTCTAAAGGAGAGAATATTCCTCTGAAAATGGCTTTTACCAGCTGATTAAAGAAGAAGTAAGTCCTACAAAACATCTTTAAAGTGAGGAATAAAAGAAGTGTAACTCTTAGGTTGTACACTGATGATTTAGAAAGCAGTTTCATAATCATGGTCTCTCCTATTTCAAACTTGTTATCCAATCAGGAGCACTCATTTCAGGAATGTCACAGTTCTTTTGCAGTGAAACCCTGCCTGGGTGTAGCTAGAAATTAATGTATGAGTGTCTTTATTGAAAACCATCACTCTACCAAATGACTGGGATGGCTAATGACAGTCTGAGGTAGACCAGAGGTAAAAAGAATATGCAGACAGGACCACAGTTCCAGCTGCAGATAATTTGTCATCTAAGTGTATTTGGGACAGACAGACAGGTGAGACAGAACAGAGACACCTCCACTGACACTGTCCATTTTGTTCTACTCTGACACCACATATTCCCAAATGAGTCCATCAAGCCTGACCTTTCAACATCCTACATCTTGGGGATTAAGTGGGAAAAAAATGACAGTGGTATTTTCCAAGAGGAAAAAAGCTTTTTTCCCTAGATTTGCACTATTGATAACTGAAGACCTTTTTGAAAACTGTTTGTGTGGATCTGTCTTTATTATCTTTGAACTCACAGCTACCATCCCCAAAGCTGAATGTTTCCAGCAAATAAACACAACAAACTAATGGCTGAAAGTTCTTTAACTTTGTTACACTCTCTCTTATAAATCTGTATGTATTTACATTTGCTTGCTGTATTCAGTAATTGCATCCAGGCCACTAACTTGTGCAGTTAATTTTTCCACAGTACCTCTGAGAAAATTTTTCTCATCATTAATTTTCTCAGTGACCTGCTGGCCAGCATCATACATTCCTATTTCTTTTTCATGTGAACAAACATTCACGGATAACATTTAATTACAAGGTGAAAAACATCAATCACTCGTTAAACATCTCTGCATTTCCCACGTGGCACCTGCAGTTGAATATCCACACTTGTGTTTAAGGGTGAAGAGTGGCAAGATTGAACACAGTATCAATGAATCCATGACCAATTCCTGACCAAAGGGCAGCACCACACCACCAGAGGAGGAGGGCACCTTCAGCCTCTGCAAAGCTGTGAAACCAAACCAAGCCAAACTGCTCTACTGATTCCTGCACATTTCAACAAGATTGAAGTCATCTCAGTATCTTATATGTGCATTTCCTTCCAAATGACCACTGGAGGTTCTTACTGAATTTATGACATTAATGAGCATTTAGGTCAATCAAAACAAGTACACAGTGTATGTTCAACTTAGCTCATAATTTCATTTTTTCTCCAGTATCTTCTCTGCATGTATCTATGTACATACTAATACACACACATTATAAGTCAAAATTTATACTAAAATACTTCTTTAGTTGTTCTACTGAAAAATCTAAACTCTTCCTAGAAAATTACAATTCACGCAGCGGGAAGCAAATACAAATGTTTGTGTTTCCTGCTGAGAAGCAGCACAGTGCAGCTCTGTAAGGCTTCAAATAAAGATGATATGTAGCTACCTCAAGTTTCTTCTTACAGACATATAAATCAGAAGGGACTTACCTGATGTCATGTAGATTCACCAGAGTGAGAGGTAAATGAGAGTCAGGGAATTAAATTATTGAAGAAGTTTATCAAAACCAGGCTGAAATTGTGACAGGACCAGAAAGTAACACTGGGATGGTTCCACTGTGATAATACTGTTGAGCAACACACCAGAGACCTCCAGAGGGGTATTTTAATATGAAAACAGTGTTATTGGACCACTATTTTTTAAAATGACTTCTCATTTATTGCAGAACAAATGCTGCTAATAAAAATACTAGAATCAGATATTCCCAAAAGCAGTCACTGACAGTTTCATTCAGCCACTGAAACAAGGTGATGCTATTTTAGATTTTTTTTTCTTCCTAGGGAAGAGGAATGAAAGAGCTGGTTATAAAAATTAATTTGAAGCATGTGATTATATGACAATTCCAAATCAAAGTATTCACCAGCACTGGCAGAACCCTTAGAAAAGACAGGCTGGCATTTTCAGTCACAGCTCTCAGCTTCAAAAGGGCAACTTGTGCACAGTGAGGGACCCAGCTGGGAAGTCACTGATCATGAGGCTGAAAGATCTGTCAGGGGAAGGAGACTGGAGGTTTTCAGTCAGAGAAGCTGGTACGTGCAGGGATCCACATCTCAGTAAGAAATAAGAACTCAAAGGCTGCGTGCCCAGTGCCCTCTTGCCGAGGAGAGCAGAACGAGTCCTGGGGATGACAGAGAGGAGGTGAAGCAAGCACCAAAGGGAAGCCCAACCTAGGGTTTGGAAATGGCAGAGGAGGAGAGCAGAGGAGGCAGCGAGGGGCAGCTGCCACAGCCTGGACAAGGGAACTGTTCTGAAGTCATTAAAAGAAGTGATGAAAGATGACAAATGCTACATGAAGAGATAATCTGCACAGGAGCAGAGCTGCTACACACTGAGGCTGGAGTAGCTGGAGTGCAGACTAAAGGCAGTAGGTAACTCCAAATTACATTAAAATATGCTTCAATTCTCATTGATGTCAATGATGGTAACCAAACAGAAAGTATCAAGGTTGAGATGAACACAAAGCTCAAGAAAAAACAAGTCCAGAAATGAGAAATTAAGTAATTCCATTCAAACTGGTGAATGAACTGGCATGCAACATTTCATGTGGGGTAGCAAGTTTAATAAATCTAACAAGACACAAACAATATCAGATAATCAGAAATTATAAATGTCACATCTATATTTAATGAGGAAAAAAAGTTATCAGAGCAACTAAAAGCCCTTTCTTCTACACTTAGCAGCAGCAAAGCCTCAGAACAATTATTAAGTAAAGAATAATCCAAGCCAGTGAAGTTAAAAGAATTTGGGGGAGAATACCACATGGATTTAATACAGGTAAGGCACACTGATCTGACATCTTTCTCAGAGAAAAAACCCCCTCAATTTCCAGAGAAAGGAAATGAAATTGATCTTGGCAGTCTGATTTTGGGAAAGCTTTAACGTTGTGTCACCTGGGAAGTTATTAGTTAAATTGAAGAAGATGGGGGATTAGTACAAAAATTTTAAATTGGCCTGAAACTGCTAGAGGTAGGACAGCAACAGCAGCATGAAATGGGGAACGTCAGGCTGGAGGGAAGTTATTAGCATCACTGCTGAGGGACTGCTCTGACAGCCAGCCTTGGATAATATTTCACCAATTATACTGGCACACAAATAGCTACGGCCCTGTTAAAATTTTACTGAAGAGAGAAGCTAAATGACATTTTTATACAAGAGGAGTGGGACAGTGTGGAGCAAGACCCACACGGAGCTGGACTGGAGTGTGGGAGAGAGGCTGCAGTTCAGGAGAACAGAGCATGGATCACATATCTGGAGACTAAAAACACCCAAAAATCAGCCCTGGGAAACTACAGGGGGGAATCACAAGATGAAACATTATGTGATGTGGCTGTGAAATACACCAGACAAAAATGCAATTCAGGAAGGTTTTAGCTTAGAATTTCCCTAGAAGCTGGAATGCAATTACCAGTGTTTTTACAAAGCCCTGCTAAGACCCTCTCTGGTGTGGTGTGTACAAATCTGGACACTTAATTTCCCATATTCAAACACGAAGAAATGCAGAAGAAAAACAACAGGGCAATTTCGAGAATGAAGCTCACATTTTGCAAGGAGTGGCTAAAAGGTTTCAATATGTCTAGAGACAGGAAGCTGCAAGGGATGTCTCTCTTATTAGAGAATAGAGATGGTTTTTTCCTATAAAGAAAATACCAGACAGCAGAGCTTTTAGCACTAATGGAAACTTCAGCAAAGATGAGACAGAAGAAAATACCCATCCACTCAGCCTGGGAATGATTTTCAACAGGAGAGGATGGGCCAGGCTTTCAGGAGTAATGCAGATCATCTGCCCAATGCCCAGGCAAAACTTAATAATGTTTTCAACTGGAAAATACAGTTGCCTGCAGTTTCTGTGACTGTGGTAAGTCCTGTGTCCTGTGAAAATACCACAAGTGTTTCACGTGTGAACTGGAATAGGCAGTGTGACACCTCCCCTCTCCCTCGGCTGATCACACATTAATTTTCCTTGCAAACCTTCAATTACAGAAGTGAACCAATAGACAATTATCCTAATGAAACCTCGAATTAAATGCAAATTAATTTCAAGACCACTGAAAAAGTGATCTTTGATTGCAAGTAGGTAATGAATTGGGTTTTGTCTTCAGCAGCTCTTAACGGGTTTTCGGTAGTTCTGGGGTATCAAAGAAAAGATAAATTGGCTTACGCAATGACTAATGTAAAGCTGCTAAGATAAACACTCATTTTTTACAGTTTGTTACGAAATATAATTACAAAACCCTACATTGAACCAACATATTTGTTCTTAGTAACTGCCTTTAGATGAAAAATACTTCTTTTTTTTCCAATCAGTGTTGTTTGCAACAGCTTCAATTTTGGAACCAAGCAAGGCTGGCATGGAATCATCACAGAAGTGGCCCATTTTTGTTTCCATACAAGCCTTTAGGAGTTTTAATCAATTGAATTTAATGGAAATAGGAAAAGGCCCATTATTTAACAGAAGAATTTACCTCCCAGCAAATTAGGAAGGATGGGTTAAGTTCCATGATTTAGTTACCCTTATACACATTAAACATAATAACAAAACCAGTAACAGTTTTACATAGTAAAACTGAAAAGTGGAAGTCTTCCCTAAACAAAATCCATTTACACACTGCAAGTTACACAACCTAAGTAAAAAGTACTGAAAATAAATGAGTCTTTTTTCCCCAAAGCATAATGGAGGGACAAAACTCTAACAGAAGGACTTTAAACTGAGGAAACAGAAAGCACAGACCTCTGACAATATTTTAGTTTTACTTTAAATAGAATTACATTATCTCAGGTTATTCTGGCCTCACCTGGCTCTGCTGTAATCAATTTCTGGGAAGAGTATTCCTTTCCCTTGGATGCTTGCAATACAATCCTGAGAGCATGCCTTTTTTGTGTGACTCTGAGACATGCTCCAAACATTTGGTTTTCTCCCATTCGCAACACATGAACCCTTTTTTAAAAAACAAATGTTCCTCATTTCACTATTTAAATGATGCTCCAACAGTGTAGCAAATACTCTTGGACACATTTCAGGGAAGCATGTGGAGACTGATTGTTTCTTTCATTATTAACTCCATTGATATACATTAGCTGGAGCCAAAAAATTATCTTTTGGTTGTTTGAGTCAAATGTCATCTGTTGCCCATTCTGCAGATTGTATCCCAATCCAGCAAAAACATTGACTGAATTTTCTATAGGGAGCCCACTTTTTAAAGCTTTGCATCTAACTTGGATCCAAGGTCTCACCTTCACTGAATATACCAAAAAATGGGAAATATTGTTTAAATTAATACTGCTTCACAAAAAAAAGCTGAGCCAATTCCAGGTGTCCTAAAAGTTAATTGGAATTTGCCTCTATTTAATTAAATGATGAGAGTTGGGCCAGACACATTTGGTTAGAACAGCACAGTAGTTAGAAAAACACTGGTGGATAACAGGACATAAAACTGGCGTTTGCATCTGCTGCCACACCAAATGCCAGGGATTTCTGGGAATGTTCCAGGAGTGAGGAGCTGCCGTGAAGAGCCAGCACATCCACCAGGCACGAGAAGCAGCTGGAACCCACGTCCCATCTCCCACCAGGGGCTGATCACTGGTTCAGGCACACACAGTTTGCTGGGGAGTACAGGGGGAAGTGGAAAAGGAGCCATGCAGAGCCTGGATCCAAACCCAAACTTCTCCCAGTCGAGTTTCAAGCACAGCCTTTGGGAACAGGATGCTGTGGGAAGAACTGCTGCCCAATGCTGCTCTGCACATGAAGATGAAGTAACTCCCTTAACGTCATCAGGAACTGAAAGAAAAGTGTCCCATCCTCAGTTTTAAACCAATGCTTGTCAGGCACTGATTATTCTTCAGATTTAATCACAAATTAATTTTCACTCAGGTGTAGAGAAATCAGGTGCATAGAATTAGTATCACTAGACTAAAAGAGATCTGACTAAAATGAACGTTTTACTCCAAAATAAATAAATATTTTACTGTTATCAGCGAGACTTCAGAAATCATCTGTGTTCCCTTCCCTTGCCAAGCTCTCAGGTACCCTGGTATGCTACATTATTATGACAGGGTGAAAACACGGAAATGAAGTTAAAAAAAATATTTATTCTAACTCTAGCTGGGATTAATTTCTGAGGTTGGCATGCAGATATGACCTAAATACAACTTGTACTTCGAATTTGCTGTGTGATAAGTAACTAGGCTGAAATGTTGCTGTTTGCATACAACTCCTGTGAGGATTCTTATTATGCAAAAGCCAAGACGTGAGAACGCTGATGAAAATCTGCGAGTCATTTATCAAACACTGACCTGAAATGAATATTAAGAAAAACCTCTTTTATATGCAAATATTTAATCCGACTGAGTTTAATCATGACTTTCTCAGGCCCGATGAGTTGTGCATGTACTGTGCACTGTAAGATACAATCTTACACATCTCACTCTCAAAAAAGCGAGTTGTTTTGTCAATGGCTGCTCTGGGAATGTGCAGAATAGAAAATTAATCTTTTCTCACTGTTTTACTCACCTGTGAGACTCCCCAATAAAGCCTGTTTTGTCTGCCCACCTGCTGATCACTGGAGTAATATCTCCTTTGAATGGACCAAGTACTTCCATCCTCTCAACAAGACAAACTCAAAGCATAATTGATTTCTCCAATGGATTTTCTAATGAATATCTATTGTTACTCTGGTTGGTAAAGTACTCACTGGTTTGTGTTCCAACAAATACAAGTCTGTTTATTTACTGCCCAACTTCACAACCAGCTACAACCTGGGGAAAAGCAACATAAAAAAACCCATTGGTTCCCAAAGAATCTGAAATGCTGGCTACAAACTGGCAGAAAGAAAAATATATGTTCCACGTGGCCACTTGAGAGTACACAGAATTTAAATTAAAGAAAGAGATTGGCTTTATTTTAAGAAATTTTGAAAATCTGCACGTTGTTAAAGAGCAGTATGTTGGACGTAGTGACAACTAAGCATTCCCAATAAAACCAAAACCAACTGAGGGGCCTCAGGAATGTCCAACCACTGCAGCTGCACAACCTGGAAGCATGGACTGAGGAGCAAAGTTCTTCTAATATTGAATGAAAAAACATGAACTCCCCGTATTAAATACGACACTGTGTAACAGCATCAACAGACAAATTCTTTTCACCAGTTAAAGATATATACAATACAACATTACAAAAGTAGCATATGACTAGATCTTCATTCCTTTTCAAAGCCTTGCTTAGAAGAGACTGCTAAACCTTTTCCACCTTATTCTTTTCACTCAGACTCTTCAGAACACGAATGAAGTATCTTTATGCCTGGTAGTTAATCAGAAAGTTCATGAACCTCATAATGTCACTTATAGAAGGAGAAACTCTCACTTTTACTAAGTGAAGTAATAATTTAAAATTCAAAGTTATAATTTAAATCTAACTTATAGAAGCATAAAGGACATTTAAACTTAACAGATATTGGAATTCAAATGTAGACTGACCAGCAAAGCTGACAGATATTATTTGGTTTGGCATTTCTAATGGCCAAAGGTCATGCTAACTTATATTTGTCCAGTTCTCTAAGTCCTACAGAATAGCCTAGATAAAAATCTTTCTGACTACCCAAAAGACATCTACAGTTTTTATCTAATGTGATATACAACTTTTTAAACATGATTTTATAACAAATCACTTTAATGGGTTTTATTAATGATTCTAAAATATTATTTCAAAGAAAAGGGTTTAAAAAAAATAAATCAAGGAACAAATTTCTGTTTAAGAAACAATAAAGCCCGTTCAGTGACAACACTGTAATTACATGTGAAGTTGTGTAGGAAAAAACTTAAAGGTAAGGTTAAGAGCAGCTGAGTTACACCTCAGATGGAGGAGAGGGGGTTCCTGGAAGGACCCCACTGGTCTCAAACAGGACTGGCAGCTGGGGCTCAGGGAAGGCTCTTCCCTTCCATCCCAACAGGAGCCACACGAATCACAAACGAAACCACAGCCAAGCGGAGCGAACCAACAGAGGGCAGCTGCCTCCCAGCTAAAGGAACCCGTACTCCTGCCAAAACCCCCGGCAAAACCCCTGTGCCATCACTGAAATCCAAGCTGACCTCAAAACCTGAAAACTGTAATGCCAGGACCGGACAAAGCTTTGCTAGTGAAGCCAGCACGTGTTTTCAAATAATAAAGATATTTGAGAGAGAGGGAGACAAAGAGGGAGAGCAGATGAGTGCTCTCTCTCAAGCCAACCACCCCAGCTATCACTACAAAAATTGAATTTTGTATAATATATTTACAATTAAATTGTAAGATATATAGAGAACAAAAAGCCTGTTTTTAAACGGCATGTTGGTTATAACTTAAACTATGGAAAAAGCACAGCAGCAACCTACTAACAACAAAAAAATCCCCCAATGACCAAACTAAAACAAAACACTAAAACTGGATGTTTTACTGTTTTGACAACAGCATGTGGTCCAGCACTAGAACCAAATTAATCCTTCATTAAAATCTACATAACCATTTTAAGCCTGCTTTTTAAATTATTAATGTGTAGCTAACATCTGTTCATTGTGAAATCTCACATGAGTCGCGTCCCTTTTAAAATTCATCTGTAACTCTAAAAAACATGTAGACTACATTTGCCACCAAATTGTAATTGATGCTGGATAAACTTTATTAAGTGCACTAATATTTAATTATCTTTGGCTCTGAGTTTGAACTCCAAAGTCAATCTGGCACCACCATGGACCACATCTATTAGTGAATCCAAGGGATCCCAAAATGCTCCCTTCATAAAAGGATGCAAGTTTCCTGGTTAAGTTACAATATGGGAAACAGCTGACTCTAAAATAATATAAATTATAGACAGATTAAAAGCCCTCATAACTTTTAATTAAGCAACAAATCACAACAAACTGCACAAAACTGCTGATTTATGCACTCCTCCAGTGAAAAGCAGTAAATAAAATTAGAATGGACAGAATATACATCTTATTGGAGAAGAAGAATCTATCCTTTGGCATTTCATTCATACACAAAAATCTGCTCACCTTTGGTTTTTCTAGGGATGGCTATATCCTGCAACACACTTATTTATAACTCAAAGACATGTTATGACTTATAGATAATGAAGAAGGATTAGCTGAATTTGTGCAAACTCATATTTACAACTCTTTTCCTGGTATCCCTGCTAAAACAAGAACTTCAGGAGGCAGGGAGAGCCCCAGACCACTGTACATAGGAGATGTCTAGAATTTTTCCTTTCTCTCCCCACACCCACCTGAATGTGACTAAAGAGTATTTCAACTTTGGTTAAACAGCCCTTGCAAACAGCCCTTCCTGACACAGGAGTTGTATTTGACAACCATTCAGAAAGCTGTAATTGGACCTTGAAATCTGAAATCTCTGAGTGGTTTATATTCCAGCCAGCAATCTGGTAATTCTGATGATCTTGATGCTGTCACTTAAGGAAGATGCAAAATTCATGTATTCAACTTGCAGTTCAAGTGCACACATTTAGCTGACGGCAAGCCTGGCACAATCCTTCCAGTCATGCGGGGGGACATCAAGACGAGGACAGAAGGTCATCTGCACTTTTATTTTGCTGTCTTGGAGGAAGAAACCAATTAAAAAACATAAAAAGAAAATGAAGTCCATTCCTGAATCTATCAATCAGCTACAGAGCATAAAACAAAGCAAACCCAACAAATGATTTGGTTGTAATTTCTCAGCAATGGCCACAAGAAACGTCTACAGCAGAAAAAATATTAACACTTGTTAAGTATTAATCAATGAGAACTGCTCTAGACAGAACAACACAGCAATATTAAATACTTTAGAAGAGGCAAGACCAGTGTTATTTTAATGACCATCATGCAAGAGGCACCTGACAGTTCCTGGGCTGCTCAGAAGCTCTGACAGATGAATTTACACAGCATGCATCTTCATGTCCCTTCTACCTCTTTGAGCAGCAACTTCATTTCCAATTATTCTCTCTTACTCATACAGGAGAGTCAGAAAAGTAGAAATTTTCTGCTCTGAATGCTCAGGGTATGTTCACATGCATGCAGGTGAGTCAGACCATGTTTAATAAACTCCTGTTCCTCTTAGGAATCAAGCCATCCACTGGAATGGGGTCAGCTTTAAACTGGGGACACACAGAATCTGCTAGATATTTAGGAGAAAATTCAGTCCTTCTGAAGACACTGCTGTCCCCTGGCAAAATGAAAGAAGAGACCAAAATCCTCATTAATAACCAACAGCCTCACACTGGTTTCTGATGGCAATAGATGCTAAATCAGGCCAACACCAGCACCTCATTTACCAACTGAGCCCAACCTCTGTTCAGGCTGGATGCTCTGCACCGTGATTCAGATTTACACAGCAGCTCCCTGCACTGGACAGATCCAGGCTGCCTCCTGCTCAACACACTCCTGTCCAGCATCTTGGCAACATCTTGGTGCATTCCCATTTCACAAAGTTTTGAAGTTGCTATGTGTCAGGTTCTTAGAACTATAAATTACTGTCATGAATTTCATGACTTGGCTTAGAATCTATTTCAAAAGAAATGTCCACATTCGTGTCTTGCGTTACAGCAAAAAATGTTTTGCAATCGACAAGATCATATTTTGGAAATTAATTTTGTACAGAAAGGAGTTATAAAAGAGAGTTTAAAAAAAAGGAAAACATGTCCAAATCTTCATTTAACTTGCCAAAAGCAAGAGAAGGGGTATTTCTGTGTAATTGACTCTCTCTGAAGACTACGTCACGTGTGATAAAATGCAAGATGCCAAATAACTGTTTCTCACATCTTCTACCATATGAAAAGGTGAAGATGTACCAACAGTTTTTGTTCTGAATATTCTTGGGTTTGTTCCAATTAGAATAGAAGCTATGTCCTCATTTTAACTGTTATGCAGCATCTCCCCTTCTTCAACAATTGCAAACCTAAAACTGAGAACGAATTACAAAACTGTGTAGAAAAGAAATTAAAAAATTTCCTAAAAGGAGGAAGGAGAGGGAAAAAAACCCAAACAAATAAGATTAAATCTGCTGCCAAGGAATAACCAAGGCATCAATCCTTCTTGTTCTCCTGCTCCTAAGACAAAGACAAGCAAGAGTAAGTTCAGTCTCGGTGTTAGATGCTGTCACGCTGATTTATGGCACACACAGTTTGCAGGTCCTCCAACATGACATATTGTCCACGAGAGATTCAGCACAAACCACACTCCTTTCCTTAAAAAAAAAGTATTCCTAAACCAATTGAACTCAATTCCTTAGGTGAAATGCTAATACTTTCTCCACTGGGCCACCCAACCTTCTATGGCTGATTTTCCATTTAATTCCATCTCCTCTGCCGAAAAATCAACAGGACACAGCACTTTAGGTATAATTCCTGTCTTTTCCTACACTTTGCAACAAGCTATCACATTAAACAATAAATATTCCTTTCAACAACAAACATAGGAACTCCATTTGAATCAGAAATAATTATGGGTACATTGCTAGTTGCAGAGACACAAACATATAAATTTCATTTAAACTGAAATTCCTGCTTTGGTATGTATTTCATTTAAAACTTGGTAGGGGCTGTAATAGGCAGCAAAAATGTAGTTCAATCAATTAGCACAAGGCTTCTGATTTTTGTGGATTTGAAAGTAATGCCAGGAAGGAGATTAATGTTGTAACATATTTAACTTCAAAAAGTGCAACCATTCTCTCACAATTACAGAAAGCAGCATTACACCATGCATCAAGTTGCTTTTTTATTAAAAAGAAGTTTAAAGAAGCTATCTAGAAACAAAAAAAAAAAAGCCAAGTGAAAAATACTTTTGAGGAAGTTGTTAAATAGCTCCATTCCTGGAGCTAAAGCATTTTATGAGTGGCAATTGTGAAAATATGTTTATATGACTCTTTACTCAACAGAAAACCTGCAGGAAGAATGAAAATCGAGTGTAGATAGCTATTGAAACTGAATATAAAATTAATACATGCTGGGAATTAGAGTAGACACTACAGGGTTATTATCCTGGAGGAGAACATGGGAACTGGCTCGATTTCCCTTTGGAAGTGAAGCAACACCCACCCACATGAGGGACTCACTTCAGGCAGGTGAGATACTGCTCAGGCTCCACAGATTTGGCTGCTGCTTCTGCTCATTTAACAAACTAAATTGCAGTTTAGTACCAAAACTTCCAGTCACAGCAAGAAGAGTGTAAAGGGAAACAGGAGGTTCTTGCTATTTCTTGACACTGAAAACTCTCCCACATTAGTGCAGCAGGCAAAAAACTTGTCATTTTTATGATACTGTAAAACTGCACTAGAATCAGAGGACAGATGTGTTCTATGCTGTAATTCCTTCCTTTAAGGCAGAGTGGGAGGAAATCAGACCTTCTGAAGGTAAAACTGAGATTAAGGATAGGATTTTGTTTCCAGAAGTTAAGTTGCACTTGAAGCAAATAAGTGCTGATAGACAGAGCCAGAGAAAAATGTAAGACAGATGATTCCCAGCATGGCACAGGAAGGGATCTGACACAGCTGATGGACTGATACAGGACTGGGCTCAGGAATGAAGTACTGGCACCTGAAATCCATGAGAGGAAGAGATTCTGAGTGCCTCGAAAAGTTCCGTGACTTTTCTGAAAATTAGAAATCTGTATTATAAAAAGTGATTTGAGCAGGAGGTATTTATAGTTAGTACATTAATAATGATACTCTTGAAGACCGATTTCTAATGCTGGAAGGAGAAGGTTATAAATGCAACTCACCAGCCAGGGACTGGATGGAACCTAATTCAGTGACAGCAATGAAAGATGCTGGGTTCAAACTTAATTTTTAACACAACAGCCTAAAAGTTTTGAAAATGCTGAAAATAACTGTTTTCTCTGAAGTGCAAGAAAGATTAAAGCAGACACTTTCTATGAAAAGTTCCAGAAATTCACACATCTTCATACCTGCTTCTGAGAGATCTGGTCTGTAAGTGCACCACCACCCTCCTTTTCCCTTTCCTTAAACTCCTGTATGCAATTTCAGGAGAAGTACTTGCAATTCTGAAGTGTAAAGTGTCTGTATTTCTCATATTCTAGAGTGAACACCAGAAAATGTCATTAAGAATAAAATATTCATTTTAATGAAAGCAGTAAGTTTACATTCTAAATACACTACATTTTTCTCCTGCTATGCCTGCCATTACAAATACTCCAAATTCTTTAAAAACGTTTGCTTAAATATATACAGCATATACAGAGGGGATAAACTTGCTATGATATTTGTCCTTTAGCAGTATTGGCTAAGAGAGAGAGGGGGAGGAAGGAGAAGGAGGGAAAATCTTGACAAGAATATGTATGAGAGCAATCAATAAAAAAATAATCCTCGGAATTCATGAGTCTTGAAAATAAGATGCATTTTCTCACAGTAATCCTAAAAACCTATAAAAGAATATTCAAGCAATAAACCCCCCTTAACTCATATTTAACCTTTCATCATGTAGAACTACATATTAAATAGCTTAGCAACTGCATGCTGTGTAAGTGCATTCCAAGAAGAGCAGGGATAGAAAAATGTAAATGCGACACCTCTTTTAACATGCTCGGCACAGCCAGGAACATCTGCCAGCTGACCCCCTAATCCAATCGGCTGTTCAGAAGCAATCACATCCCCAGATAAGAGCTGCACAGCCCCTACATGCAAAGCCCATTTTCTTTAAGAGATGGAGCAAAATGTAGTTAGCCAGCTCTTCGAGCATTTTCAAACAGAGGTACAAGGCGAAAGTAATTCTGCATATTACATGGAGCTGCATTAAAATACTGTCATCTCTTCCCCCAAATATTGTAATTTATCCGTCAATTTCACAGGGCAGCAACACAGACAGAGTTTAAGGCTGAAGGGACTATATCAAATCGAGTGATTTTTATCAGAATACCAAGAGCATTCAGCCCATGCAAATGTTTGGCACCTCTATTAGAAAATAGCCTGGAATAAAATCTTGAAGGGCTCAACCTCGTCCATTGCCCACAATGAGAAGAATAAATACAAAAAAGCTACATTAATTCTCCTAACTCTGAGTTTACTTCTCACATCTCTTGCAAAAGGAGTGGGCTGCTTGAGAGGCTCTACAGGCAGATGAAGACATCCAAAAGAATGGCTTCAAGATACTCCAGAAGAGGTAAACTGTCTGTGGAATAAGGAGCATAAATCCCATGGAATATCATGTGGTAATGGGACACGTCATTATTTCTGTATAAAATCAAGTTTCTGCTAAAATATTCTATCCTAAATACACAAGCAAGCTGCACTACACTGACTGGACAAACTCTTGGGGGACAGTCTTTTACAAAACAGTTTACGTGACTCAAATAACTGCTCATATTCATAAAATAAATTGTTTTGGTTGTGCAAATCGTCCCTCTGTCCAAAGCAGTAGCTTTACTAAATCTCTGTATTGGCAGAGCTCCAGACATGGTGGGAAATGGAAAGAAAGAATTGCTAGAACTGTGTTTCAAGTAACACTATAGTTAGATTTTTGTCAAATATCTGAAAAGCACTGAAGAAAAGGATATACAGGGGTCTGCCAAAAAGCCTGGACAACACCCTGCACAAAAAGAGGGTGAAAAGATTATCTGCCTTAAGAAAGAGAGGGATTTAATCATAAGACACTGGAAAAATGTAGAGTTCTCCAAAGTAATTGATGAAGCAACAGCAAGACCCAACTTCAGAAGCAATAATCAAAACCAAAATAACTAAAGATACTGGAGAAAATAAAATGGAAATCATAAGTGAAATCTATTGGCACCTGGAGGAATTCATTATTTGTTCTAAGTTATCTAAAATCTTATCAAATGCATGAAACACAATATAATACAGTAGCCAGTGAAAAGTAGAACTCAGCACCATGGTGATAAAGTTTTCCCATATCTGATACCAAACAAAAGCCAGTATTTACTGCAGGTATTTAATCCAGATTGTACAAAATAATTAGGATGTCACATTTTTATATCTAATGAACCTGTAGAGCTTTGCTGTAGGATTTAAAACCTGCCCAGACCGGAGGGAACAGCAGCAGACAATCTGCCTGGCAGTGGATTAACGATATGTGTCCAGCTCAGCTAAGCAGCAGTGCCATCAGCTAATTTACTTTACCATCTGGGTAGGCAACTTGTGCATCCTGCAAGCTGCCCAGGGACCTCAGCGTGTTAAATCTGGGCTGGAAGTCCAAGCCCAGTGGGTGCAGAGCAAAACTCCTCCTGAAGCTCACAAAGAATTCAGAAGCATTTGAGGAGGCAATGAACAGAATCACGGGCACAATGTGTGTATTTGTGTGCTTGTCTAAGTTACATACACGTATATGTATATAAACACACTTTCCTTATTAGCACAATTTCTTTTTACCCTAAAAGCTCTGAAATATACAGAATTGGACTCAATCCTTTAAATCTGAATTGGAAGAAGATAATCCATTTGTATGCTAAACCAGTTAGAAATAGCTTCCATTTTATCCTAAAAAAAACCGCCTCAAAATCACACGCAAAGAAACAAAAACTCCAAAAA
Source organism: Daphoenositta chrysoptera (assembly GCA_013397915.1). Classification (NCBI taxonomy): domain Eukaryota; kingdom Metazoa; phylum Chordata; class Aves; order Passeriformes; genus Daphoenositta; species Daphoenositta chrysoptera. Next base: position 1,616,591 of record VZRO01002834.1, on the reverse strand, counting down.
GCAACCAACCAAAGAAACACCTTGAAAAACAAGGAGTCACAAACCTAAAGAAACAGACCTTAACACAATTCTACGTTATTTCTACTACAGCCTGCAACAGAAAGCCTCTAATGAATTCAGTGGGTTTTAGATCACGACGTGTGTTCCTGGCAAAGAGGCAAAAAGCACCAGCCACGTTTATATTAATACCAGCCATGGCACTTTGCAAGCACTGTGCACCAATAAACTGTACAAAGACATAACTTCCAAGTTTGAACAATTTCTTTCCTTTAATATCCTCTGAAAGGCTTTTGAAACTGGCAACTCTAATGTGTGTGGGAATAGGCAACACATGATAGCAATAAGTTTGCTATTAATGGAAGGAGTCTGCTGTGTCTGTGGGTAACAAACCCCAGTATCTTTTCATTACAAAGGAGCTTATTGTTACCTTATCACTTACTATGGGATTTCACTTTGCCTCTCTGGTGATCTGTCTGATCTATTAAGAAAAGCACTGAGCTATGGACAACATACACTTTATAGCAGTTTTATATTTTTGTAGTCCCTGCTGCTTCTGTTAGCCTACTTTCGATGAATTTCAAATAGAAATAAGGAAAAAGAAGAAGTGGGGGAAAAAATCCAAGGAGTATTTACCACGTTTCTCACAGGAAAATAAAATTAACTGTGAGGAAAATAAGGCAAGTTCATAATCAGGAGTTGGAAGTGGTGCTGCATTCCAGGACATGACTGCTGCAGCAATAGCTGTGCAGAAAAACAACTGAATCCACCAGCTCTAGCACCTACCAAATAAATCTTTGAATGATACCACTGAAGTACTTCTATATGTCACATATTTTATACATATACATATTCATATTATTCATAACATATACATGAAGTCCCTTCAGCATGACTGTTTCTGTCCTATTAATTAATTTTCATGGCTGAATCAGAAATATAGGGCAGACAAAACTAAACAGTACTTCATCAGTGTTAATTAGTGCTGAGAATTAATCAGCAAATGTACGAAATCACTATGCACTTTGCAGAAATGCATACAACATTAAGTAGCATTTAAATAGATGCTGATCTTCCTTTAAGAGTAGCAATTTAAAGATTATTTTCCTCTGATGGGATACTTCAATATTGAATATACAGAGATTAATGTTCAAGGGAACCTGTGCTGTGTTGAAGGGAAAGGTTGCTAAAAATAGCAATTTTTATTTAACAAATGTTTCTACAGCAGCAACCATAGTCTCAGAAAGAATTAAAAAGTTTTAAAATATCCATGACATCTGAGCTCTTTGGTGTCTACACACTGTCCAAGTGGGATTATTAATCCAGGGCTCCCTGTGCTCTGGGAGATAACAATTTCTTCATACAAGAAATACGGTGTCTCAGGTCAAATTCTGCTGATACATGAGCATCTCTCCCTCAGCCTTCAGGAAGGTCGAGGGTTGCCTACAAAATGTGACCCAAGGTGTGGTCCCAGAGATAACTCCTATCTTTAACTCCTTCACCAGCACAGTAACTCTGGATCCCGACTCCAAACGCAGCACAGAGAGATTTCTGTTGGCTATCGGAACGTCGCTCACCTGATTCTTGAGATCCAGCTTGGGGCAGGGACGACCTCCATTGTAGGGCTTCTCCTTGAGCCACTTGGATCGGACTCTCACCCCCGGTCCACAGGAGGAGCTGCAAGGAGACCAACTGGACCAATCGCTTAATTTGCAATCAAACGGGCAAGGGACCGTGCAAGGCTCTTCAATGTAACCTAAACCAAAAATTTAAGAAAGGTTTTAATCACCGCAACCGACAACTCCGACCCTCTGATGCAACCTGTGCAACCAACACAAAAGGAGAGCTTCTTAAGGAGAAGGCATTTGGCAGACTGACAACACCGTCCAACGTGAGGTTATGGCATTATTTGTGAAGAACAGCAGTGACTAAAATTAATTTCTACTTGGTTTAGTCCAATGAAGGCAGTGATAAAACAGAATAATGCAAAGGACACACTCTGGCAAAAGTACCTGTTGGGAAGCTGGTGGTCACTAATATGTGGTAATTACCTTCCCTAACAAACTGTGGCCATGACATATTCTGGAGAATTAAGTGTACAGCCCAGTTCTGTACTCCTTCTGCATTACATTGGCCATCTCCAGAGCTGGCCCAGGCAGGAGAAAGACACGGGCTCTCTCCCTAGCAGAGAGAAACAGAGGATGGTGGAGGCAACAGAGCTCTTCTCTTGGCAGCTCCCACCAGATGTGTTAGGAACCTGCCTGCCAGCTGGAGCAGTGTGGGATTCATTCTTGGGAGAAGCAGATGAAACCTGCTTCCTACATTTTACCAGTTCTCTTTATATCTCTTTCCAAATGCCTTGCTTATGCTGGGCTTCAAAAGTGGCATTTTAAAGCTTTGCTTTCACCTTAAGCTGGTTTGACACGAAAGTCCTCACAAGATCATCATCACTTAAAATCACAGCACCAGACATCTGCAGGACCAGCACCTCATGAATTAAAACCCAACAGGTTCCTCCTAAAAGGCACAACCCCACAGCTGTTTCAGGAGCTGGCATATGGGAAGAGAGATTTTGCAGAGCCCAGCAGTGGCCGTGGAGCTCGTGGTGTGAAGAGCAGCAGTGGAGGGTGGCCGAACCCTGGGAGTCTCCAGGGAAGTACTGGCACCAGCCTTGGGTTGGCAGTGTGGAATAGTTCCTGCACCTTCCTGCTTACCATGCTGCATTCATTCTCTCCCAGTTCCTATTATCTGCTTGTCATGTCTGTATGTATTATTTTAATTTAAACAAAAAAGAGATTTCATGTTAGATCATGAAAGCCAGTGGCTGCTCAGATCAGCCTTTATTAGAGGCAGCTTCATCCCTCTGACAGCTCTGGCAATGATAGTTCTGGAAATAACTGAATTTCACCCCTACCACATTTCTGATGTTTCTCATTTTTATGCCCTTTATTTCTGTTTGGTTTTCATCACGCGAACAGGCCCTCTTGATTCCTCACCTACAGAATACCAAATTAACTCATTTCATGACTCTTTTAGGAAGGGTTTCCCCCTCCACCCAGGTGACAGTCACTGCAACACGGAGGGAAAAACACCCAAACAACAAAACTCAACCTGCTGTCCAAAACCCCCAGACAACAGCCCCAGACAACCAGGAAACACCAAGGCAAAGGTGTGGAGATTATTCTGCTGACATCAAACCAGAACTGTGCTACAGCCTGGGCATCAACCCACAGCAGCAATTCGCTGCCTCCCTCCTGCTCTTCACGCTGAAGACAGTATCAAGAAAGGTTTCAGGCTTATTTAGGCATCCGTCCCCCGGAAAATATCTTCCTTCTAGAGGTACAAGAAATACTGATGTTGCTTTTGTAAACAGTGCCTTGAAAAATGGCAGCAGCAACAGCTCCTTCAGCTCAGCGAAGCTCTATTTCTCCTCTCCTGATTCCCAGTGCTGGGGCTGCTCCCCGTTTCTTTACGGCGGCCACCCCGCAGCCTGACAGCTGCAATCATTTCCCCTCCTAACTCAGGCTGTAACTCTTCCCCAGCGCTGCAGACCTGTGCCCATACAGCGTGCTCTGGTTTTCTTTGCTGCCTCTCATCTCTGTCTGTTGCGGCGCCTCTTCATTTGCAGCTCCAAAGCCACTGGAATTGAGTATCTTAATTATTTCTGACTGAATCCATTCCAGTGATATTGGAATGTTTGAGGTATTTCAACTTGGTATGCTTTGTTGCTCACCTCAGTGAGACGACACCCATGCACACACATATACAAATATTTCTAAAACAGATTCACTTTTTTCCCCCAAATAAAACTCCCAAATATGCCACTAATATTCTGTTCCATCTGCTTAGGTTGCCACTCAAAGCAATTCATAATACATTATGGTAAGTAAAAGAAATTTTCTCATGATAGATTTATGAGAAGCATTTCTTAGGCAGTTCTCCAAAGAGTTCTGTTCCACCACCGTATGAAATATCATCTTTCCTTGGGCTGTGTGACAGCCTGGGTAATTAACTCTCAACAGAAACAAAGAAAGTGCCTTGTTTCAAAGTAGGATTAGTCAGAGGTGTTATCAACTTATCAGAGAAGGTAAAATGGGCTAAGTCTTTAGGCAGCTCAAGATCTACATCTATAATAAAGAAAAATATAAGGTAAAAAAAAGAAATAGAATACAAAAGAAAATAAGGGCGATGAAGGAAAAGTTATAATAAACAATCTTCGTTATATACAAGCATGAAGTTTTTTACAATGAGAGTGATAGAACACTGGCACGAGTTGCCCAGAGAAGCTGCAGATGCCCCATCCCTGGAAGTGTTCAAGGCCTGGCTGGATGGGGCTTGGAACAACCCAGCCTAGTTCATTGCAGGGGGTTCACAGGATGACCTTCAAAAGGTCCCCTCCAACACAAACTGTTCTGTGAAGACTGAAGAACCTGTTGTATTCCATCCCCAGGAAGTGCTGTGAGTTATCCCTCAGTGAACCACAGAATTTCCAAAGACATCCCGTTGCTAAGAGGCTGCTCTTTTCTTTTTGAGTTTCTTCACTCGTATTTCTTAATTACCTTAAATATAAACAAATACTGGCCAGCTACAGAGCACTACATTTCCATATTGTCCAGAGGAAGTTGATTCTCCATATTGAACAATGCTACAAAATTAAAATGGGAACGTAACTTTCCTTCAAGCTCTTCTCACAGGCTGCCATTTCTCTTCTACCAAACACTTAAGGTTAATCCTATGCTGAGATACTTATAGAGCAAAGATTTCATTCAACCAGAATTCTCCTCCAAAAATGTTCCTGTGATGTACCCTCTGCTCAGAAAGAGAATGCCTTTATGGCTATCTTTTTATGATAAGTAGTAAATAACATTGTACTCAGCTCATCCATTCCTGTGAGACCAGGATATTTTATTTTTCTGTAGGACCCAAGCAATGACTTGCTGTTGTCAGGGGACTAAAAAGGCCCACAATAATCCTAGTTTTGGCATCCCTAGAAAACTTGTAGCTTTGCCATGATGTACAACACTAAACAAACAAAAAACCCCATGGGCAATATGCTATTAAAACAATCCATTAATAAAGAATTCTACATTCAGGCTACTATCCAGAGAAATACTCTTACCATAACAGAATATGAATAAAGGAAATAACATTTCTGAGCTACTGTTGCTCAGCTTGGGAGACCAACTCAAGGCTGAGTTTACACAGCTGGTTTTGTAAGTGTCATCCTTAAACTTATCACTCATCCATCATATCCCCCATTTTTCTCCCCTCTGCAAAACCTGTTACCAAACAATTGTTAGGTTTCCAAAACCTTCTACAGAAAAAGATGTTCTATGCTCCCCAGCCCTGTTCAGTCTGCTTTTCACGTGTTCTTAGAATATTCCTTGAAGCTTCCTTTAACACCCTTTTTAAAATTATTATTACTATTATTATTCCTCAAAATCTGAAACACTGTTAAAATAAAGCCCATTTAATTCAGACAGAGCAGATGAGAGCCTCTGTCCTACCTGAACCAACAACAGGTTCCTGAACACCACCAAGCTGGAGCTGCACACACAGATGTCACAGGAGGTAGTGACAAGAACACTGGGTTATTTAAGTGGGCACTTTGAAACATGCTACTGGGAATTGGCAGGAAAAATTGATCTGGATGACCAAATAAGCCTTTTCTATGTTTAACTGCTATTGTTTTTCTACTGAGACACTGTCAGCATAATGGGATGAACAAACACATTTACCTAGACTGCACAGCTCCTTTCACTATGATTTATTCATTAAGAACAGTGTGCTTGTTGCTCAACAAGCCACAAATGGAGTCTCTCCTCTAAAGTGTCTCTAACAAAGCACCCCCAGATCACACAGGATGTCCTGGGCAGGCTCACACACAGTGCAGCAGCCGTGACTCACCTCAATTCTCCTGAGCAGCCCAGAGACAAAGCAACAGCAGGTGGATGAGGTGAGGACCGTGGTTTGGTGGTGTCATGGAATCTCAATAGCTGGACTGGGAAGAGACCTTAAAGCTCATCTTGTTCCATCCCCTGCCATGGGCAGGGACACCTTCCACTATCCCAGGCTGCTCCAAGCCCCATCCAACCTGGCCTTGGGATGGGATTGCAGGGATGGGGCAGCCACAGCTTCTCTGGGTACCCCGTGCCAGTGTCAGAGAGGCACAAATACATGGTGCAAAACCTATTACTGTCCCATTTTTCTGTGCCACCCAGCAGCAAGGCAAGAAGAGGCAGCTGGGTGATGGGCTGGGGGGTGCCAGTGATGCCAAATGAGGTTGTGCTGGGAGAAGCAGGACATCAGTAGGTTTACAAGCAAACATCAGACACGCTTCCACCTGATTGTTGCACTTCCAAAAGATAAATCTGCTGCGGGTGTGAGGTCTGCACACTGCGTTAAACAACAGTGCCAGCAGCATTCCAAGAGGCTGGCTTAAAAGTGATGCGAAAATAAACATTTCTCCAGCAGCTTTGGAAACAGATGCACCTCTAATTGAATTGGCTTTAAACTCATTTGTATCGTCTCTAACATATTTCATGGTTTCAATTAACAAACTTCTAGCAGTTCTACCCTTGTTAGTAAACCTTGAGGTGCTTCATAAAACTCAAGGTCATTACTGTGAGAGGGACAATTCTGTGCATCTCCACAGCTGCCACTGGTAATAACACTGCTAATTTCCCTTGGAGTCTGTGGGACAGGAGAGATCACCCTCTAACAAACTAGGGAGCAGCAGAGTGGACAGTTGACACAGGAGAAATGTTTCTAATTACACACACCAAAGGTAGAGGAGGGAAAAAAATTGATTCATTTTGCAATTAATATTTACATTCACTTGGTTACTGACTGTGAAATATCACAAAATAACACCAGTAAATCCAAGCAGTGCTAAAAATCAAACAGCTAAAGACTTTATAAGGGAGACCTGGCAGACCACAGCATTTGGTGGGCCAAATTCTGCTCAGCTGCAGCTCTGGGATCTCCTGCAAGGCAAACCTCTTGCTTTACCTCAGGTTAACACCCAGCATGGAGCACAGACTGCAGCTCAGAGACTGAACTCCACCAGCTGATCATAGTTCTATGGCTGAGGCTTTCCCAATGGGCCAAGAATAAGGCAGCCACTGGCTATGAGCCACATGGCACAGCCAAAGGCTCCAGAAGCTTGTGAGCTGCAAGAGAAGCACCTCATCCCAAATAATCCCCGTTCAAAATCTAAATCCTGCTTCAAGGGAGAAAATTATTAACTGAAAGGAACTAAGCATAGTAATTCTGGGAGACTTAAGTTGCTAAAATCTTGAGTTGCAGCTGAAAAGGATTTAATCTTGCCACAGAACAAATGTTTAATCTTCTTTTTTTATAGTACACAAGGATTTGAGAGATTTTATGCATTATTAGTTTGCTGAGAAATTTAGGAGATAATCTAATGAATACATTCAGTAAATGCACAGCCAAAAAAACCTAGCAAAAATAACTTCCACATCAAATATTTTGCAAGGCTCAAATAATGGACCCTTAGCTAATTTATTCCCACTTGCTCAACAAAAGATGCACACGCTCATGTTATCTCATAGCAGACTGATTAGAGATTCTAAATAGACCAGAGAGGACTTGTAAAAAAGGCTGGTAAGTTTAACTCAACATTATTGTTATTGAAATTCATCCAAAGGTTGGTTTTATTGCTCAATTTCACAGTTTCTATAAATCCCGAGGAGGCAGTTGGGTTGATGCTGACTTTGCATTATGATTTCTAATTTCTTTTGATTTTGCATTACAGTTTTCTTCCTTAAAGAACTTGCAAGCATACGCTTGGTGTTAGATACAAGCCCTGGTGGTTGATATATTTAATCTTTTAACTCAATAAGGAAATCTCCATTAATTAGCACTTCCCTTGTAACAGATTGCAGAACAAGCTGAGAACTCTTCCGGAGAAGGAGTCTCGTCTGCTGCCTTCTGAGTGCAAATAAATAGAGCAAATAAATAGGACTTCACAGTGTACATTCATCTCACAGGAATATGTGATGCAGGAGGGCAGAAATCCACTGCACAAATCTGTCCAGACTCCAAAACCAACTGTGGGAATGATGGTCCCTTTTCCCAGGGCTTCTCTCCCATGGTGAAGGGCTGGGATGGCTGCTTGGGAGCCCTGACATCTTAACAAAGTCCTTACTCAAATAAAAAACCATCCACTGGGATCAATAGCATTTAGGGGAGTAGTTCAGCTGTGTTTTTCTGTATACTTTGCTCATCGCTCTGCCACTGGGAAAATCATCTGCTTTCTTCAAACAAAACTGAGTAGCTTTTTTTTTCTTACCAGAGACGGAATCCTCTACCTATCAGGGAAGAAACTCAGCCCACTGTACTTTATTATGGATTGTTTACCATATACATTTTTCCAGGCTACTCAATTCATAGTACAAGTATGTTTTTAAAACAAACCCGAGACTGTGTTTCTTTTTTATTATTATGATATTTATACAAGAAAACAAGACTTTTTTTAAAGCCTAAACACAAACTGTCCACAGACCATCAAATTCCCTTTTCTCCTACACCTGACTTCTCTCAAAGGCCTGATGGCACAGCAGCTCTGAAAATAGATGTGCACTGCAGAGTGTTCTGAAGATCAATACAGACTTGGGCAATTTGGACCAGGCAGGAAGCATCTTCCAGAGCCAAGGGTCCATCTCTGGGAGAAAGCTGCCGCCAAATGTCACTGAATGTATCTACCCCCCTCAGTAAATCATATGTGTCCTGAAGGTCAATGGTTTCAGGCTCTGCTGGAGCACACTAAGAAACTCAATTTCAGAGTTTGGGGCCCTCTGTGGAGAGCATCTTTCTGCCAGTTTCTGAAGCCACGACACTGGGCACTCTTGACACAATATGCCACCTCATTTCTGCTGCCAAGCCGTGACCCCAAGACACAGGCAAGCCTCATTTCAACAACTTGCCTTGGACAACAACGTGATGGTTTTCATTTGACAGAATGGGACACGCTGATGCACCTCCCTGCATCCTGATAATTAGCATGTATGCTACATTACAATATTGCTTTTATTTCTGACAAAATAAACCACCAGATGACTCTGCAGAAGACAGGAACACTAATTAGATCAGTGTGCAATTAATATTACCAAGAGGGCTCACAGCAGCATGAAAAAAGCATTTTTTTCCCTTTAAATGTACATTCCTAGTTCTTTAATTTACAAACTCAGGGGTTTTACCCAGTGTAAGGGCCTCTGTTCATGAGCAGGTCACACAGGCACTGGAAGGGCAAGGGAGGGTTGTGAGGCAGCAGTGACCTGCACAGCCCCTCCCCAGTGTCACGGGAGGTGAATGACACAGTGATCCCTCCCTGCCACAGGAGGCGAGTGACACAGTGACCCCCCAAGTCAATACATTAAAATCAATACTCTGCCTCAATTCCTTCTCCCATCGACACTAAATCAGAAGCCCAACTGCACACTTTAATTATACAGCTGCTGTTTTAAGGATGCCACTAACCATTACCAGAACCAGGAAGATCCATGAGTGCTTTCCCAAAATCCAGGTAACTGCTGCCCGGTCCCATCTGCTTGCATAAGGAGTTTCACTCCACCTATTAGAGGTCACCTTGCTGCAGAAGCATCTGACCTTAAATAAAGCTATACTATAAAAAACATCTGACGAAAACACGATTTTAAGAAAGGGAACAGTCCTGGTTTTCCACAGCTCAGGCACAGGGAGAGCAGAGACTCATTTAGATGATGGAAAACCTTGAGAGGGAAACAGGACGTTTTTGTGACACTAGCAGGCCCCAGCACAGAGTATTGATGTACTGAATTTCTGATAGACTTTTGTTTCAATTTTGCAGTGTGACTTTGAGCTCTCTGGTTGTGCAGTTCAATCTCCTGTGCTGGAGGACTTCAGTGAATTCAGAGGCAGAACGCAATGCAATCCTGTTAAACAACATTATTTTTAGTGGTCACTCCCCCATGTTACCAAATACAAATGAGAGCCAGGATTTCACAGTGGGAACCTCTGTCTGTAGTGAGGGATATTAGAAGATTTGCAAACCGGGCTCTCAGTAATTTAATTTACACCATCCTCATTTGCAAACCTTGGAGGACAGAGATTAAAGTGTATTTCAGGCACAGGAATAGACTAAGGTAGGATAAATTCTCAACTACTCATCAGTATCACTGGGATAATCCTTAGAGCAGACCGAGCTGAAGTTTAAGTTTAATTAAGTTGCTTCTGAAAATCTTTAGAATATGTCAGACATTAAACCCTTTAATGCTCACTGAATTGCACTACAACATGTACTACATCCAGCTGCCACAGGGCTCTTCAACAGTGGTAAAGATGTACAATTGTCACTCTTCACTCAAAAATTTGTCATCCATTTATTTGCCTGAAAGTCCTGCTCATCACAGCTGCATAAAAGGCAAACAGGTTAAAAAACACTGCAAAAAAGCCCACGTAAGACATGAGAGGAATCCTATGAACTACCACCACATGTCACTTCCCAGTGCAGCCACACATCTCTGAGGGACCATGAAGCTCTCCATGAGCAGCAAAAGCACAGAGATCTTAGGACTAGAATATATAATTCATGAACAGGATTAGGCTAAAAGGGTATTTCTTCATACTTCCAATCCAGCATAATAAATGGAATGACATGTAGGGAGAGAAAAATGTTAATTCTATCTTTGTATGGTAACATTTTATTAGAGCCTTGCCTCATAACAGGCTGTATTTGTGACAAATGTGTTATTAAGGCCGAAGAGACGGGCCACATTTCAAGGAAATTCTCTTTCCATAGCCTGCTGCAGAAATCAGGGCAGGAGATCACCCAGTGCATTAACCTGCTATCACAGCTCTCCTAAAGCTCCCGTAGACTATTTCTACACTGAGTTACAATTTCCACACTAAAAACATTCCTGAGTCCCATGGAAGAGCTTTAATCAATCTGTAAAAAACCAAAAAAATATCCCCAACTGAGTCTAATAATAGAAACAAAAGGGATGGACATGAGCAAGGGTGGGCAGAGGTGGTCCAGCAAAAGGCAGCTGACAACAAATGTCAAACATGAGAAAGTCTGTTTGAGGTCAGCAAAAGCCATTCCTTCATAAAGTCTGGTACTGCCACCTCTTCAAAGGGGTCATTTTATGGAATGCAGCAAAAAGCATAAAAGAAATTTGGGCAAGGAGATAAGCAATAAAGATGTGTATTTAGAGCCAAGGAGTAACAAGAGACATCACTCTGACTAAATGCAGCACTTACAGAGAGGATGCTGCTCCAAAAGCCAAGTCTCTAAATGTTTTCTTCTTAAGATGCATGCTTCTTTTCTGTAAGTAGATAAAGACCCAGAAGAATGTGCATTTCTGTGTACTAATGCCTCAGGGGAAGTCTTACCTTGCTTTAAATAAGCTTCTTTGATAGCCAGTTTGACCCATTCAGAAATAACTTTTTTGATGGCTGTTTATCTTTGATTCTGTTGCCAGGAAAACACAGAGAACTCAATGTCTGAACAGTTGTCCTGTGATCCAATTTCATTTGATAAGTCTTTTAACATTCATAAAGGAAGAACCGTGGCCAAATTTTCTTGTGGTGAACAGATATTGGAAAAAAAAAACCCAAACAAAGGAAAAGATAGGGAATAAATCAGCGTTCTTTGAGCACTGTTATGGGAGCAATATGTAAAAATCCTGTAGTCAAACAAGAAATAGAGGGCAGGTCCTTCCCAGGCTCTGTGTCTGTGTTACAGCTCCCCTGGCAGCCACAGCTGTAATTAAAAGTGTCACCACACACCCAAGGAGACATGTAGGAATGTCAGAGAGAGTCCAGAGGAGAACCCAGCCAGGATTTCAGAGCTAAATTTAGAAGCTATTTAGCTGTGAGAGAGCAGAAAACAGCCAAAGGTGGCAGTGGCTTTGAAGAGTCCTGAAGTGGGGACTCGAGAGCAGGACAGTCCTGTGATCCAGCCTTAATTCCCATGCCAGGGGATGGGATAGGCAGAAAATAAGGTGAATTTTTAGCTGAAGCTTCTTCCTCGAGCTTTGAAAAGCTTTCTAGTAGTAATACAGCCATTAATAAAATCCAGCCATGTAATAAAAAGGCCACAGAGAGAGTGTTTGCTGGTTTTGGCTGGGGTAGAGTTGATTTTCTTCACAGTTTCTGGTATGGGGCTGTGTTTTGGATTTGTGGCTGCAGTGTTGATAAAACAGGGATGTCTTTGTTATCTCTGGGAAGTGATTACAGAGAGCCTAGCTGGGTTCGGAAATTAACAGGTTGTACTAAAAAATGAAATTTCAATATAAAATGTCACTCAGACTGAGAATGAAATTAAACGTTGGAGTATTTTCAAAAACACAGGGAAATATCTGTTCAGAAAAGTTTCTGTTTCTGAAGATTTTCAAAATCAGGCATTTTGACAATTTCACTCTTAAAAATAAAATTTACTAGGTGTGGAAAAATGTATACCACAGTCATTACTACAATCGATACACTTCCAAAAATAAACAGGCATCTGTTCAATGTTGCATTTTCAACCTTTTTTTTTTATTTTTTCCCCCCAAAATTGCTACCTTGTAGGAGCAGCAAGTTTGTTTCAGGCCTCAGTTTCAGGATAGACCTGACTCACATTCCTTTAACCTATTAGGCTCTGCTTATGGCTTTCTGAGCTACACAAATATAAATTTGCAGAATGCTTATGAAAATCTAGGGATTAAAAACTACCTGAAAACAGCTCATTTTCTCCTAAAATGGGGGTGTCAATCCCAGCATTTTCATTTTAGGATGGGTTTGTCCACCAGCAACTGAAGCACATCCAAGGAGACACTGCACTGTTGAGAGTAAGGAGGTATTTGAGCATCCCTGCTGTGCCCTTTATAAATTCAGAGATAATTAAAGCTTTTTAAGGTGAGTGCAGGTCGCAGCTAACCACTCTGTGATTTAAAACCAGGATCTATGTGTCTGTTGTGTCTTTTTCTTCCAGGTTCCTGTTGTTGCGAGCACAGCAGAATTTGAATAGGATAAGCATTCTTCATCAATTCCTGCTTTCCATAAATTGCCCGGCGGATCAAAAGCAGAACCTCCATCCAAGAGCACAGAAATCTCCAGCCTTTGATTTGGAACAGATGAGGCACCCTGTGTTCCTCTAAGATTAAAAAAACCCTGTTGGCATCGCACACAAGAAAGAGAAGCAAAGGGACGATGGGAAATCATTCAAAACAAAGGAGATGGAAATTCAAAAATAGTATGAGCAGCTAAGATGACAGATTGAGAAGCGGATGAACTGCAATTAAAAGGACAATTTCATGGCCAAAGAGGATGCTCCAGACACCAGTTGGAAAATGGAGACCCTCTGGACTAGCAGTGAGCTCAACAAAATATCAGCAGTCTTCTGATGGCAAGGGAAATTAGGCAAACTACCAAATTTTGTAATGTAGTTAGAGATAGTTACCTCTACCCATGATTTCATAAGTGCATTTCAAAATTAAAGGAAGAAAAACAAGGGTGAACCAAATCTGGAAGAAAATCTTCACCTCAACTGGAAAATGCAAATCACTCACTTCTCAAGCTTATTGAATGGGTGATCAAGGAAAAAGGTGACACTACCAAAATAAAGCAGCTTATCATAAAAGCCAGCTGAGAAAAAAAATTAAAAGTGTACTTTTTTCCTGGGGAAAAGATTTGGTATAAAAAGGAATAAAATTCAGAAAAGCCCGTGATTTGTATTTTTAAGCTTGTCATATCTAATGATCATGAGCTAACACACAATGAAGTAGCAGTGAGGATGGGTAAATCAGTCACTTGTGACCAGTGTGCTGACTTCAGCTGATGGAAAGTGTTGACAGCAGGCTTGCTCCGCTCTGCTGGGTCAGGGCAGAGGGCCCTCCCTACAGCCCGGTCTCAGGTCCTGACAGAAGAAGCTGTAGACACCAGGCAAGTTGATAGAGAATTTCCAAAATAGAACAGCTGGAATGCTTCTGCCTTCACTGTTTCTGGATTTTGGGAACTCTGCTTGCAGTAACTACATCAATGGGGAGAAAATACCCATTTCCAGCAGATAAGGCTAAGTTCCAGGGCTCAGGACAGTTGGAGTCTAGACTGCTAGGAAACAGAGAGGAACAGACTGAATTGGGTGTTTGGTTAGGTTCCTCCCTCGCCCTGCAAGTTGCAAATGCAGAATCACTCAGAAAAGTCAGCATTAGAGCAGGGCCTCAGACCCTGAACCTTTCTGAGCAGTTTATTTCTACACCAGACTCAAACTCACAGTACATTCACTTGACAACTTTGATACGCTCACATAGCAGGTGACATTGACCAAGTGAAATAAACCCTACTCAAGTCTAAGTTCACAAGGTTTCAGTCAGGGAAAGAAATTCACTGCAGCAAGATGGCAAAAGCCCAGAATTTGCTCTCCAGAAAAGCTACAAACTGACCCATTCTGTCCTACACCATTTTTATTGTCCTACACCGTGTACTCAGGACATTATCAAATCTGGGACAAATTTACTCCTACTCTTGAGGCACAATTGACATCCTTACATCTCTCTTTCTACATTTTGCAGTTCTTCAAAAGGACCCATCAAAGAACTGGGGCCTAAGTCCTACAACTTCTCACTTCTGTTCTGGTTCAAGGGAAAGGAAGGAAAAGGATTGTCCTGCAGAAGGAAAACAGCAGGAAACAAAGAGAAGTCAGAAGACCTGAAAGGAGTAAAAGAGGAACCTGCTTATCCCCACCTCATAAAGCAAGAACAATGCCTAGATATCACAGCGACTGGCATTCAATATATAAGACAATGGATTAATTAGCCATAATCACGGCCAGCTAGCAAATGTTAAAAGGTCACCTGATACTAATTGTGAGCAAGACAAACTGAGCTGCTTAACAAAAACACCATCATGAGTAATTTCTCAGGGCTTAGCAATTCTGCATGCTTCTGTAAATTGCTCTTCTCCATTATGGTTGAAAAGCATTCTGCTAATTATTAATTGGATAATGATTTGTTTCTATCACTAATTCAATAAGGTGTTCAGAAGTGCATTTTGAAAGTTCCCAGCTCCAGAGACCATAAATATCAGACTTGTCTTCATGTAACCTTGGAAGGCAGGTCCCAGGTGATAGAAGTGTAGCCTGTGGAGCTTCTGCCCGTTTTTAGTCCCTCCATGCCCAAAGTGGCTGCCCACCCCTCTGCCTCTGACGTGGGCCCTGTGCCAGGGCAGTGTCATAATCATTTCTGCTCACATAAAAAGCTGAAGACAAGAAAGCCAACAATAATCCCCTGAAGCTACCACTCCCTTCTACCTCCCTAAGAGAAGCCAGCCCATTAAAAATGCCACATAAATATCACAGACAGAAAACAGGCTTCAAGGTTATTTAGAAAAGCCCCACGCATAGACAACCTCCCCTTTTTAGTAGTGATAAAAACCCTGAGTTTCTCAAAAGAGCAAGTCACGCCACAGGCAAACGCACCTTCCAAAACCCAGCAGCTCCCTTTTTGCAGGAGAAAAGGCAATGTGGGGGAAAGGTATACTACTCCTCCTTCATGGGCCACAGAGGCATAATCAATTGGTACAAAAGCACATTGTTGAAACACAAACCATGGAAAGCTGCTTTATGAACCTGTGCAGCCAGCTGGAACTGCCATCAACAGCTGCAAGAGGAATTCACTCCAGGACTGAATCACTTCATTAGGGTGGAGGTTTTTTCCTTTTATTACATGCAGCTCAGGCTGCTGATCCCCATCATGAAGACCCTCCAGCGAGCTGATTTCTCTGCTGCCTTACACCCTCAGGAACATTCATGGTGCCCACTGTATTACTTAATCTCCTCCTGAAACATCATTTCTCCCCCTCCCATCACACAGCTCATCAGCTCACATCCTGCTCTGTGGTGTCCCAAGCCTTTTGACTGTAAGTCAGAGAGCAGCAGTGGTTTGGGGGCAGCCCAGGTACAGAACTTGTTCCTAAAATAAAGGCTTATGTCTGTGGTAAGTGACAGGACAAGGTGGAACGGCTTCAAATGCACAGAGGGCAGGCTTAGATTAGATACCAGGCAGAAATTCTTGACTGAGGGTGGTGAAGCTCTAACACAGGTTGCCCAGAGGAGCTGTGGCTGCCCCATCCCTTGGAAGTGTTCAAGGCCAGGATGGATGGGGCTTGGAGAAACCTGGGACAATGGAAGGGCGCTGGAACAAGATGAGATTTAAGGTCACTTCCAACCCAAACCATTCTATGACTGCAATGAACTGTATATCATAGAAACTAAGAGAAAATATCCAAATGGAATGGAATTTCCTGCTTGCTCCGCATTTAATTCTGCAGTCTTCCTGTTTGATATAGGCTGCTTGGTTATACATGAAATATAGGTGACAGCATCCCAGCAAGCAGTGACATGAAAATGCACTCCATGAATTTGAGCTTAACACTGGCATATAATCGCAAGGAGGAGACCGCTGGCTGCTGAAGCCTTGTGTGCTTGGCATGAGGGACGGCAGGTGACATCACGGGGATTTTGTAATTAAATGTAACTATCTCTAGAAAATTCCAAATTCCTTCATTGCAAACAACAATGCAAACCTGCAAACTTAGTGAAGTGGAATAAAAATTTCTAGACAAGTAAAAGCAGAAATAGGAGACATCTTTAAACAAAATACTGATTGAAACAAATATGCCTCCTCCAAAGCTTATACTTTTATGGGATTTTCAGGGGAATAAAAGAAATGCCTCTGGTATTCTGGCAGCATAGCCAACTTTGGCTTTCTTGTTCTTCATTTCCATTGCAGAAATGTCAGCAGAGCCTTACAGTGAGCAAAACCTCAGTATTACAGAGCAATAAGAAGATATTCAAAGAACCACATTCAACACCCACGGCAAACTTGTGAGAGCTATTCCATCAAGCCCACAACTCAGATAAGCTGCACAGTGAGGCAGGGAGTGCTATCCACACGTGTTGTGGGCTGGTTTACATCTCCTTACCCGAACTGCTACAGCGGGACGGCTCCACCAGCCTGCCGGTGCTGTCGGAGCAGGCGATGGCTCGCAGCCGCACGCCCTGGCCACACTCCCTGGCCACTCCCGGGAACGGCACTCCCGGGAACGGCACTCCCGGCTGCAGCTCGGATGGGCCCCCTCCGATGATGCAGTCAGACCAATTTCCATGGGGCTGGGAGGTGAACACCTCGCAGGGGCACGGCTCCGTTTCAACTTGAGGATAAACTTCTGTGTTCTGGCATTTGTCTCGCTTTCTGCTTCGCCCTGTTCCAACCACAGAAATCCGCGCGTTAGCTCAACATCTGCTCCTCTTGATAACAACACGTCATATTATTTATACTTGCATGAATTCACCACATTAGAACCAAGACAATCTGAATGTTAATATTCAGGGATGTTTCTGAAGTGTCTATTAGCTGTTGCCAGTGCTCTGGTGTGCAAGGACAACGTACTTATCTCCAGGGGCAACCAGAGAACTTGGAAATACTGTTCTGATGGGTAGATCAAGGAGTAAAATACAAAGTCTTACTCTAAGAACGGTCTGCCCAGAAACCGCTTTGTAATTTCATATAATATCATTTCCCTCTAATTATCTGATGAAAATAAATTAATTGTTTTTTCTCTATTTGTTCACAATCAGCAGTTGCCAGGACAACTTCCGGAGGACTCTACATTAGCTACAACTTCTTTGAGATTTCTTTACAAATTAGTTAGAGATGTGCTGTGCACACAAATCGTGCTTTGAAGAAAACAGAAGATAATCCTCAGTAAATTATTAGGGCTGGAAAGCATTTCAATGGTTGTATTTGCTTTTATGTTTTCCTTTGCTCTGTTCCTTTAACAGGTTTTAAAAGAAGGCTCTTTCTGTAGTTTTAGGAAGCAGCAGCATCCAAATAAACCCATAGTACAGCCCTCTGCAACTGTACTCTCCATGCCCTTCTCCTGCAGGACTTCAAGGCATGAGAAGGGGTCCCCAGGGCAAGAAGAAATCATGCAAAAAAGGGAGTTCATGCCCCCTGCATCCCTACAGCTGCTCAAGGGAACAAATGTAGGTACACAGCCTCTAAAGATAAAAATCAATGCTTTTCTTGGCACAGGTCAGCCAGTGTGCCGTGGAACAATCTTGATGCTGGCTGAGCTCAGGAACGTCTTTGCATTTGGCATCTGCACAGAAGGGAGAATTCATCTTCAGCAACAAACTGCATCTGTATCCCATCCTCAAAACATTCCTTGGGGATCTTGGATGCACTAAAAACACTTCTGCAGAAGGTTTTTAAAGCTTTGATCCCAAAAGAAATGTTTTCTCTTTATTGCACACAAATAAGATACTAAAACCGAAAGATAAGTTATATAACTCAACAACCCCCTTTCTGGTCTGGAACCAAGAGTCATTTCACCACACACAAGCTGGGTCTCATCAGTGCCTGTTTCCATACAAATATAAACATAAAGGCCCCTGACCACAGACCCTTAATATCACCACCTTTCAAGCCTCAGCTCTTTCAAAATTGTATTGCCAGTGCTCTGGGGAACGTAGAATTTGCCAGCACAAAGGCATGCTAAATGCAAAAAATACAATTAATACTAGCATCTTTATAGTCTGGTAGATAAATCTGTATTTACATTTTAATGTATATATTTATGAGGAAATGCAGGTACAACTCCCCATACTTCAAGGAAAGTCTTTTAAGAGACTTTAAGTAGATTGGGAGCTCTCTAATGGCATTTCCAGCATTTTCTGTTTGACAAGCCATGAGGAGCCACAAACTCTCTATGTTCAGTTGTGTGTTCTACACTGTGTTAGGAAACACAGGAATTTGGGATTTGCCCATGTTTTTCCATCATGACACAAAGCACAACACACTGAGGTAAGGATACCAATAATCTCACACTTATGTGACTAGTTTTTTCCAACTTGCCCTGCCATCTGTTTTGTTGGAATCTTCCCCCAATGAAGTTGCTATGAAAGCCCTATCTTGAGGGGAAAACTGACATTGATCCCATACTTTTCACAAAGAAATATTTTTAGAATTAGTGGTAGTGATATTTTTATCATCTTCACAGACTGCTTTAAAAATTGCTGCTAAAAATACCATCTCCAATTTTTTTTGAGTACATAAACACATCAATTAAATAGTATTTTCTTTTTAAATTACATTTCTGAATACTAACTAACATTTTATATATTACATATTATCAGGTAATACATACTGTACATAAAAATCATAGGAAACATTAAAAAACAGAAAGTGCTTTGTATCCATAATACAGTGAATTAACTGACTGTATTAATTAACTGAAGACTCACCTAAAAACTGTGTTTTCATTATAATGACTTTGAATTTTGATATGTTCTGTAATAAGTCTTCCGCTTAAGTAATGACTAATTTTATATGTAGAGTCAATGATGAATTAAAAAGTAAAATGAATAATACTATTAAAAATTGAGTGGAGGGCAAGCAAATACTTAGCAAACAATTAGAAGATTTCCACTTAATGACATTGTTAATGAGCTCTTATAATGAAGCCAAAGCATTCACTTGAGCATAGACACATGCAGTGATGAACAAGAGGTACAATTCATGCACACTCACAGAGAGGTGAAATGCAAATGGATAAAGGACTCTTTTAACAGCACAAAACACTTCTGAAAATAGCATTTTCCTTACATCTTTGGACTGAGTTCCAACAGATGAGATTTTTTTCTAGACTTTTGTCTGCTTCTATTTTTCAAGAAGTTTTTATGCAAATACAAGTTGGCACCAGTCTCACTGACTTCCCCTTTTGAGAGGGGGCCAAACCAAACCCAGTGTCTGATTTGGTTGTCCCTTGCTGCTCTCTGGAGCATTGTCATGGCCCCACCTGGGACACTCACTGCATGTTCACCACTTGCTTTTCAGGACACCTTCACTGAGAAGGCACAGGCTGAGACCATGAGCTCCATCCCAGCAGGAGAAATGGAACCCAGCAAGGTCGGATGGGGAGAGACTGGTGGTGCTTGGTCACAAATGCAATGCAGGTGAGGAGACTAACCAGGAAAACCTGGGTATTACAAACTATTTTTGGTCCACTTACTTGAACAAATCTCCATCTGATATAGAACAGAGTAAGAAAGGGGATAGCTAGGGCTGTAGTGTTTCATAAGTTGCACAATGTTCATAAAGAAAAATCAGATTTAAAACTACCTGTAAGTAATTATTCATTAATTTTTACATATTTTTGGTAAGATCAGGCACCTATTATTTTGCTGGGGATCAAGGATTTTTCCAACTATAAACATACAGGCATTGGTATAGAGAACATTTTCGAATATGCTCTTTGCCAGAAACTACAGAGCATTGTATAACACTGTTTTTTATGTAAAAGAGAAATCTTTATCCTTTAATGAGCCACACTAAGGAATGGCAGCTTGAAACCTGTATAAATGTGTGCTGTAATTGCTAGTTAGTAAAACACACAGAACATTCCAGCAGTAACAAACAGAGTAAGAAGACAGCCATGCAGCCAAGGACAAGTGAGTCTAGGAGGAAGGAGCAGTGGTGGCCACCATATTTTGCTGCCCTTCAGATCCCAGCTTTTATCTCAGCAGATATTCTTACAGCAACCTTAGCACTCTACTCCACAGCCAAAATCTTTGAAGTTTCACCTCTATTACAGGAGCAAACTCAAGCCAGGTACACCATAGCTCTCAAACACAGCACAGAAACATGAAAAGATGTGAGTGTTGAGAAGAACAATAACAGCAAATTTCTTGTAAACCTTTTAAGAACAGTATAATTCATTTTTATTTGATTTAGCTAAGCATGTGGGGGAAGACAACTCCCAACAAGACATTCAGTTCCAAACTATTCATGTCAAGGAGTTTTAAAGCTTTGCAGTTTGGTCAGCATTCAAATAACATAACAAACCTCAACAGCAAGTACAGGAGACTGTGCCATCAAATGGTTTGAACCAGTGAGTTTAATGAATACATTTAAAAGATCGAACAAAGCTATTCTAATGGTACTGGGCTTTCTTTATTCATGGTATTAATTTTCCCTGTTGAACTAGAGCACACTGCTGAGCACAGAACTCCCAGTTTTAAACTTCCTCCAGAAAATCACGCTGATTTGTACTCTTGTATTTTCTGCATGCTTCCCAGATTAATAGGTCAGATAAACTTGCCCAAAGCCTGGTCACTTTTTCATTTGGTTTATGGCTAAAACCAGCCTTCCACCAGCGAGTTTTTCTGCACTGTTCTTGTTCTTGTACTGGAATGTGTGTAAGGCTGGCAATGACCAGTACCAGATCAAAAATCAATTAAGGATGGGAAATGTTGTGTCTGGATTTCCCCACCACCCCAACATCAGTCCACCAGCACCCCAGAGGCACTATCACGATCAGACAAGTATCGTAGAAGTTCCTACCTGTGAGTGACCGCCTCCTGCTCCTGGCCGTGTGACAGTCAGAGGAGCACGCCGTGAATCTCGACCAGGGGGTGAAGGTGCAGTCGTCCTTGCAGGGAACGAGGCACTCCTGGACGCGGGCTGGCATCGGCCCTGCCCAGCGCACGCAGTCACCGACGGCGGCAGAGCCACCCTGCTCCGACAGGCACGTCACGGCTGCAAGCAAAGGGACAGCAGTCTTTACATCCTTCTAGCGTTGTATCACACTCTGGGCAGTCAGTCCTGCTGGTGTGTGTGAGATTCACTCCCCTGGATTAACACAATAAAGCTGATTTGGTTTTAGGGCATTGTTCATGTGTCACTCAGTGACGTGCTGGAAGCTTCGCAAAGCTATAAAGACATTCTTATTTGACCAGTGTGTTATCTAAATGATGATATAAATTCAATATTCGCAAGGAGGCAGTCATTTTAAAGGTTGTGGGGACAGTTTAGCCAATGATACATTGTACAACCAAGCAAGAAAACACATAACACTGCAGCCATGTGCCAGTAAATGCATTTGGTCGAGGCCAGGATTCACAAGCTGTGATGCACTTGCTGCTCGTGGAATTGAAACTGCTTCAAAGTGGTTTAAAAAGCCCCTAAAAACCATTAAAGAAAGCTGCCTTCTCCAAAATCATCATCTTTTTCATATTTCACATGAAGGGAATGACTGAGCAGATGCTACAGCTAAATGCTTTTTGCAGTGAGGTGTAAATACCAGGTCTGGCCCCTCCAAACTGAGCTCCCTAAATATTGTGATACCTCTTTATACTCTCCCACTTTGTCTGTTGTCCTTTTTTAGAACTAATATTTAATTTTTCACAGTGGATATTGGTACTGTATAGCCATGACAGGGAACAAAAGTATTTAATGTATAAATATGAGTCACAGGAAGCCTAGGATAAAACTTGCTAAATTCAGTGAATTATTAGTAAGTAATTATAATAAATAAAAATAGCCTGCACATCATGGGAGTCTTTCATTTCATTAATAATAATTAATTCTCACAAAATCTCCAAGATTATAGGCTATTTATATCCTCCAGTGTAGGTTAGACAAAGCAAAGGTAGGTCATGACTTGATTAAGGTAATAAACTCAGGGACGGAGTAATGAACTGGATTTGGCCACAAGAATTTAGTCGTGTTGGGCTCTCTGATTCCAGGCAAGTCCACACATTGCATCATAAAGCTACTGGGGATGAAATTATTTAATCCAGATTTTATTATTTAACTTTAACAACCTGTGATATAATTTTATGACAATTGCTAAATTATTCAGGTTTTTGAGGATGCATATATTTTCCTTGTTGCCAGCATTTAATGTGAGTAGGAGTGCATGAAAAGAAAGGGAAAAAGAACTCTGTTTTCTTACAGTTAAAGGATTTACTGGGATGTAACTCTGCCATGAATACACATAATTTTTTTGGTTTTAACTACAGTACTGTATGGGAGAAAGGAATGGGTTGGCAACCACCTGGAAATAAAAAAAACATGTTATTAAAAATCAGCATTTTGAAGAGCATGCAAAAGGCAAGCAATTGTTAAAAGTCTCTTTAGACTGAAGTGACAGCAAATCAGCATATTAATAACCCCCTGTAAACTGCTGATCCTTGCCTTTCCCTTCAGCCCCGTGACCCTCCCTAGCTCCCAGCTCCAGCCGTCAGACTGGGAGCCCGAGCCCTCCTCAATTACGGGAGGGCGAGGCCAGAGGTCCCCGCTCTGTGCGGGCGCACGGCGGAATTGCCCTCTTCGGGAAGGTTAAACAAGTGACAGACTCCGATGCCCAAGGCTCGTGTAGCCTCGTTACCTTCAGCAAGGCCAGCCCAGGCTTGGCCACACGGCTGTGTCCACGTGAAGTCTGGCCAAGGGATGCAGAGCATCTCCTCAGCATCGCGGCAGCTCGACGTGAACTGCTCCCTCCTCTGCCAGCCCCACGCAGCAGGACCCGTGCTTGCAGAGCAAACCACCCCGCTGCAATGCTCACTGGAGCTGGCAGAAGAGCACGGCTCATTCCTGACATTTATTAATAATGGCAGTACAAGTGATGGAAGTTCTAGGTATCGATGTTGGACCAGGCATCCCATTGCTGGGAGCAGTTATTATCTAACAGCCCCGATCTTCTGCACAAACCGCCACGATTGTGAGCATACAAATAATTCACCAAGTTCCCTGAGCCTATCTGGATGCTAAAATAGATGGATATATAAATAAGGACACATGAAATCAAGGCAAATATCTGACAGAGATCATGGAGCTTAAAGAAATTAGTGACAACGAAAACATGAGTAGAAATTAAAATAACAAATAATATAGTAGATTAGATACGTATAAGCATGGACACAAGGAGTTGAAAAGATATATTTAATGGGTAGTCTAGTAAGAGACATAACACCTAAAGGAGGGGAGGAGGAGGATCTCCTGTGATTCTTGCTACATGCCTAAAACCTTGCTTGAGGTGAGCTGCATGAACTGAAAAAATAAACGAAATAATAAAGCAAAAGCCCATTAAGGCATTTTAACAGACTGGGAAGGGGCAGGCAGAAAGCAGCATGATGGACCTACTTGACTGGCTCCATCAGGAACCAATCCCCCCGTTTCTGCTTGCTGCAAACTTCCCAGTTTACTTAGGTTTAACTTCTAAGAGAAAAAATATTTTCATATATAGGCATTTCTGAAAAGAGAATGAGAGAAATTTGTTTTCAGGGAACCTTCAGGAAAGCAAAATTATTTATCCTCAGTGGTTTCAAACTACTGATTGGTTTGGCTCATATGTGGTTTACGCTGCATAAAAAATATTTCCCCTTAATCCTCAGTTCTGTCACAATGGTTTTAAATAAACTCATACCGCAAAGCCATTTCTGTTATGTCAACATCTCTTTTGTTTTTTCAAGTGGGATACCCCCAGAGAGCAAATGCAGTCCATTTGCAGCCCTATGCATTGAGGAAAAAAATCAGAGTAATAAATCCCTTCTAGGCATAATGTGTGATTTCTACCATCTCTGCAGCATTTAAAATGGACACAAACATATGAATAAAACAGCTAATAATAGGACACTGCCAGATAAAGGCTTTCAAATTATAATATTGATTCCCACAAAGAGGGGAAATGTAGGATTTCCTTTTGAAGTCCCGCTATTCTTTTTTATTACCACCAGTCAACCCCACCAAACTGGAATTAAACACTTGGGGCCAAACTGTGGGATGACATTTTAATGCAGTTCTGTTGATATAAAAAGAAAACTGCTGTCACAAAAAAATAAAAAACAAAACACCTTCTCTTGTAATGATAAACATGAGGTCATGAATTAAACTGAAAGGTAGCCAGGTTTAAGAGGCTGAAAGAAAATAACTTTTTTTTTCAGGAAAGGGCTGGAATTGTTTAGCAGACTGTGTGGATGCACCTGTGAAGGTGCCAACACGACACAGCGATTAATATGAGCAATGACAATAGCTGCAGATGCAACTGCTTTGCTTCAAGGCATAAGTCAAGTGTTAAATGTAGAGCCTGGGGAGCACATTTCCCTTTCTGCTGCCACAGGGCCCCGCCAGGAGACTGCACAAGGACTGCTAAGGGGATATTCAGTGTGACAGTCTCTGTCTTCTGGCTTTGCATTCCCACCCACAGGAGCGTGTCTGCGTGCCAGCATCTCAGCATATGGCACACAGAAGCATATGGGAGCTACATTCTGTAACTACATTTCTCCTAAATTGAAAGTAAATAACAGACACTTCTCCTATAAACTTTTAGATGGTGAAATCAAATGTTTGCACACTGTCAGATTGCAGAGGCACTGAAAGCATCCTTAGATGATGTCACATCGCCACCAAAGAAGTGTGCCAGTATCAAACTGAGGGAACTCAGGTGCTCTCAGGTGCATGTGCCTGACTTAAGAGCATTGGAGATGATCCTAACAAAAGGAATTGTATTGAGAATGAAATATTGCAGGCACAGTATCACATCCAATAAGGAAACATAACATAAATTTAATTCCTCTTAAGTAAAAATCCAATTACAGACAGCCTCTGTAATCATATTCATTTACCAAAGTTACAATCAATTCTCCTTTAAAAATGCATTCCAAAGGGTAAAAAGCTAAAGACTGAGAGTATCAACTATGAACCAGTAAAATTATATTGTACCATGGCACTTTCAATTTGAGAAAAGGAAATTAGTGTTTTCAAAACTCTGGAATTAAATGTCATTAGAACATCTGAAAACAATGACTGATAATTCCAAGAAGGTACACTCAGGCCAAACACTAAAACTACAGCTATGCAGTAGTGCAAATCAAATGACTGGAATTAGTACATGAACAATAGGATGAGCTATGAGGCTAGACAAGAGCTTTAATGCCAAGAGGTGTAGGCAAAACAAGGTAATAATCTTCACTGTCTTCAAATTCTAGAATGTTTGAAAAATCAAGGCCAGCAAGTAAAGTCAAAGACATTTGAATATAGCTGTTTACCCCCTTGTTCAGAAAAATCCTCATTTCTGTTGCATAATTATTCTTGGTATCCCTCAATGTAATGAGATAACATATTACTTACACATATCATTAGTGACAAGTGAAAAAGTTAAGGGATAATATATTAAAATAAAAAAAAGAACAAAATAACTTTAAGGGTCTAGACTTGCTCACTGTAAGTATAGTCCCATAACTCATGATGCCTTCATTTATTTTCTATATTGATGCTCCTGCATACTTACAAGTTTTTTCAGAATCCCAGGTGGAACATTTACACTGTTCTTGGTATGTTAATGCAACCCCTAATTACAGAAGGCCAGCAGCAGACATAATAGAAGACATAAGATTCTGCTGAGACTGAGGTTGAAGTTTAAAGTCCTGATTCTATAAGGACATAAATACACACTTAATGTCATCCCTGTGCAGCCCCTTGGATGCAGCAGCACTCCCTGCCATGAAGCCTGGCCAAAGCCAGGACTTACAGAAGCACACCCTAAGATAACCATTAAAAGTAAGTCTGAGGAAAAGAACAAATGATGTCAGGAAGGACATCACAGACACAAATCTCGTACAAATAACTGAGGAAGAGCTGGGACAACTAGTTATTCAGCAGGAAAACTGTCTCCGAGGTCACCAGTTTCCCATTTTGTAATTATTAATGATATTGACAGTAGTGCTAAAGGGCTGACAAATGCCACCGAGCAAACAGAGCACTGAACAAACACAGATCCCGACCAACAGGCTCTATAAACAAACAAGGGGAGCCCGAGATGAGCTTGGGATGCAATAAAGATGGTAAATACCAACTGAAAAGATAAAGGAAAGCAACTGAAATGATTTGCATGAAATGGGGTCAGGGAAGAAATGGGCAGAAAAGTTGGGTGCAGAGCATTAGCATGGAGAAGAAGAGATGGTAACAGGAAAGGGGAGAAGTTTGGGATAGAATTAGAAGGGAGGGAAAACAACCATGCAAAGCTGTGAATACCCTTCTCAAGCTAAAGGTCCATGCTGTAGCTGCTGATTGGGCTGGTTTCTCCCTGCAGCCTCTCCACAGTAAGACACGTGCATGGGGTTAACGCAGGCACAGGAGCCGCAGAAGAGCCCCAGCTGCAGCCGAAGGCCAGCAAGGCGGGCGGGCACCTCCAGCACCATTTAATGCCTTCAACTGGACTCACCTCTGTTCCATCTAAAATAACTCCTCACAGTGCAGTATTTCTTTGATACTCACGGATGAGGTGATCAATTATTTGGTTTGGAATACAGGACTGGAATTGCTGTAAGAGCTGAGCTGCACATGTCAATTTTGCCAAGCTGTGTGACTTGAGGTTTTATTTTTCCTCAACTGTGAACCAAAACTGCCCATGTTTGACTGCCCACTGTTTGAGGAGAGGCAGGAGAGAAGAACATTGCTGTAAAGCCCATTCCTCCTCCCACCCACACACTGAATGCAGAACACAGGATTGAGATATTAATGTCGAGCACTATTTTCATACAAGTGTTTTCTTATTCTAAGTGCTTCACACTCTGCCTGGCCAGAAAGGCAAAATAATATGAGTTTTTAATGTTTCAAATTTACTTTATCCAGAGAATAACTGCAGTCTGAGTGCTTCTACATTATGCAATCAGTCTAAAGAATCTTTCACAATTTTTCCCTTTTCCCCCTAACATTATTATAGGTTTTGAATTGCTTTTACTTTCATTTTCTATTAAAATGAAAATCAATAGAAGTGCATTAGATGATTAATGACAGAAATTATGCTCCTTTCAGAGAACATAAAATACAAAGCCTGTTAATTTTTTTCCTCTCTCTGTGGCCCACAATTACCAAAATTACTCGAGTTCAATTTCTTTGTAGCGCCTATCATCAAGTTATATATAAGATGAATTATTTATTGCACAACTTGAAAATAAGACTAAGCCATCCTGCTATAAATACACACATTGAGATGACAGCAAATACAGAGAATCAAACATGCCAAATAACATGAGAGAGAGAGAAAATGGAAAATAAACACAACGTTTACAGTATTTCTAGTAACTCAAGTTGGAAAATTACTTAGCTGATTAAGCAACCACTGACTTTCTTTGCAGTGAAACACAGATACTAAATCCAGACTACAACACTAACACAACCACATATTCACAACTGCTCCAACATTATATTAAAAGTATGATAGTCCAAGTAACACCTCAAGACTCGAGTCCACTCTTCCTCATCATCTCCCCAATCCTCAGCCCTGGCTCTTCTCATTTTGGTGTTCAAAACTCCCACTGCTCTTGGCCCCTTGCTCAGGGACCAGCAGCTAGAAGCTACTGAGACATACACAGGCCCTTCAACAACTTTTCAACTCATCCTAATTTATATTCCTCTCATGTAAACTGGTCTTAAAGTTTTCTAAAGTACCAACGGATTTTGTATATATGGTCCTGCATAAAACTTTCCACTTTAACTATCACTTTTCCACTATAAAAAACCAGATAAGAATACTAAATGCTTTGAGGTCTGAAGTCTGGCTACTCATCTCCAGCCTACAACTGATAATACAACTGAAATTACTTTGACTGAAGCTAATAAAAACGCATACTCAAATAATTCATGTTATCTAAATTAAGTATCTTTCAGCCATCATACAATATTGTCCACCTCATGAGAGAAAAATAAAGATACTGGACTTGAGATTCAAGGGTCAGCACAGTCTAAGTGCAGTAAAGACACTGTACTTAGATTAAAGGTAAGAGAGGCAGAAAGAGATTGTGAAAATCTCCCACCCACAGCCTTGAAAAATGAAATGTTTGAGGGTTTTCAGGAGATTTACCCAGTGGGAAAGCTAAGTACGCAGACTGGAATCCCAGGAAGAGCTATGTGTGATGTGTGGGAGTTCCATACATATATACATAATATATAAATTATACATCTGGAAAGGCTTTTCATACTTCTTCCTAAACATTCCTACTGTGCAGGGGAAAAGTGTTTTTTGGAAATCTTATGTCAGGGCATCCATTCTTTGGCAGGAAAAAAAAAAAAAAAGAAGACAAAATCAAAAAAGGTACCCAAATTCCCTGGAAGACTAACAGTCCAAGAAGGGTGTCTTTCTAAATTGGCCATACAAAAGACTCTGATTTCCATAAGTATGAGGAGTTGTATTTTCCCTGGCTCTTGCTAAATGAACTTTTTCTTTGTGTGAATGTGGCAGATCCAATAGCTTTGCCTCTTATAAATAATAAAAATAATTACACCCATCTCTCCATAGGTTTGCTGTTCAGATCATTCTCACTGCTACTACATTCCTTTTTACTCTTCTTTTGAAGCTAACAGATCTAAAGGGACTATTTGTTTTTTTCCTTCTAGCCTCTTAAAAATAAGCCAGAAGATCAGAGAAGATGCAAAGGGAGATGTCTTACAGGACATTGTGATTTTCATGCAGTGATCCTCTCTTCCTTTCTTATGGGCAGAAGAAAAGAGAAACATTTCTTATTTAGCTGCTGCTACTCATCTTAAATTTGCACTGAATTGTTAAAATTGAGGGGGGGTTATAAAGCAGATTGTATTCCTGCTGAAACAACGGGAAAACTCACAATTATTTCAACAGGAGAACAATAGATCCTATTACACTTTCTTTTTAATCATTCTTCTACGAATAAAGCATTTGTTTGCAAGCATTTGCATTTGTTTCTAAAGCAATTACACAATCCAAACACTGACTGATCACAACAGGATCATTCATGTATAGCAGATACATTTGGACACAGAAAGTTCTATATCACGATTCCTTTACCATTGGTTCAGGTCATATAATTGATGGTTTACTTAACTGAAAAAAAGCAATCAAATGCCATAAAAACAAATTAATACAATAGAACATAAATTGCATCAGACCTAGAAGTCGTTTCCATCCTGCTGAAAGATTATTAGTATTTTTAGCTAATCTTCATTCTGGGCAGCCACAGGCTGGGACACTGCACTATGCTGCATTTTCTTTTATTACAGTCTTTCCAGTACCAATCACTTTAATCTTGGCTATAATAAATCACCAGTTAGGTTCTCAGCTTATTCCCTCTTTTCACCTGCGAAGTTTTGTTCATCTTTGTTGGAGCTCAGAGCAGTTTCTCCCATAAAATTGCTCTCTGTGTGAATCTTTCCTGATGCAGAAGGTTTCTGCCAACTGTCATTACAAGATCAGAGGTTCAAATTGAGGAGCACTTAAAGCAGGGGAAGGTCATCTTAGGAAATTAAGTTGGAATAAAATTTTGTAGAAGTGGAGGTGGCTATTCATACTGTGCCACTGCAAAAGCACACCCACCATTTACCTCACACGTGCCTCCTGGCTCATTTGAGAGGCTGAGGCACAGGGATTTATCATCAGCCTCCTCCTCCTCTAAGAGCAGAAGTGCCCTTCACAGCCCTGTCCACGCACGGCAGCAGGGGCTGTGCTCCCTGCGGAGAGGCAGACCCAGCCAGCCAGGGCAGGCATCACCAAGGAGCACATCAGTGACTCCAACCTCAGGCTGCCTCAGGGACACGATGCCCACAGAACATCTGACCCTTCCTTCCCTGGAGAGGGAACACAGTCTATCTCCAATCACGCCCAGCACTACCACGACCCTTAAAACCAAGGGGACATAACCAGAGGGACTTCCAAAATTTCCCAAAGTGGTAATTACTTCTTCCATTTTAGAATAAGTTATTTAGGAAATAAAATTCAATGCAAAACCAACTCAATACTTTGAAAACCCATCAAGATTCACATCACATTTCCTTTTCAGAAGCGAGAACTGATATTTGGAATTTTAAGTGTGTATTTCAAAGAAACAGTAAATAGCAGCTTTTTAATTCATCAGAAGCCCAGAGGAAAGGGAACTTTCCATACAAATGTGCTGTACTTGGGAGACCAACTCTTGCTGTTGCTATAATGAAAGTATAAATACAGCATAGCAGGAATTCATAGTAATTTGTTTCTATGAGCAAGTTTGACATGGCACAGCCAAATAAATTCAAATTGTACAGCTACACAGAAGTGAGACATTCTCCGAGCTACTGCGCTGGCATTTTGCCTTTCCTCCATCATTCATGGCATCAGACCTTTGTCTCAGTTTCTCTCTAAACCTTTGTCTTGTCCTATTTGAAGGCCCATGCTCCAGGGTTATATCTTATCAGTTAATTAACTTTTAGAATGGAAACACAGCAAAAATGACTATATAAACTTTTGCTCATATATATCAAAGCCAATGTCAACCAGTGTGGTTCCTGTGTACCTAATCCAGGAGACTTATAATAAAATCTCATCTTCCATTTACAGCCTGAGGCAATAGTGGGTCTTGCAGAGAGAAATGTGAAGTGATGAGGTTTAGTAGAGCAATAACATTGCTCAACAGTTTAAATATTGGTCTAGCTACTGAACTTTATGCCAGGAGGTTCTGGCATTACATTATTAAATGCCAATATTTCATCCACAGTTTTCACTTACTCGGAATAATGCATAATTCATTGCAGAAAAAAAAAAGAAATTTAAGGTTTTTTTCTTCCACCACCACCCCCCCCAAAAAAACCCCTGGAATGTAATACTACTTTCAACAGATCAAGGCAACACTAATGGGGAATTATGGAGAATGCATGTGTGTATAATATATGAGTCCTTCACTGCAAATTAAGGCACAATTTAGCAACAACATCCTAGAAGCAATGAAAACCATGGCCTTCATTCAGGCCTATAAGGTTGGTGCCAATAAGGAATAAAGGAGAAATTGATTAACCTGAAAGTTTGAATCAACAAATAAGGAAGAGGAAGATCCTCAGAGGCAACTTTGATTTTTATTTTACTGACTCTTCACCTCACATCAGCAGATCTCACTGATGTGTACTAAAAAAAAATATGGGGTAAGAAGGAATTTAACAAGAGACAGTGTTTGAAAATAATTTTGCCCACAGTTCAAAATTTCAATGAAAAACCCAGTAGTGGAAAGGATGAAAGACAGAAAAAGAAAAGGAATCTGAATGGGAATTGTAGCCTGACAGGCTGGGAGCATCCAGCAGCCCCAGTGCTCAACTCCAAGCACTCCCCTTTCACCCAGAGAGGATCAAACCCTCGAGCTCCTGACTCCTGTCATTCCAGAAAAGTTGTGTGATCCCACATCAAGATATAGATATAGATATATACATCTTATCATTAACTGCCATTCTTGATTTTTTTTAATTTATTTTTTAAGGGCAAGGTTAAATCTAAATAGTTTTATTAAGATGCTTTCTAAAGAAAGTTTCACCAAGACCAGTTTTTGAAAGTCAAGAAAACTTCTTATCATTTTGTTTCAATAAAATGCAAGAGAACACACTGCAGATTTAGATTACCATATCAGTACTTTCGATTTACTCACCTTTTCAATGTGAAGACAGGCAATATCCATATATAACTTTATTCCAAAGCTGTGACCTTGACTTCTACCAAAAGTTCAATTGTATGGGTATTGGTTTTGAGGCAAGATGAAGGAAGAAAGGAGTTCTTACAGATAAGATAATAAACTGTCAGCTGCAGTTTATGAAATACTAC
Source organism: Daphoenositta chrysoptera (assembly GCA_013397915.1). NCBI lineage: Eukaryota > Metazoa > Chordata > Aves > Passeriformes > Daphoenositta > Daphoenositta chrysoptera. Next base: position 1,584,179 of record VZRO01002834.1, on the reverse strand, counting down.
TGTTTCAAATAGATGATCTGATTTAATATATGTTGACTGTCAATTCAAAAATTATGACTAGGTCATTACGTAGCACAGTGACTACAGAGCTTGAATTACTTTGTCTCATAAAGCATTAGTTGTGTGAACCAAAGACATCTGCATAGCCTTCCATGTAAGGACCCAAAGTAACAGAATAATCCTATATTAAAATAAATACCACATATGGAAGGTGTATGGTTAACATACATAAATTTGAACTTTGTCTAGAGGTAAAGAAAAAGGTATTGAAAATATTATTGGTAGATTTACTGATTATATCAAGATGAAAAAAAAGTTTTTCTCTAGTTGTTGGAAATAATAAATGAATGCATAAAATGGCTATTTTAACTATTAACCCACTGTCCTAAGTACTTGTACAACTGTAAAAATACAGTGAATTTAAAAAAAACCCACCCCAAACCACATTCTCTCCTGAGAGTGATGAGAATTGTGTACTTGTATAAACTACATACACAGGATGTAATCTCTTTCTTTTTCTCTACTCAACTTAGTAAATGCAGGTTTTTTTCTAATAAAAAGAAAAAAAAAATGAGCTCCCAACACAGATGTGTCTATCAATAAATGAGAAGTCTTGATGAGACTCCCATGTTTTACAATAAATACAGAAAAAACCCCTGAGATTCATAAGGTGCTTTGAACAGATTCTTGTATCCTACATTGTCCAATATAACAGCATGTTTCACATTGTTACATGAAATTATTCTAAAAAACTGGATGTGTTCACTGGAAGTAGGGACATGGGTTATATCTAAGTTAAAAGATGTAAGATTGGCAGTTCTCTCATAGCAAAAGGATGAGCAAAGATTGCGAAGAAGTAAGGAAAAGTTTAACACTCTAATGTTTCAAATGCTTATCTACCTGTCCATCACTTATGTTTAAAATGCAGTTTAATACACTTTCCATTACAGTGGGAGTCTTCAGCAACATCCTCAAACACTTTATATGGAATCACCTCCCAAAATCAAATTCTTCTTTATCAATCCAAAATCTGCTACACCTACAAAAACACTGAATAAACAGCAAACAACAGTCACCTGCTACCGGTATTAAACAACTCTTTTCAGAGTAACTTGCATGAGGAAATAAAGAAGCAGGACCTGATTTTTGCCCCCCACAGGCTGCCCAGTGTGCCTACACTCTGTGAAATACAGAGGCAGTGCCTGATGAGACACCTAAATCCTTCTCCAAAATTGTGATGGCTCCTGCATCATCTTCACATCACATTTCAGCTTAGATAACTAAGGTGTCACAGTAAGAATATATTTACTTAAAAACAGACTGAAAATGTGTACACAGTCATCACACTAACACATATTTTGAGGTGAAACCCTGTTGTAGTCAATATTTAACAGGTGAATTCACGTGACTGTAATAGTAACATAAAGGGGTACAGCTCTTCTGTAAGGGCATGTAAATGTTGGATTTTATCTATAAATTTTACATCTTTTCCATCTTTCGAATAGTCTATAGAGAACAACTGATAAAATTTGGTGTGTCAGGGTGGAGCATAAGCCATGAGCAGGAACCAATAGGGAACAGCTGGGATGGGCAGGTAGACAAACACATTTCTATATATGTATTTGCATTAAGGCTAAGAAAGGTGTCCTGGAAAGCTGGCAGGACAAAGGAAACTGAAGAAACGTGCAGCTCAGAAAAAAGAGAAAACCAGATGTGAAAGCTCTCCTATGAGGGAATGGGCACAACAATATGGGATAATCTGGAGTATGAGAGATCAGCTGAGCTCAGTCAAAAGCTATTCACTGCCCTCAGAACAACAACAACAGAAAAGGTGAAAATTAGGTCAGGTTCCTGCAGATTAGCAGAAGGCTACAGCACAAGCATGAAAAATCAGAATTAGCAATGGGCATTAAAGGTAACAAAGGATCCTCCTGAAAATGTCCTGGCAAAAACCAGACGCCCTCCACTCTCCCACCCACCTCCTCAAAACCTGGCCCAGGCTCTCACCACCCTTCACAGGGTGGGACAGCTGCATTCCTGGGAGTGGATTTCCTTCCAGGGAAAGGGCTATCAAGGATAAGCCAGCTATTTCAAAAGTGTCTGTTCTAATGAATCCTGGCTCTAGCAAACTTAGAGAAACTGATCTTGATGTGTCAAGAGGTGAGCATCACTTTATTTTTGATTTGCACAAAAATGTTGGAACAAATAATCATCCAGCAGGGACAGCTATACCAAAAAAAGATAAAAGTTAAATACATCAACTTTCTTTCTGTAACAAATTGATGGACGCAGCGAAACAAAAAGAACAATGGCCTTATTTCCAAATAGTTTGCTTCCTTGAGGACAAAAATCCCAAAAATGCTCATCACCGTGAATCCTAAATGACTTCCTTAGTAATTAAATTATATTGCATCAAAAAGCACATGCCTCCAGCAGTTTGATTCGGATGTGCACACTCTAACCAGGAGTAACTGGGTAAGCAAAGATTGGGTGGAGCTGACATAAAAACATATAGACTGCTTAGCACTAAAGAAAACTTCTGAAATTGAATAGAGCCTTTTGCTTTATGATAATCTCTGGGACTGATTCACCACCGTTTTATTACTGACTTTTGTTATTGTATCTGAATACAATTTGATTTTATGAGATCTTAAATATTACCTTTATAAACATTTCATGGGATGTTGACTCTCTATCTGCAAATTGCTTATTTGCTTATTGTATCTGTTCATTGATGCCACTGCAATAGCTTATTTTTGCATTAGCTTCTTTGTTGAGTCTAGTTTATCTTCTGAGAAAACCCCGAGATGAAATTTTTAATAAGAAATCCTAAAAAAAAAAGATATAACTGTAACTGGTAAAGACATTTTCCCTCATAGTGTTCTGTTTGCAGCATAATTCAATCAGGGTGTTTATGCCAGTAACCAAGATTTCAAGAAAGTACTTTGTTTATCATTTAATCAATATGATTTGAGCAACCCAGAAAGATTTTTAAATAGTAAGCTAAATTCTGTTCACTCCTCCTGCAACTTTACCGAAGTTTCAGACTTCTGCTCAATAAAGGCTCTCCACACATCATTTCTTTTGCTTCCACCATTCTGACTGTGCAAACTCAACACCAATAAAAACCTGTGGCTGAATTTCATCTACGGAGCACATTAACTCATTTGCAACTAATGGAAGAGGATGATGACTGCACTGGGAGAAAATACAACAGGATCATTGGGCTCCCCTCATCAACCTATTTGACAGCTGTACTCGTGTATCCATCACTTATTCCACTGCAAGCCTGAACATTTACATTCCACAAAGCATATAATCAAATTTTATTCAAATACAGCCCAAGAACTAAGTGTATTTAACTTCTGGAAACACATTAGGTGATTATTTCATTCATAGTAAAAATGTAATACTTGCAAAACCACAGAACCAACTGCAAATTGCTAATATGTTTCATTATTATTAAGTCTGCCCCTTGGAAACACCAGCAATTAGGGTCAAATGAAACTCCATAATCCTTCTAAATTTCTTTCATGGTTGCCTCCAGTATTTACACTTACCTGTGAAATTCATCTCACTAGGAAAGACAGGCATCTTTGAAAGGCTTCAGATAAGACAATGTGAGCAGACACATTTGGCGTTTCTCATCAAAGTATTTAAAATTACAAACTTTATGCTTTTATATCGGATTTGCAGAGTATTAACATTTAAATAAGCTTAAAAAAGGGGCCAGATACATAATCTAAACCCAAAAATTAATAAAAAGCAGCCATCTTCCTATAAACACTACAATTAATCATTATGATGAACAGAGAGGAAGCAATCCATCTCGCCACGCCATAGAGCTGATGTAGCTCTTCTTTTCACACACCACACAAGTTAATTATTATGAGCAGATGTGCTTAGACTACAGGAAAATTTATACTCCATGAAACCAGGCATTGAAGATATCAATTTATTTTGAAGCACAAATTTGTCCCTGTTTGTTTGGAGGTTTGCTCACAAGCAACTACAACAGGAACGTGGCCTGCACAAAACCCATCCATCCCACAGGATTGAGTTCTGCACTGCTTTCTGCGTGTTCCACTAACTAAACATTTCAAAAAGGTACTGAAAAAGCATCTGCTGATCAAAGCAACTTGTCACAAACAGGGCAGTTCTGATTTGTCCCACAAATTCTCCACCATGCCCTGAACAGGGAATGTCTGCCGTGCCCACATCGTGTGTTCTGAGGGTTAAAATGCAACAGAAGAGAAAATTGCGACTGAAGAGATAAACAGAGCCCAAGCGCTCTCAAGAGTTCATGTCTGCAGTAGCTGCTCACTTCCGCAGGCCCATTTATGCTTGATTTTCTCAAATGCTGCTAAGTGCCTGTTATTAAGATGCCCTGCAGGAGCACAAGGAATAAATAAGCAGCAGTGGAGGCCCGTGGTCAGGGAGGGCCGTGTCCTTGGAAGGCCGCGTGCCCCGACCGCGCGTCCGCGGCTGGGAGCGCTGCCCCGGCACGTCCCGCGTCCCCCGAGGGCGCGCTGATCTGCTTCACCCTGAATTAAATGGATGCTGAAGGAGATGGCCTTGGACAAGCCTATTACATTTTAATAGGTTGGTTAGATCCCCTCACACTGCCTGCCTCGACTTCAGGCAGTTCCTCTGCCTACACAAAGACCGGGATAAAAACTAAGATACATAAAGTTGATATCTAAAAGACAGTAGGAAAGAGATAACTCAGAGAAATTTCAGTCACCTTGGGGCACATCACAGAAAAAAAAATTTATGATTGCATTGTTATGAAACTTCAGTGAACTGTCAAAAAGAAACAATAGTACTGACCGGAATTGATCAGAAAAGCGGTAAAAAGTAACATTTGCTACAAGGCTTCACATCCAAGATCCAAATTTAACACTACAAACTACCCTACTTCACAAGAACTCTGTCAAATACCAGAATATATTATTCAAAACTTTCCTTATTTCACAAAGCCAATATCAGCAATCCTTTAATAAATGATGCACGCACCTGGCAAAACCAGCAGCTGCCAGCAAAAAAATTGACTTTAGAAAAATCTTTGTTAGAAGGTGACATATTTTTCATTACTATCTATTGCCATCAAGGTATAGAGATAGCTTTTTCTTGTGTAGTAATTTTATTCCAGGGGAATTCCAATTTTTTGGATGAAGTTTCACTTGATTTATTATAAATAAAGAAGACAGAATCTTCTCCTGAGTCTTTTCAGAAGGAAATCAATGACGATAAGGGAAGTGAAGAAGGGTCGTTTCCAACAGGAAAAATGTTTGGAAGTATTACTACTGCAATCATCAGACTTGGTTTAGAAAGTGCTAAACACACCACTCAGCATTTTTAATATTTCTGAACATATTTAGAAACAGTGCCAGCAGAAAAGAGCACCTCTGGACATCCAAAGCAAATGTAATATTGACCAGCTCACAGGCACCTGCTGTATTCTCACAAGTGCCAGCACTTCATAAGCATCCCTGTCACTTCCAGTTACTCTTCTGTCACTTTAGTGCAGCTGTTTGAAAGAGAGATGCTGGGAATTTTGAAAGACAGTTTGAGTCAAGGTTATTCATTTATTCTGAAATTGAAAACTCACGTCTAAAACCTCTACTGCAGACATAAAGCAATTGGAGTAACATTAATATACAAATTCTGAGTCAACAAACACGACATCAGGATTCCTTTTACACTTTTGTGGCATGTCACTTCTTAAAAAATCTTGTGCTTGAAGATTTACAGTAAGCCATACTAATGAGCTCTGCCATTTGGGATGCTAATATTCATGGTGAGTATTAGTTCTTAATTATTGAACGAAACTTGACTCAATAATTTCCATTAAGAAGGGCTTTCTATGTAATGCAGAAAAAGGGAAAACACAAACTGCAACTTTTATCAAGTTTCTCTGGAGGAAATTCCCCAGACAGGTCAAACCTCAGGAGTCTGACAATGAACAATATATGCTATAAATCAAACTCTACATTCCTTTCACCATCTCCATTTTCCTTTCACCAACAGCTGGGTTTGTTTGTTGATTTGTTTTTCTGTTTGTTGGTTTGGTTTTTTTGTTTAGGTTTTTTTTTTGGTTTTTTTTGTTTTTTTTTTTCCTGGGGGGAGGTTGTTTGCTTGTTTGGGTTTGTTGTTCTGTTTGTTTTTTTTTTTCCAGGAGGTGAGAGGGGGAAGTCCAAACAATTGACAGAGTCCTTGAATGTTTCATTGACTTAAGCAGGATCAGCATTTCAACCCAGAACTGCCTGTTTCTCAACTGTTTTCTTACTATACTGTAAGAATAAACAACTGGTCTTCATCCTTCCATTTATTGGCTCTGGAATGTCTCACAAACTGATAATCCACTTGACTGAGATCATTATGAACAAGAAAGAGGTTATTTGGGTAAAGACTGTGAGGGTAACATCTCTAGAGTTTTCCTGACAACTAATAGTATAAAAGTGTTTTAATAAACTTGCTACAGTATAAAAGCTTTTAAATAAACTTGCTTATTTTTGGTAATGCTTCAAGCTTTCCTATTTAAAATGTCTGTTTGAAGAAAAGTTCTCCTTAAAGCCATTTTCGAGAGAACCTGGATTTTATCCTGCTCAGCTCAGATGAATTTTTAACAATTTCCCTATGAACCACAGCGGCTTTGGCATGAATTGTCTTTGGAGTTGTAAACAGCACAACTGTGACAAGCAGGAAATTAAAATTTTATGAAAGCAAAAGTAGATCTAAATCAGTACTGAATGAGCCTGCCTGTACACGGAGAGGTGAACAAGAGGGATGTGAAAATGTTATATAAAATAGAAAACAAAAAGGGAGACCAACCAGGACACAAATGCCTCAAGAACAAAGGATGATTCAATTAAATGGAAAAGCATCACTCACTGCAGGGTTACCCCATTGAACTGAGGTATGCCAGACACATACAGGGGCTAAACCAGCAAGTTATGTGAGCTCATTTAAAATATTAAGGATTAGAAACCCTCACATTTCAGGCTCCAAGTGAAGAAAACAGAGTTTTAGGATGAAATGGCTCCCGTATTTCTGATAAAGAGCACGCAAGGCTGTATGAACAGGTCTGCTCACAACCCACCCATGGCCACAGAAGAGATTTCTGTTCTAGTCTGTAACATCCTCTGCACAAACCATGACGTGTCACCACCCAGGCCTATGGTTCACAGCACAAAAATTTCTCAAGATTTGTGGGGAAAGTCTGAATCAACTGCTCATAACTAGGATTTTAAATCACTGGAAGCTAATGGTAAAAACAAGTCATAATTGGAAGGGCCTGTCTCCAGTTCGAGGGAGAGATTGCTCTTCATTACGTCTCTCATTATGCCTTTCATCCCCCTGAGTAAGTCTCAGCACAGTTTGGTTCTTGGACCTCTTTCATCTACTACACTCTGTTTAATGACAATCCATCATTTAAAAAAGGACCCCAAAAACGACTTTCGCCAACGATAGTTGCTTAGATCATACAGACTCCACACTAGATAAAAGAAATCTTGGGAGGACCAAAGAGAACTGAACTTAATCAGAGGGATGAAAGACAAAATGAAAATCTATCTACCCTTACATTTAAAAAAGGAGTTTCCTTCAGATAAGATGATCTCAACTCTCTCCCTCTGTGCCTGTTAAATATGGTGTGAGCACTGTCAGATCCTGTGGGACTTTTATGATTGAGATGCTCCAGCAATTCCTGTAAATTGTACACATTTGGAAGGTGCTGTCTGAGGTGACCCGGCCACTTCCTATTGATCTAAAACCCTTTTTCACCCCTTCTTCCCTCCTTCCTCCTAATCAAGGCAGAAATACATAGCCTGGCAAGCTTTGATGTCCCTCTGCTTTACTTCTCATTATTTTGATCTTTTAACAATCCCTCTATTGGTACATGCCCTTAGCATGCATTTCCAGTGTCCAAGCCTTCTGGCTTCAAAAGACTGTTCTACTTGATTAAGGCTTTTTGTTCTTTTCCCCCAGAAAACAAATGCTCTGTGTGGTACTAAGATGCTGATATTTGTTTTGTTTATCAGATAAGAACAGTATACAGTTAAGCTAGAGAGCCTGCTTATTCCCTTCTACAGAGTGGAATGTACTGTCCTGGTTTTGAAGGAAATCAAATGCAGGTAATTTATCTGATGCAGTCTTCATCATCTTTATTTTACGGAAAGTCTACAGATCATTGAGTTGCCTTTGGATAAAATGCTGCACTGTAGATTGCTGTCAGGACAAATTCTCTAAGAGTCTCCTCAATTTTTATGTTGCTGGCATAAGGCTACAGTGACAGAAATGACTTGGAGTCTCTCCTGCTATTAGTTCACGTCTATAAAGTAATGTCATGCCAATTCTCCTCCTGCCTATGAAATACTCTTAGAGCAGCAGCTCTACCTGAGGTGGAAGCTGGGCAGACCCAGGCTGAAATATAGTTTTAAGTGTCCTCTGATGCCTGCTGACATCCCCCATTAAAAACAGGAGGGCAGTCCACTATCACTCTTCTGTGAACAACCTGTCACTGGCAAACCAGTATCAATCTTTCTTCCCCTTGTCCTATCAACTCACACCCAAAGAAAGAAAAATTGGTCTAGGAGAACACATTACCTGGAAGATCAGTGGGATGTAATACAATATGAGGACAAATTTCCATGCCCCACTGCAGTGCCCAGCTGCAGATTCCAGCCATGCACATTTGCATAGACACCTCTGCTACAGCAGCAGGTTTGAAGAAATTGGCCCAGGATGATTTCTATGCAAGTGGGTGATTTTATTTCTCATAAATTAAACTGCAGAAATATCAAAGGCAGCCGTAATGCTCAGAGAGATTGATCCACTATATCTCACATAGCCTCATCTGTACCCTCCTCTCCCCTCCTGCTCCCAGTCAATTCTAATGCTACAAAACTGAAATTATTAATCCCATGGAAAATCTCTCTGGCAGAGGACAGCTTCCTCATTCCACTGGTGCAGAGAAGGCTAAGAATGCATACATACATGCATGCATGACATAGGTATGGCATTTTTGTCTCCTCCTCAATTTTTCCTTGTTTCCCCCTTTGTGAAACACTGTCACACGTTTTTGCATGAAGCAAATTTACTATCAAATCTACAGTTAAACTCAGACTTTGGGAAGTAATTTAAATATCAAAGCCTATAGGTAAACTGATAGAAATCTGACACAAGCAATCGGAACTCATGCAATCCCACATCCATACCACAGTGGTCATTCTCTCCATCTCCTGTGTGCAGATACACACAGTTCACCAGGAATGAAGATTAGTTTTAAATGCAAAACCAAAGGTAAAGTTTCATTAAGCTCAAGAGATTTTAATTTGTTCAGTGCTATTCACAAGAGGTAGACTCCCAAATACTTAATTTCTTTCTGTTAATGAAATTTGGGTATTTTGGAAAAAAAGGCTCCTAATCTATTCTGAATCTATTGGCAAACCAGGAATTGGAATTACTCAAGAGAAAGTTTTGGTGTTTTTATCTGACCTCAATTGTTTGTCATTACTTACAGTGGCAGAAGGTGTTATGGTACAAAAATAAAAGGGAGGATTGCCTGTTGAATCTATTCTGGTTTATGAAACAGAAGAATAAATTTCAGGAACTTGGAGATGGGAAGGAAAATTGTAAGCAAAACATGATTTTATGATGTGTGCTTTTTTACAACATTTTTATAATGCCACTCATGTAAGTCTGAATTCCAGACTTTCCTCTACAGCACTGCTGCCCACCTTTCTACGGTGCAAGTGCTGCACATCTTTTCTGTAATGAAAATTTCACTTTTCTGATTTCATAGCATGCTCAAATTTATCCAACATGTATTTTTGGTCTGCCCTTCAAAGAACTCACGATTTGCAGTTACCCAGATGAGTTACAGATGTGCTCTCTAGTTCATCATCTAGACTGTTAGTGACAGCACTGACAACAGTCCAGGGTGCGTGTGCCCCGTGGGAAGCTGTCAGGATCTGATCAGAAACCATCTGAAACAGCCTTCCTGGCTGACAGCAAAGAGCTGATAACAGAGCTTGGAATGGGTGTTTTCAACAAGTTGCACAACCACCTCGAACTGCATTTCTCTAGGTCATACTCTCTTACTGCACATGGGAGACTGTCATGTGGGACTGGACTCAATGTCTTCCTGAAGTCAAGAGAATATTATCTGTGCTGCTTTTCACTTACCTTATTGCCTGACCTCCAGCCCACTGCCTTGTCAAGGAAAGAAATCAGATTATCAAAAACAGTAATAGTGAATCAATTCTGGTTTGGTTGTTTCTTACCACCTTACTACTCTCCATGTGTTTATAAGCTAAAAATTGCATTATCAGTGACAAGAGGATAACAACACAGCACATCCTTTGTGAATTTTCAATATGATGCAGAGTAATTATATCTGTAAAGTGTTGGTGGAGCCCTGGGCAGACATGGCTGATAAAAAGACCAAGGCTCTTCAGGCTGCAAAGGCAATCTCCTTCCTGAACCTCAGTGCTCTTCTAGACAAACTCTGCTTTACAAACTTTCTTTTAAACAGATCACAGACAAGACTCAGCTCCTGTCTTTACCCTGGTAATTATTTTTCCCCTCAAATATTTGCTCCCAGTGCCACAAGCTGCCAGGCAGGTGTCTTCCAGACCAGGACTCTGGCTGGAACCACTCAAGTGCAGCTCACTGTGCTCCATTTGTCTCCCTGTAACTACCTGTTACACTCTAGACTAGAACCACCAGAAAAAACACTGACCAACTAATGAACGCCCAGCACCACTCAGAATAAGGCTCAAGGCACCATTGTCCAACCCATCCTACCTCCTCCCTAATACTGGAGGGAGCTGCTGGTGACAGGTAAGCTGCTGTCAGCTGGACAAATTGACACAGGACTGCTCCACAGAGCTCTGCTCAGAAAACATCACCAGCGAACTGAAGCAGTTGAGTCTCTGCCACATTTACTATCATAATTGCATTCCTTGTAAACTTCAGGTTATCACATTGCCTTTAGTCAGCAAATTGTCACAGGATTCTAATATGTACCTCCTGAAATTGGTAATTCTGTGCAAAAGCATTCTGCAACTCAAATCACAATAATGTGTTAATTTAGCTAATCAGCAGTTATATTAACCACTTACAAAACAGGGAATAAGAACTGTTGGGTGACTTATCTTATGAGCAAAAAAAATAAGGTAACACTGATGCTTTTTTGATGGCACATCTCATTATAAAGAGGTTACCATAAAATAATTGCAGGAGAAACAACAGTGTACCTGGCCATTACTGAGTTACTGATGGATAATACACGAGACAATACAGCTAGAGGATGCCTGCTTGAAATATTTGTGTAGATGTAATCTTAACAGGCTATCTCTAAACTCATCCTTTCATCTTGCTTAATATGATGCATTAACTTGGTCACTATTAAACTTGTCATCACAGTACTGCCTATATTTTATGTAAGATTTCACTGGAACTATCACTGCATTCAGACACACTCAGGAAATTCAGATAGCAGATTGTTACCTTCTTTTTCTTATGATGATTAGCTCTTGGTCTGAATCAGCCTAAAACCAGTCTTGTCTGCAATGTCCCTACAGCTATCAGAAAGCCCCAGAGCAGGAGCCAGAAACCTGCAAAGAAGGACACAGGAATCTTAAATTGCTCGAGTCTGGTGCTGCCTGCATCTCACGTTTTCACTGTCAATTCATACCTCAGCTTTTCAACTGTAACAGATTATATTTAACACTAACCATCTTAGCGAAGTCCATGTGGTGTGAATTTACAACCCAGCTAAAGCAGGAAAGGAAATACATCCTGTGTGGTCTGACAGTAGAGCAACCAAAAAAAATACACCACTGAGATGCTCAATGGAGCTGTCCAGGATTGATCCACCCTGTGCCCTGTGATGAGACAGGGAGAGTTCTGTTCTCCAAAGCAAAGGAGTAGCTTCTTATTGCTGCATTGGTGAGTCTGCATTGCTGTTTTCCTGTACATAAACCAATAAACTATCTCTAAAAATATTTCCTGCTCTGTGTCACAGCATTTCTGTATTCTTATGATGGGGAGCTACAGCTCTGAGAAGGACTTACTGTCTCATTAACAGGGGGAAATATGGTCAAATCCTCCAAATGAATCAAAACAAAGTGGCAGGGGCAGGAGAAATAAGACATGGCATTTTCCATTGCTGCAGCTTCTCCTTGCTTTTGGAAAGTAACTCGTGTTTTCATAATCATGTTGTCAGTGTATTTCCAAGACCAGTTTTTAAAGCAGAGTCTCATTAGACCTGTCTGGTCTTTAATATGTGTCTATTTACACTAACAATGGTGTTTGAAGCAGCCTTAAAAGATGCTTAAAACAGGCTTTCCATCCACTAATTAAACCTTAACAATCCCTTGTAACAAGCAACACATTTTTTCCCAAAAACTGTGTATGTCCCAGGTGGCTCTTCATGTCAGCACTGAAAGGAGAGGTCATTCCTGAAGGATCTCCATCACAAACATCTGAGAACAGGAAACTCACCAAAGAGCACCCGAAGAAGAAGCAATTCTCATGAAATCATGGAATGGCCTCAATTGGAAATCATCCAGCTCATCTCATTCTGATCTCCTTGCCATGGGCAGGGACACCTTCCACTAGACCTGGCTGATCAAAGCCCTGTCCAACCTTGAACATTTCCACGATGGGGCAGCCACAGCTTCTCTGGGAAACCTGTGCCAGGGCCTCACCACCCTCACAGTTAAGACTTTCTTCCTAATCTCTAATCTAACCCTGCTCTCTGTCAGTTTAAGGCCAATCCCCCTTGCCCTATCACTCCAAGCCCTCTCCAGCTCTCTCAATGCCCCTTCAGAGCACTGCAGGGTGCTCCAACATCTCCCTGGAGCCTTCTCTTCTCCAGGCTGAACAACCCCAACTCTCAGCCTGCCTTCATAGTAGAGGTTCTTCAGTCCTCTGAGCATCTCTGTGATTTCCCCCAGACCTGCTCCAACAGGTCCACATTCTTCTTATGTTAAGGACCCCAGAGCTGGATGCAGAGCTTCAGGTGGGGTCTCACCAGAGCAGGGCAGAGGGGCAGAATCCCCTCCCTCACCTGCTGCCCACACTGCTTTGGATGCAGCCCAGGACAAGGTTGGGTGTCTGGGCTTCAAGTGCACATTGCCAGCTCACATTGAGCTTCCACCAACCCACACTCCAAAGTCCTTCTTCCCAGGGCTGCTCTCAATCCATCCTTCACCCAGCCTGTATTTGTGCTTGCGATTGCCCTCACCCCTGTGCAGGACCTCTTCTCACAGTCTTGACACCTCCTGGTAAATTAGTCCCTGGTGGAGGCAAATGACAGCTGCAGAGCAACACAGAAGTTTGCAAAGCTCCTAATTTACTGTTAGAAATGTTGTCTTAGGTAACTGTCAAGCAACAGCAACATCCCCACCCTGTTTTACTTGAATGCCCTATCTTGGGGGCTTTTTGCCAATCATGCCTCAAATAAGTTTAAATAATGACTATATTTATTAGTTCTAAAGGCTACCTTTCTCTTTCCTATAGCACTGCTTGCTAAGTAAATCAGTCCACTGAAACTGATGTAAAAAATGAAAGGCTATTGCAATTAGTGTAATATCTTTCCAAGACAAAACCATAAAAACTGCAGCTTCAGACAGCTGTCATCTCTTTGGTTATTCTGCTTATTATTCACAGACAAACTCTGATATCTTCTGCATATTACACAGTACGTTTACATGCAATTTCAGTGAAAATGCTCATGGAACAGGATCTCTAAGAACCTATCTCAGAATCTAGCCGAGAGAAAGAACGGAGCTTGAAAGTCACTTCAGACCTCATTTTCCCTCAGTACAGTCATTGTCCTAAATAGGTACACAAAAACACATGCTGTTTTTCTTTAGAAATAATTTATATGAATTCCATGTTCTTATATAATTGGCTAGATATGACAGTCACTGAAAACTAAAATCCTCTTTTTTACATGACAGTCAGAGTACAGACAGAGAAAAAATCTAAAAAATGGATGCTCCAAGGAACAGCGAGACTGATTATCTTCAGAGGTAAAAGGGTAATTGCTGTCACATGGTGAAAAAGGAGCCAGGCAAATTCATATGAATACTCTTTGGAGAAGAAGCACTTACTGGCTAAAGATGCTGTACATTATGTAAGGCAATTACTGTGTGGAGTGGTGGTGATACCTCGAATGCAAGATCATTCACAGATGCCTGAATATTGCAGGAAGGCATAATCTATCTCTCACTTGGGATTCTTCTGCTGGTGGCCCAGATTCCCCTGAAAACACCCACAGACTCACAGTACCATAACAAGGTAATTTAGGATGGAAGGGACCTCTGGAGATCCAATGCCTGCTTTAAGCAGCATTGACCTCGAAGTTAGAAAAGGCTGCTCAAGACCTTTTTTTGTTGACTGTTCAGTATCTCCAAGGAATCTAAAGTCTCTCTGGGCACCGTGGGAGCTTCTGTCACTCTAGCCTACGATTTACCTTCTGTTAATTCACTGTGCACCTCTGGGAAGTGTGGCTCCATCTCCTCTGTGAACTCCACACTAGACACTCCCCCGGACTGAACAAGCCCAAATCCCCAGCCCCATCTCACATGGTGGTTCAAAAGTATCTCCAAAACCCCCTTCCCAGTGAAGAATGACAGGATCAGAACTCCTCCAGTGTTGAGGTTTACAAGCTGAAGAGCCCCTGCAAGGTATGCAAGCAAACACCTCCCTTGGCTGTTCCCTGATAGCACAGAGCACCTCTGCACACTCCAAGTAGGAGCAGGGAGAGGTATTAACAAATCCTTTATGAAAGTTTCCCTAACTAAACACTTCTACAGGTAAGATACAGAATTGCTGAAAAACCAGCAGTTTCTTTTCCAGACACAGTATGGTTAGAGTTAGCAGCTTGGTTTCAGCTGCCTTCTCTGGGGAGATCACTCCTCTTGTTCATACATAATATCTTTAAAAATCTTCTTCCATGGGTTTCATCTGAGAACTCATTTTCCTGAGACCCCACTCATCTTCAATAATACCCAGCAGAGTGGTTCTATCACTACATGTAACTATGAAAACCGAAGCTCTTACAAAAGCCACAGTTAATTACAAAAAGTGAACGTGGCACTGAAACAATTTTTGCTTAAACCCACTAAAGTATGTTTTTCACGATTACCCTAGAACAGCACATAGCCTAGGTAATTATTGGAGGCCTCTCCACAGAATAAAAGTAAGTGTGATACTCTTCTATTATACTTCTGATTCTGTCAGAGTAAAATTAACACAAAGTTCATGCACCTACTAGAACATAAAGATTACCATCCTTTCACACAGAGACTGAACAATACAATTTACAGATTTGAAAACCTTGTGGAAAGGTTTGTGGTCAAAACCTAGTTAAAGATATTTACTCCTTTGAGTTTCAGTTTGAAACACATTTCTTCTTTCAGATACATCCCACATACTGTCAGGGCTTTTCTTTCTTTTCCTTTGTTTCCAGATTATATAAGAAATTCATTTCATCTTTAAAGAATAGCTTCTACCTTTGTGAAGGAGTAAATTATTATGTCAAGTTTCCTCAGTTAGCATACCTGTATAGCAATTTTTTTTCAATAAAAATAACCTTTTGTTAAAGGTTTCATTGTATTTCCCAGGAGACTGATAACAGCCACATCTCCAGCCATCTGCAGGCACCACTACAGACTCTGATGCATACTCTGAACAGTGACATTCTTCTCAACACTTCTGTTCAGACAATGGGACCACTAATTTCTAAGTGCTTAATTATGCCAAGGGCAGGAGCCCAAAGCCTTTACCCATGCTGAGCTTCTTCAACCGTCTTAATGAAAATCAGGCCTCAGGCAAATCATTAGTAAAATTCAAAATCATGAGGAAATTATCCTTTCCATTTTTAGCACAAAGAATGGATTACTTCATAAAGGCCTATAGATAATTCATTTAAAGCTCACACGCTTCAGCTTTAGGCAGAAGAGCAGGTTAAGATATTTGACCATCAAGCAGAGATCTCCTCCTATATTCCAAACTATTATGTTACTGGTACTTTAATGCCCAGCACAGCAGAACAACTGTATAATGGATGCAGTTCCCAAAACACTTTATTTTATAAAGTACTTCACTTAGTTTCCAAATTATCTACTGCAACAGAGCAAAGACCCTACTTAAGTTCCATATCCAACACCTGAACGGCTGGGGGCCCGGAGGGAGGACTCTTACCCCGGGACTGCAGCCCGTGCCCACACGCCTCGCTGTGCCCTGGCAGGCCCTGCCTCACCGACTCTGGCACCAGCACACAGGGGCTCCAGGGGTGGCTCTTCCACCTGCAGCAGAACAGCAAACAGTGAAGCGGTTAAAACTGGAACTCAGGGAACACAAATCCAGGCACAAACTCTAGTTACAAATCTTAATATGCTGTGGGGACTTTGGAGTCGCAAAGCTGTAATTACTCCTGAAATAAGCACTGGGAACTGAAATCCAGATGCCAGGTTCAGCTTCTAGGAAGCCACATCCTCCTCCAACAACGTTTCCCTTTCTCATTTTTGCAGGGCACGGTTCAAAGCGACATAAGATACATAGGAAATAGCTCCAGTGGGCTTTGTCACCAGGCTTTCCTCCTGTTCTCATACAACTGATGTTGTCCCCGGCCTGCTTTCTATGCTCACAGGTGTGCCAGCCA
Organism: Daphoenositta chrysoptera; assembly: GCA_013397915.1. NCBI lineage: Eukaryota > Metazoa > Chordata > Aves > Passeriformes > Daphoenositta > Daphoenositta chrysoptera. The sequence continues at coordinate 1,567,498 of VZRO01002834.1, read as the reverse complement.
GGAACACTGGGAAGCAGCTTTCCATGGCACATAGCAAAGCAGAGCGCTGTGTCCCCTGCCTGGCACTGCCTGCAGCTCCACACTCTGCTCCAGGACCACCTCCTGTGGGATGTGCAGGCTGGAGATTCACATGCAAAGATATAATGCTTTTCTATTTACTAATACTGCACAACAGATGGGCCACAGAATCCTAATGAGGAGCAGTGAGTAACTGCTCTATTGTATTATTTGTCTAATCAGAACTTTTTAAGTGCGTACTATTCACTGGAGTGAGAGTACCAGGGGAAAAGACAAGAGTTTCTGCAATAAGCATGCAATTATGATTAAGGCACTCTAGGGCTTGTGGTCCCAAAATAGCTTACATTGATTTTTAGATACAATGAGGGGGGAGTTCCCAGTAACAGCTTCCTTACACACATCAGACCCTGAGGTTACCATTTCTAGGAGCTGTGTCTATTGGTGCTTGTTCTGATGATGCCAGATCTACTGAAATCTCCAGTTTGAACTCTACTTTTACACATTTTACAAGGTACATTATTTGTTTCAAACTCTGCATTTTCCAACATTATGTTATTTTCTGGTGAAAATTGTGCAGGACAAGATTCATTTCTGGAGAAGTGGACAGCTGCTAGAGACTTATTCCAAGCTAACAGTTTTTACCTATACACGGGACAGACGGGAACATCTTCACATTCTCTTTCCTCATACAAGGTGTCCGGACAGGCCTGTCCCCCACTGGCAGAATCCTGAAGGATAATCCTGTACCGGGACTGCTTAACTGCAGTGGCATTGCCTGAAAAGCAAAGAACAAAGTTGTCTTTCAGCCACAGTTGGCACCCCAAGCTAGTGATTTAGCTGCCTTGGTTAGAAAGATGCTCTGTGTTTCATTTATATTTTGAAACTATGAGCACTCTGTAACACTTCTTCCTTTAAAATTACCAGTAGTGCAGCAGGACAGCTGCTGGAAAGTTGATGAATCAACGGCCTAAGAGATGCATCAAAAAATGTCTATTTAACAGAACACCAAATCAAGCAAGAAAATAAATAAACAAGAAAATAAACACCTTAACCAGGGAAAAGAATAAAACCAAATAAATAAACTGTCATAATAGAAGGTTTTGTTTCTGAGAACATATTCTGGTGGTCTCAGGCTGCTACCAGTAACCCATCTTTATGGCTCTAGAAATTACATATGATAACTTCCTGATAGGAAAACCATTGCAACCAACAGAGGCTAACTCTCTACTTAACCTGAGTTGATGCAAGATCAATCCATCTAGAAACACAGTTCACAAAATCCATGGCACAGAATGCAGCAGGAAAGACAAGAACAAGATTTATCTATTTGTCTCTACAGCTAAAGCAAACACAATCCTTGGCTGTGTAAGTGGTAAGTGCAAAGTGAGAGCTGGTTTAACCACTGCATGGCATTTGTGCTTCTCTGGGTACTGATTCACACTTCAAAAACAGGTGCTGCAAAACTAAAAAGTGATCTCAGGAGAACTCCTTAAAGGATTACAGACCATGTAAATACCTTTAAATAGTGGACTTTATCAAATTTATCTGAAAGAGGAAAGCAGTGTGCCAACAAGCCCAGTATGAGTATTATTTTTCCAGCTCAGAATAAGGGCAAAGCTGCAGCAGCAAAATTACAATGTAGTAGAGTAGAAGGAAAACTTAGAAGTCACACCATGAAAAAAAAGTACAAATATGGATCCAAGAAAAATGTTGGCTTTACAAGTCATACAAGCCTTCACTGGAACATGTGCCACCACTGGGAGCTCACTGCAAAGGGACACTGGACCTGGCAGGAGGCTGCTCGCCAGGGCTGCTGCCCTGGGGCAGGAAAAGCACATCCAGAGAGATCCCTCTCCTGCTTCTTTCACAGCCACTACCTGAGGCAGCTCTACAGCTTCCTACAGCCTCCTTTCACACGCCTGATTTGGTGCCTGTAAAGCCTCACAAAGAGCCTTTTCTTAAAATCTAGCCCACACCATCACTCCTGTAAATTAAACTGTTTTATCGCCAGTCCACTACATGAAGAAAAGAGTTTATCCCTGTCACCTACTGCATAACCTTTACAAAAGGTTGCATCCACTCTAAGTCTCCCCCTCTCTAAACTAAGCAATCCCAGTCCTTTGTAGGCCCAATTCAATTCCCTCTCGTTGCTCACTTTCTCATAACACTGCGCCCAAGGACCTGCAGATCCCCAGGGCACAGCACAGCGACTCCTCGGAGGTCTTACACACCACATGCCCAGGAATTTGACAAGCCCGGTGTGAGTTTTAGCATTTCTAACTGCTGACTTTCATTCATTTTCTAGTCCATTGTATCTCCAGAGGTGCCCGAGGCCACAAAGACTATTTAGGGAGCAGAGCATCTGACACACCGAATAGACCAGGAAAGCTGGGACTCTTCTGCTTGGACAGAAGGCTCACAGGATCCTATCAATGTGTATCAATACACTGTAACGGGCAGTAACGGAGACACAGACAGACTATTTTCACTGTGATACCCACTGTGAGATTTTTCATGCAGCTGAGTACCCATTTAAGAGTGATTTAATTTAAGCCACTGTTCCTCAGCTTCCTGATAAAAGTTTAATGTGTCAAAAATCTACCACTTCCCTTAATTAGAACAGCTATGCTGTCAAAAAGAGAGATTAGATTTATTGGGCGCAATTTGTTCTCAATAAATCCTTACTGGCCAGTTTATTACAATTTGATTCTTGAAATGTTTATATCTTGAGTAATAACTTGTTCCTGTGGCTTTCTACATAATGAAGTTAGGATGAGAGATCTACAGTTTTCTTGACCTCTCTTTTTGGGGGAGTGGAGGCGAAGGGAGAGTTTTGGTGTGGTTTGCCTTGATATTACTGAGTTTTAGTTCTTTAGGACTTAATTTCTCACCCATAAGACAGTCACACGATGCTCTGGCATTACTTTACTACTTCCTTCTTAATCACACAACCTCACTGACATGGGAATAGCTACTCAGAGGAAACACTCCTTAGTCCATTCTTCTCCTGGCTGCAGACAGGAAACAATGGCAACACCTGCACATTTCCCATGCTGTGTTCCCCCCATTTCTCAGAAAGTACATTTCATTCAGTTTCCCCTTATTTTTAACCCCTTTATGTAATTTATCTAATATCCTCTAGCTTAGTCTGCATTCTTGATTTCTTGTTTCTAATCTTTGTGAAACAATATGACAATACAAAAGGAAACAAGATCCTGAACAACTCTGACTGTAAGACAAAAAAGGGGTTCTCTAAATGTGTGTGGTGCTCTCTCTTCCTGGTTTGAACCCTGAACTTGCAAGTCACATAGAGACCTATGCATGCCTTGCTGCCAGTGCTACTGACTTGCTATTATAGCACTGTTTCAGAATAGAAATTACAGTCCAGTAGGGCTTCAAACCTTTGGACAGGCTTTCTTGGAGCTTCCAGGTGTTCTGTACTCCTGTCTGCATAGAAGAAGTTCCCAAGAGGTGTAGATACCAATTCCTGCAGTTTGTTGAAGTTTTTTTCTTTTTTAAATGTCTTGTTGATATTGCCATACTTCCCTTCCAAGAATCGTGAACTCTATCACTTTGTGATGATTTTCATTCAAATTATCTACCACCATTAGAATCTTACCCATTTCCTTCCTATTAATCAGGACCAAATCTAAATGAGCTTCCCACAGTAATTTTCTCCACCTCAAGAAACTAAATTATCCTCAACATTTATTGCACCTTACTCAAACCCCATTTTCAAAATTGAATTTCCTCACTGGCTTTTCTATAGCATTCCTTACAAATGTTAATGAGCATAATTTTTATATTTTCAGTTAAAATTGCTATAGCCTGATTTTTTCCAGAGTACTAGCAGTGTGGAGGACTGTCCTTTTAAAGCCAAACTGATTTCAAGCACGGCTATGACTGTTTGCCCCCCTGAAAAAAAGCCAGGTTTCAAGATCTAAGGACCATCTTCACTTGTGTCCTTGACTTTGCAACTCAGATAAGGCTGTTTGAGAATTTCAGGGCTGCCTTACCTCTGCTTCCACTCCCCCTCCCTGTGCCACCAGCCTCCATCCTCCTCCCTTACAGGGCCATACAATTCCTACCAGCCCACTCTTACTCCTCCCTGGATCTTGTATCTTTCCTTCCTCTGTCTTTCAGCCCCAGGGCTCAGAGAGCTGCACCACCATTCTCAGGTGTGGGACAAAATCCCTTTTCACTCCTGGAACATGTGCTGTATCTGGTCCAGCTTCCACAGAAAACATTCAGCTTCACACTCTGCTCCTGACCAGATGGAAATGTAGAGTCTGGTCAACACAAGACTCTGCTCATACAAAAAACAAGGACAAATTTTCTGAGATTTTCTGAGATTTTAGTCACCAAAATCAGTGCTGTCTCCAACACCTTTGTAGAGATAAGAGCTCCTAAGTCTTTCACTCTGACCAGCTCTGGTTGGGTGTTCATGAGGATTGGAAGTGGCAGGTTGTGGACTGTCTGACACAAGGTAGAGGCTGTTGGAATTTCTTGTTGTGGCACACCATGCATTTTATCCACTTTAACCCCATTTTGTTTCAAATCTGATTTAAGGCATGGGGAGAAAATAGGACAGCTACTATCTAACATTTCATGTAAACTTGTTTAGAGAATTAAGTAACTGTGAAATTTCTAACCTTCCTCCTGGACAGCCAAGGCACAGAAGAGAAGTGGTACTTACAGGTACCATCTATTTTCAGAAGGGAGATGAAAAATGCCATTTATTGTGAGTTGTTTGCTTTTTTTAATCTCTCTGTTTTAAATCTATGCTGACAGACCAGGGAGTACCTAACCCATGCTGAAAGCAGTTACCTCTCCAGGCCACCTTCACCCCCAGGAAAGCAGGTGACAGAGGAAAATCAACCTGCTGCTCATTCAGACTATTTCATATTCTGAAACCACCCTACTGATTCTCTGATTCTTTTTTCAATCCATCCTCAAAGACCAGGTAAAACAGATACATTATAGAGACTGCAGTAGACAGTTGCCACCTTTAAGTATCTGAAATGGCAGAGAATCAATAACTTGCAACAACCTCCCTGTTCCTGCCTCCCCAACAGGTGCTTGGATTCAGTGGCACTTCCTTTGTGAATTATGTTGTCCGTCCATCTGTTACTGCCCTGAGTTCAGTGCTGCCTGCACTTCTGAAGCAGGAGATAACCTTCTGCCAGAAGACAGACGGTTGTCTGATGACATTCAAATGAAGGGAAAATGTCAGCTCTTTTATTGTTAGATGGTAAACTCGGATGTATTTCCTCAGATAAACTACAGACAGCTCAACTGGTAAAGTTCTGTGTAAAGCTGATTTAGTGATTCCATGTTTATCTAAGTTCTGATCTTATGCTGGTACACAATTAATTTTGAATCTGCCAAGCAATACCTGTTCCTGCTTGATGTGATTAGTAATTCACCATCTGTATATTGCTTTCATTAAATACAAGTTTTCTATAAAAAATAAACAACACCCCTAACAACTCATGTATGTATAGTGGCTTTGAAATTTCATTATCGTGCTGAGGTTTTAATTGTGCAATGCAAATTTAAAAAAAAAAATCTTGCAATGCAGCCGTATCAATAACAGATTTAGCAAAAAACAAACTCCCTCATCTACAAAGTTTTAATTTAGAATTATATTAAAATGATAACACTGCCAAGGAGGTTAAATAATTAATTTCTTCTCATTTTAATTGTAGACTATTATTTAATAAACAAAGTAATTTACCAGGTAATTTATTCTACTCCTTCATAGGCAGCTCATTTAAAGTCTAAAAATAAATTGCTAATTAAAACAGGATTCACTGTTTTAGAAAGCAACTCATTTTCCTGTAAAATCTAACAAGGACTATGCTAAAGCATCCACTGAGAATCTTTGAAGGGCAAGGAAACTACCAACAGTAATGAAATATTCTGATAACTGAGCAGACTTTCATCTGAACAATTAATGAAACACACAAATTTGTCAGAAAACCCAACACTAGGTGATTATAAGAAACTTCATTGTACACTCGGTGCCTCAAAGTTAACCAACAAGATCAAAGAGATCTTTGGCCCTTGAAAAACCACAAAGCACAGGAGGTACTTGCACAACCCTGCACGTACAGCCAGGTTGGTCAAGAGAATTACATTTCACACATAAGCAATTCCATGTGCAGCCATGCAGCATAGGGGCCTTGGAGCTCTGACTGCAAAGGCAGAAACCAAGAAGGGATTTTTTCCAGGCAGAGAAAATTCACATCTCCCAAGCTGCTCAAAAGGATCCCACCTGTGCAACAACATCAACTCAAAAGTCAAGGTCCAAAGTCCTCAGGTCCAAAAGTCACACAGATGAAAGCCCTAAAAATTATTAGACTGGTGTGAACTTCATCTGCTGTATGATTCTAGGCAAATTCTCTAATTTTTTCCCCCAAATTTTGACTTCTTAAAGGCTTACCAGGCTGACAGGCTGTGGGACAGGGCGTCCACTCACTGAACAGTGTAACAACACAGTCCTTCCTGCAGGGGAGGAGGCACGGCCGCACCGCCTCAGGCCGGATGGACTCCGGACACCTACGGATCAAACACGGGTAAAACAAAATAAAAACTTAAAACTATGGAGAAAGATTTTATTCCTAAGACCTTAATTTAGGATTGAGCATACTGCCATACCAAAGACACCACTCCTGGCCAGAGCAAACCTTATTTTTTTTCTTCTCACTCATGCAACCCACCTGAATTTAGTACATTTCAAGGATTTAAGAAAATAATATTTTTTTTTTTTTTAATGGGGAGCTCGGCTTGATAACTAAAGGCTAAATGTAGCTCTGTCTGTGACATCAAAACCACAAAGGTCATGGGAGTAAAACAGATATATTTATTACCAAAGAAACTGAGTAGTTATGTTTATAAAGTAGTCCTGTTTTAGCACAATATGCAACAGCCTTCAAACCACCTGTCTTTAAGGGCTGATGACACATTCCTCAACTTTCAACCCCCAAGGAACACAAAAATAGTTTCAAGTGTAATACAGTATGAAGATCTCTGTGATTTTCTTCATTCATTTTTACCTCCTACATGGAAAACATGTCATACATACTTTAATAAACGTTTAAGACACAGTTAATGCATAAGAATTCAACAGAAAAGGGACAATGTTATGGGATCAGGCAGATCTTGCACATCAAGTGGGTGAACAGGAACGGAATTACTCTTTCTCACTCCTTATTAATTTCTATTAAAAGGATCACTCAACAATACTTAGTAACACATGCAACCCAAAACTGATCCCATCTGAAGGAGGAATATGCCACTAATTCCTACAAGAAAAAACAAATCTTAAAACTATGATTCAGCTACTTAAGTGTTTACTTACCCCCTTCAGTTCCATTTCCTCTTACACCACCTCAAAAGTGGAGGGGGCAAAAAACTATTTTAGACATTATATAGCTCTATAAACACTATGTTTAATTAGGTAAAGTTCGAGCATATCAATGCATTTGAGACATATGTGAATACTAGATTTCTTTCCTTTTATTTAATTAACCCCATTAACCTCAAGAATTTTAATTAACTTAACTGAAATCAGCACAGTCTGCTTATACAAACAGGATTGTTTTGAGAGCTACAATAAAAAAAACTCAGTTCTAAGTCTCTAGACTCATTAATGGTGCAAAAATAATTAGCAACGTCTTGATTTTTTGATATTAAGGAAAACATCTGTGCTACTTATTTTCCTCAGTAAAGCAAAGCAAAATTTGGGATATTGCTACTGCAGAATACGTAATTTTGTTGTGTTGCTATCACATTATGGAAGTTATATAAACCAACTGAACAATACATATCACACATATGGTACTGCCTTATTGGAGTGTAAATATAATGCAAAATCTATTTACTTTTTCTATTTTATTAGAGCCTTGCTGATAACGTTTTGCTGAACATTATATTCAAATGTATTTTATATTTTCCTCACACCTGTCCTTCACAGAAGATATTTGCAGAAAACTGTAAATTAGGAGCTACAGCAAAAAATCTCCACCACTGAAAGTGTGCAATTTGTCTGGATTTACATTGAAATTTAAAACGGGTGGGATATTTGGTTTCTTTACCTGTTACAACGTAGTAGTGATGGAGCAGTACGTGAAAAATTAGTCCTGAAATGAAATCATTTCAAGGCTGCAGAGCCCATACACTTGCAGAAAATGCCTTTACACATCATGTATTTTATAGATAAACACTAACACGCTTTCTTTAAATACCTTTTGGGAGTGACCTGGCCAGAGCTGCTCTTGACGCAGAAGACCTTCCTGGTCTGCGTGCCCACCCCGCAGGCGGCTGCCCCGCTGGCGGAGGCGTTGGGCGCGGCGCCCAGCGCGCCCGCGGAGCAGGAGCTCCAGGGAGACGCCTCCCAGAAGAAACGCACGCACGGGTGCTCGTTGCAGGCACGCTGCTCCTGCAGGGCTCGCTCAGGGGGACAGGCTCTTCCACCTGCACAGGGTCAAGAGATCACCGTATCCTTATCTCATGGCGTGTGGCAAAAGGAATACATCGAAAATTTTTTTTAAAAAGTCAGGTTTGCACAATACCTTCTTTTTTATCCCCCCTAAAAAAAATAAATAAATAAAGCTTAAATAAAGCTGTTGACCTTTATGGCTGTAATAACAACCTTCTAAAATATTGTTTCCTCATTAAACTAGCCTTGCATTAAATTGTATTCCAATGCATAATGGAAACAGAAACAGGCAAAGTATATTTCTGAGTTACTTCATTGATAACTCCTACACGCAGCCAAGTTAATTCTGTTTAAATGCCAGTATCACCCAGCAAACATGCAATCAGGTTTAAAGATGAATTAAGCATTATTTTTATGCTCATTCTCCTTGCTAATCTCCCGAGGAGGAACATCTCTCTCTCATATTTGGACTCTCTTCATGTGTTGCCTTAAAGATTTGAGCAGTAGAGGATGCTGAACTGTAATGACAGCAGCATGCATCAAATGACACCCACATCTGCAAATCAAGGAGGGGGGAAACTTGAAAGACACGTTTTGAGTATGAAGCCATCACTTCTCTGAAGCACCATCCTTCAAACTCATGTCCGAAGATTTTGTTAAACTGCTGCACTTTGTCAGCAACTGGTGACCAAGCCCCAAAGTACAGGAGTTTGAAGAGCCTCCCCAGGAGCTGTAACACTCCAGCTAGCAGCCTGAATTTATCCATAAAAGCAGATGATCATAGCTCAAAAGCTAAGGAGTAATTCAGTGAAATTTAACAGTAAGCGTTGTCATTTTAGGAAGAAAGAAGCAAAAATTACTAAAATCAAAACCATTGTCCTCCAGGAGGGGGAACCCGGACAACTTGGGACACAGCCAAAGTGCTGAAGGTTTTGGAAGAGCTGAAGTGTTGGGGCCAGATACCACGAGGTGCAGAGCACCTTTACACCCTACCAAAATCAACCAGAGACGAAGGGATGTCAAGGGGATGCCCATTGCCTTGCAAGACTGACCCTCCTGAAATATGGTAAGTTGCCAAATGGCCACAATAAACAGCAGTGAGAAAAGGAGAGAGAGAAATTACCCAACCCACTGGATAACGATGTCACATTGCCATTCATCCTTTCATGAAAATGGACTGTTCCACACAGTGTTCAGTCTCAGAAATGTTTAGTATGACGATGGAGTAGAAAATGCGCCAGGTAACTTACTTCCTGAAGAGTTTGACTTGACAGGAAAAATGCATACCAGTTATTTTTCCTGTGTGTTTGAGCACATCTTAAAACTAAATAATTGTAACAAGCAAACGGTAAAATGCCTGATCCTTTTGGAAGAAAAAAAAATCTAAAGAAAATATTCAACTCCAATTTTGAACTTGCCAGGGAAAAATTGGGGTGGCTTTTTCCCAATATTATGTTAGTTACAATATGTTAAGGAAGCTTTCCTAAACACAAGAGAGTAATAACGAGGCAGTTTTAACTTAACATACTAAGAAATACCACGTGGCAAATCCAACCTGGCCTGCAACACTGCAAGCAGGAGATGCTGTTTATAAAGAGCACAGGGTCCTGGCCACTTTCTGCAGTTCATTGACAACTTTGGTACAAAGAAAGCAGGACAACGTGCCTCTGCCTGGTCATTCCAGTAGCCATTTACAGATTTTTTTTTTATGATGTTCAGCAGTTCCTATAATTCATTTTACACCTGCTGAGAATGCCTGCTCCATGATCTCCTCTTGCACCAAGTTTCAGAAGTTTGCTGTGTAAAGAATCATCTTTCAAAACCTGATTTAAATCAGGTTCCCCAAGTTTCATCAACAGCTTCCTGGTTATCATATTCTGGGAGCAGGTGAAGAGCTTGGAGATAATGACCCAAAATTTCTGTAAGTCCTCCAACAGCAGAGCCACAGCTAACACTTCCTCCACTGACAGAGGCCACACAAAATGGCCCTTGCAGAGGAACCAGAGCTCTGTAGAAGTCGGGTGCTCAGCTGTGAGCTGGATATGAAAAGGTAGAGAAAATAGGTAATTTAACATTGCTTTACTATTGTAGAGATAATGGTATTAACTCCACTTCCACTCTCCCAAATTTCAATCACTGTCTGTACACAGATGTGTGACTCTGCACAGAAAACTGTAACACCATTGCTAAAGATGCACAGAAAAAGTCAGGGAGTTTGATTTTAATAGTTAAGTACTCTTTCCTGAGAAACTTCAAATATTCAGTTCAGAGTACACCATTTTTAGGTTAGTGCCTTTCAGGTTGAGATGACTGTGCTTCTGTACTTCCAGAATTCATAACTTCACAACTTCACTCTCGTAACTCCATGTTTTAGTTATTATTTGGATTTCATTTCTTCCATGGAAAATATGAAGCCAACTGTATTTTCATTTTAATTATTCTCTAGCTCGTAGACTTTTTTAGTAGTAGTTACTATCATTCAATCAACAATTATTTCCATCCTGAAGGGTCCCAATTTTCTTCACAAGTGCTTATGAGGATGTTTATGTGAATACAGACCTTTCACATGAGTAAGGGTTTGCAAGATCAAGTCCTCACATTAGCCTGGAAACAGTGGGTGGCTTTAATGATAATTTACAAAATAGCACTTAACAGAGCTTGTCCTGAACTAGATTTGCATCTAAAAGTGCTTTGCTGCTGCATTGACTGCACCTAGTTTTGGCACTAGCAGGTATTTTGTGTCATCAAGGCTTTAGTCTGTTGGACCTCTTCACATTTTATGAATTTTTATGCACTTGATCTAAGACCTTTCAAATCCAGTGTGATAAACTAACACATAAATTAATTACCATATGTGTAACTGTATTAAACACTACACTTCTAGTACAAAATGGTTTGTTTAAATAGTTGTATCACCAATGTTAATATATAAAAAAACAGATACATGATGTGTCCATGAAGATCCAGGGGAAATTACATATATTAATCAAGAGGTATTTACTGACTAAAATAGAAAAGCAAACAGGTCAACACATTACAGNAAGCAGGTTTTTTTCCATTTCCTCATTTTTCACAGCTCACTGGTTTTAAATCATTACTAATATGTTCCCATATAAAGACACTTGCATGATGAGTCTGTTGTGCAGCAATTTTACTGGTAGAGGGTGAAGCTCTCCAGAACCAAATTCACACCCAGACAGGCCCTCAATAGACAGCAATTCAGAGGCTGTAGTAAATAGTTTTGAACTGTGACAGAATTTCTCCAAGTGACACATGAATTCCAGCCCATCAAGATCTCTTAGTCTCTAGGCAGAGACAAGCATTCGGTATTATCCCTGATTCCTGCAGAACTGGGATTAGCTGTGACCTAAACACAGTTTGGCTCAGGAATGCAAGTCAGTGCATTAAAGAACAGGGATTAGTCCAGAAACGTTCAGCACTCACCCTCGGCTGGAAGGGCCAGGATGGACCTGCTCCTGCTTTGAGTGCCCTCGGCGTTCTTGCTGGAGCAGGAGTGGGAGCACGGGGACCACGGGGACCACTCGCTGACAACACAGTCCCTCGCACAAGGGACTTCACAAGCCACCACCTCGGGACGGGGCAGCTCTGAGCAGAGGTGATGTGGTACTTCTTCACCTGGAGCAAATGAAACAAGACAGACGTGGAGCGAGGCACAGCGTGGTTCAATACCCACAGCCTGCATCAAACAGACTGCCTTCATGTCAGACGTCCACCTGCCCGTGGAGGAATGTGCTACAGAACAGCATGTGGTGAGGCTGCAGGCTGCAAAGTGTAATACTTGAACAACTAACTTAAAAATTTATTCAGGAAAGCAAAGAAGAAAAAAACATGTTTCAAGCTCGGTGTGTGACATCTTGGCTGCAGTCCACTCCCTGAAGCAGGTAAGCAAAAGGAATGAGATAACTTCATCAATAGAAAGCTGTAATATATCAAATACATCAACAGAACTAATGATCATTGCCCCATATTTTCTAGCATTCTCTACCTACAGAACCTATTTTCCACAGTACAAATTGTGCAGGTCCCCAAAGAAGTCACATTTCTTTTTCCTGCTGGCCAGAGAAGTATCTGGCAGATGTTTTGATCCTTCCCATTCAGCCTCACCAGAATGAGCCGCTCCTATTTCTGACTCTTGCTTCTCACCCAAAAGCTAGAATATCCAAAATTATCAATCTGTTGGGCCACCCCCATCCAAGGGAGAATTACTTTCTGCTGCAGATGAACCAAGGGACCTGGACCAAAGCACATCTCCTGAAGTGAAGCATCTTTTCAAAAGCCCTTTCAACAACAAGATAGGACAGTGGGGACTAGTGGGAAAAAACACACCAACCAAAAGAACCACTGCCAGAATGAGCAGAGAAAGAAGGCACATGAGGGATGTCATGTGGAATACAACACAGGGAACTATTGTTTTTAGGAGGAAAATAAAATAACCTTTTTTTTTCTTTTTTTAAGTAATAATAATAGAAAAGTCCAGAAATTTTACTAATTACATAGAATTTGCAAGGGCACCATAATTCGTAAAAATTCATAAAACTCTTTTAGTACTGAATTACACCTAAAGTCTTACAAATATATTTTAAGTGATAAACAGTCATAACTGACTTTGCTGCAGTGTTCTATTACTTAGTATTTCTGTATCCTCATGAAATTTCAGCTACATATCTGAAACTTCTGGAAGCTCAACTGTTTATAAACAAAAGGGCCACACCACATGTTACCTCCTCTTTTGCCCTTATAATAGTTACAAACCTCTCCTTCAAGGTTGCTTTGTTTATGAACCTAGGAAAAAAACATAATGACTATCCAGGCTTAATTATAGGTAAGAAAAAAAATTAAAATTTATAATGGCAGAAAGTGCCTCTTTCACCTCACGCTCCAGGAACAGGCTCCGTAACAAGGCAGCCCAGGAAGCAATTATAACCGGGAGGGTAGAAAACTGTGCTGCTCTTTACAAGAGCCCACATCTACGAGTGAGTAAATAAGAGAGGCAGCCTGTGAGCACATAAAGCTGTCAACAGCACGGCGCTATTATCTGCAGTTGCATCCCTAAATGAAGACAGGCTCATCGCCCTCGAGGCACAGATAAAACTTTTCAAGCGTATTATGAGAAGGAACAGCGGATCCAGCAGGCAATCAGACTGCAAGATATGGTTAAAAATACCTTAGTTTTATACTCCCTTTCCTTAGTGCTCACCTGGACAGGCTCGATGTGCCCGGTTTTTGCAACACCCCCTACACACAGCCCCCATCCATCGGTGCTGCAGTTGGTTTCCCAGAAAAACCAAGCTAAATCCGCTTTGACCAGCCCCTGTATCACCACTGCTCCTTTGGATGCTCACCTAATGGTGAGAACTACCTTCAGAAAAAAAACCAATGTGAAAACAGCAAATAAACCTGTAAGCCTTATTCCAGCTGTCTTCCCGAGTCACTTAAGCATCAAAATCCCTGCTAACATTCTGACAGCTTGTCCGTACAGCAGCAGGTAACGAAGGGCAGCCTGGGCAGGCTGATTTAGGAGTCAATGGTACAGCAGCAGCAAGAGATTACATGCTTTGGTGAAGCAGGGTGCAACACCAGTCCTCCTCTCCCATCACTGACAGGGAAGCACATGGACAGCCAGGGACAGGCTTCAGATGAATATGGGATGAGATGGGATACTGGCCCTGAAAGTGTGACCCCCACCCCTCCATCCACAGCACAGATTATCTGTTATACCAGGACTTTATGGTCAGAAAGTGTCATGATGTTCACCAGATTCTGAATTTAGCCCAATTTTTTCCACCAATCAGACTGTGCTACAGAGCTAAGCATCAGAGAAGAACTACTTGTTGAAAGCCAAGAGAGCCTTTCCACTGATTTAATCCGACTTTAAAAAACCCAAGTCACTCCTCTCAGAAGACGATTTAAAACACTTGGGGCCTCTTTGGGGTGGCTTCCTCCACCCACAGGCTCACATGCCACATATTCTGAGGTGACCACCCTGTGGGGACGGGAGGCAAAGGAAGAAAATACACTTTCAACTTCTTCCTTCTACGATTTCTTTTCACAACTGGATTTACAGCAGGTGACAGCAACAGCACCACTGCAAACAGAGGCTGCAATTCACAGTTCCTGGGCAAAGAAAGCAAGCTTTGTGCTTTGTTAGAAAGAGTTTACCACCGGGTGCATGAAGGTACAATTCAACACTCACTTTGATTTACATTATAGCTCCATTCGCCGTGTTCAGGTTTAATTACTGCCTTCTATTACTGCAGAAGGGGAATTTCTTCTGTACCAGCTGCCTGGCAGAGAATTCTCAGAAAACTACTGTATACTATAAAGGGAAGTAATAATCTTTCATTTTCCATGAAAAATACTAGAACAGGATATAGCTGAAGTGTGCTTTATGCACTGTTGCAGATTTAAAGGGAATATTAAATTCTCAAGAGCTTCCAAACTGTCCACTCAGTACCTTGAAGGTGTAATTCTTATCTCACATTTTCTAGATCTTTCCATAATCTTTACATGCACAAGCGTGTTCTGTGGGGCCAGATGGGGGATCCACCCAAATGTACTGAGGGAGCTGGCAGAAGGGCTCACCAAGCCACTCTCCATCTTTTACCAGAAGTCCTGGATATCCAGAGAAGTCCCAGAGGTGATTGGTGACTGGAGGCTGACAAATGTGACACCCAGCTACAAGAAGGGCTGCAAGGAGGATCCAGGGAACTTCAGGCCTGCAGCTTGACCTGGATAGCGGGGAAGGTCATGGAGTAGATAATCTTGAATGCCATCACACAGCATGTACAGGACAACCAGGGGATCATTCTCAGCTTTCAGCAGGGCCATTGCTTGCACAGAATACTGAGCATTTAGGAAAGGCAGGTCCTGCTTCACAGGATATCCTTCTGTGACAAGGTGACCCACTGAGTGGATGAGGGAAGGGCTGGGGATGTGCCTTCCCAGACTTAATCAAAGCCTTTGACACCAGTTCCCACAGCATTCTCCTGGAGAAACTGGCTCTTGTGGCTTGGATGGGTGCACTGTTCACTGGGTAAAAATCTGGCTGGATGTCCAGTCCCAGAGAGCAGTGGGGAATGAGTTACATCCAGCTGGGGCTGTCACCAGTGGTGCATCCCAGGGCCCAGCACTGGGGCCAGCCCTGTTTGACACCTTTATTGATGATCTGGACAAGGGCATCGAGGGCACCCTCAGTAAATTCACAGACAACATCAAGTTGGGCAGGAGAGTGGATCTGCTCGAGGGCAGGAAGGATCTGCAGAGGGATCTGGAGAGGCTGGATCAAAGGGCTGAGGCCAGTTGTGTGAGGTTCAACAAGGCCAAGAGCAGGGTCCTGCATTGGAATCACAAAACCCCCAGGCATCTTTCCAGGCATTTTCCATAGGTGCCCAGTGGAAAAGCACCTGGGGGTGCTGGTCAGCATCAGCTGAGAGCAGGAGCACAACCAGACACCATCACCTGAGAGCACAGCTCACACAATCCAGCTGCTGAGGCACAGGAACTGAAACAGCACCCTCAGCATCCCCAGAGCCCAGCTGATCCCCCTCACACTCTCTTTACTTCATGCCTTAAGCACCGATTGTTCTCAGCCTCGCTGAATGCTTGCTTTCCTAAAAGAAGCTGTAGTTTAAAAAAATGTTACAGTTTTCTATTCAAAATGCTTTATTGCAAGCATCCTGGCCAACTCTAATGGCATTTTTTAAACTGATTGCCTTGTACCTGAATAGTTTAGTGATTATAAAGCTAAATACTCACAATATACCCACCAGATAGCATTTTATAGGAAAGATTTAATCCATTTTCTTCCATGTTGGTGTAATAATTACAAAAGAGAAGACAAGCATGGCATTTTTGTAAATATATTTGCTAACAAAGTAGCTCATTACCTAATGTACTGGTCTCTCAACTTGAATTCTTTAACAAGGTAACAGAGCAGCACCATTCTGAGTGGAATTTTTCATTCACCTAAAAGCAAACTGAATTTTTCCCAACAAGGGAAACAAAATAAGGAATGACTTAAAACCCTCCTTGAACTAAAGAGCTTGGGTTTTTTCCAGAAACTTAATTTTTTTTTTCATTGCCTTTTGCATTCCAGAAGGAGAAGGCACTCCCACAGTCCTGAGTAATGCACTCCATGGTGAGGCACTGAACCAACAGGAATGTTTTGTTTGGAATCAGTCCAATATTAAACTGCACCTGTCTATTTTACACCCGGGCTTGCAGCTCTGGTGCATTGTCTCATTCTTCCCAGTGACCTGTTGTGCCCACCTCCCATGACACAGTTTTTAATTACTCCTGCCAAAGACATCCCTCTTGGCTCAGGAAAAAGAGAATCTCCACTGGACAGGAGACGACTAAGGCAGCAAAAATAAACATCCCATCATGCAGCAGGAACTGAAAGATCAACTCAATAACAAACCAAGTGTTCTCCTTTTGACATTCAATAATATAATACCATGCTCATTTTTTAGAAAGAAGAAATGCAAAGTCACTTTGAAGTTTCCAGGTTTGAACACGTGTAGAGCCTCAAGTGACCTCCATGATGGGAAAAGGCCCAAGATGAAGGAATTGCATTTCAGACCGTTCTGCACTGGTACGTAGAAGTTCAGAAAATTTATTTTTTGCACAAATGACTGCTGTAAAAATGCTGCATATTTAATGACAATTACCAGTTTGCCATCAATATTTCTCCTTGTAGCATTTCAAATTATTCAGTGGAAATAATGAAGCTGTCATCTAAAATACTATACGTATCGTAAAATTTTACATCTCACTTAAATCTCAGAAAAGAATGACAATAAACTTTGATTAAATACTTGCCTGTAACAGAGTAAGATGTCAACAGGCAGCAGTAAATTCGGAGGGATTCCTATTGACTGCATGCCAGTTTGCTGTGAGCAACTGCATGCAGAGAAACTGTGTGTTGGCAGGATCCTGGCCTCGGCATCTCATCAGCTAAGGAAAATGTTACATTTAAACGCAATAGCAATCAAATTACAATAAGAGAAATTTCTTATAACCATCTGAACATCTTCATCTCATCACAACATCACTTTTTTTTTTTTCCCCCCATGTTGCACAACCAGCTTTAGAGAAGAAAGCATCCAGGGCTCGCCATGCTCAGTCATCTCCAGCAGATGAATGTCACACTCCACTGAAATCCTGGCTCCTGGTTGACTTTGCTTAATGCCAGTCAACAGGTAAAACATCAGAGAAGAGAGGTGCCAGTTTGTCAGGGAAAGCAGTGGTGTATGGAATAAATTTAATTGCACTGGTCCATCACTATTATCAGAACCCCACGGAGGGGAAGGGGATGCAAAAGCAATGAAGGGGAAGGGAGGTCGAGAGTGTGAAAGAAGGTGAAGCTGTGAAATAGAACAAGCCACTCAGGAGAGACAAGAGGAAACAAACACAAATAAACCAGGACATTCTTTCAGGGAGAAGAAAACAAAAGAGATGAGACAATCCTTAAGGTTTTGAGTTAAAAGACTTGGTCAAAATGTAACTACAAAAACATTTTTAACCACATAATGCACAATGAAAAAAAAGGGAATAACAATGCAGGAGTATAAGGAAAAAGGAAAGGAAGACAGAAAGTACAAAAAATGAACAGAGGCAATGATAATAAATATAGAAAAGAAATGTATGTCTGGAAATACGTTACAAAATCTCCATAAAATCAAAACTCTCACCCAAATCCCTGCATCACTGCCCATGATCCTGTCCCTTACCTATGTCCAAGTGATCATTACAGAGGTTGTAAGAAAAAGGTGATGACTTGTACAGAAAAAAAGGAGTACCTCTTTTTCTTCCCTATACATACTCCACTGCAATTTGGACTGTTTACCCACAATTATTTTCTCTCTTTATGTAAATGCAGTTAAGAAAACTGATTTGTGACTCCGAGGAAGCTCCACAAAGCTCAGCACGGGAGAGGCACATCAGCGAGCAGCTGCCAGGCCTGCAGAGAAGGTCCCAGCACAGCTCAGAGCAGCACTGCCACACTCAAGGTTAAAAGAACCAGCACACCTGCAGGAGGTTACCTACAGAGATCAGCTCTGGAGCGTCTCCTACCCCACACAAGAAAGACAAGTTGTCACTTAAAGGAATTTGCTGCACCTTCACCTGCTGAGCTTGGGCACGGAAGCAGAATTAGTTCTACCTTGTGGCTGTTTGCACAATCCCTGCCGAATGAAAGAGAAATTGCTCAGGTGGCAGCTGAAAGTAAACATGGGTTCTCTGCATCCCCAGAGAAAAGCACAGAAATTCAGGCTGCTGTTCCTAATAATTAACATAGCGCAGCAATCTGAAAACCTAAAGTATAAGAACATAACACAATCCATATTAGTGTTCTGCAGGGGTTTTTTTCCCTCTCTTTCTTTCCAATTTTTTCCTTTTTTTCTGCATTATACCTCCTCCTTGTAAATGAGAGAATCTACACAGGTGGGTTGATCAAGACTGATTGCAATTAAGATTTATTGTTGAAATTGCTGCTATGGTGTAATTGAAACAGGTGTCCCTCTATTTCCTTCTCTGTACTGCTTTGTTCCAAATCCTAAACAACACAAAATATTGTAGAAACCAATTACACAAATAAGTCCAATGTATTAAAATATTATAAAATATTCATATATGTTCAAAACTTCGAGGAAAAATGTATTGTGGACTTGTTTATTCCAATAATGTACAGAGTCCACTCCATCTTATATCTTTGCAGTGGGGCAGAATAATTTTAGTGGAAGCATTCAGGCATTTTAGTCCAGAGAAAAATAAGGTGGCATTTTATTCCCAATGCATCACACCTGTAAGTTTCCAAACATTTTATTTTTGAAGACTTGAGGTGCCAACTTCAATCTCAAAACTTGAAAAAAAAATTGTAAGGGGCTTATTACAAAGGGCAAACTAATTGTGCTCTCACAAGCCACTGACCCCAAAAAGAAAATTTTGTGTTCACACAGGGAAAAGTGTAAAGCTTTTGTACCTTCAGGTTTGATTATTACGATTTTTCCTCAGATTATGCTACTCTTAATAATGATGTGCCTTGCTCATTTGCTCATAAGCACAAGAAACCTATGACTGACTTATCCAAGTGATATTCCCAAAGTAAATTGGCAATTTGCAATGTATTGGGAATAGCAGTGTCTTTTTCTCTTGTAGGCCCAGAAACCACCCCAAAAGTGAGTTGGCATTAACACAGGACACTGGTAATTCGTAAACAATAGTGCAGCAGATGAGGTTGATCTAAGTTGGCAAAAGTCTTGTTTTCAGATACAGTGAATGCTAATGATAATAAATAATTGGAAATACCATCTGGACTCTTTAAAAACATCTTTCTCCAAGTCTGCTATTGCATCTCTACAAAAAGAGGATCAATGCAAAAGAAAATGAAAACAGTAAATTAAAATTAGATTTATGCCAACTACTTAAAACTAAGAGCTCATTTAGAAGCAGTTAACACAAAAATGTGTTCTAGTTCAGCTGCAGAGTCTGGCCTAAGCCCATAAAGCAACTCTGAGAGCTCCCACTATCCATCAGGAAATGTTCAGAATCTGCAGGACCAAATACTAGGCTATTTTTTATTTTTATTATTACTAGTATCTTTTTCAATTTTGTCTCTAATTGATCCACAAATCTCAGAACTGAGCTTTTAAAAATTGCAATAAAGAAGAAAATACACCCAGTACCACAGATGATCATCAGTCAAGGGTCTAGATGAATGTCTGACATCTGTTCTTGACCAAAACAAAACAAACAGCAAGACACGACCTTCGGTTCTTGAGGAGAACTTCCCACTGCACACACAGGTTTACCCAAGTACCAACGGTGCCTGTAAAGTGCATTAGACATTTTTCAGCTGGGTTCAGTTACTTCTGGCTAATGTACCCTGACCTCTGCTTGAACCATTTTTACATAATAAAGCTGTGAATTTTATACAGAGTGTTTAATTCCCACTGTATTTTGCATAGATCATTTAGTACTTAAAATGGGGATAAATCAAATGTAGGAAACACAATATTAACAATATTTTCTGTGTGCTTCCACTTTGCCTATGAGGTGGAACTTTAATTACATCATTAATAACAATGCCTGCATTTTCAGTCAGTAGTGCATCATTCCTCTAGTGCCATTTAAACTGCATTTGGTCTCTAAACTGCTCCACCCTCTGGAGCTGGTTCACTGATTATATTGGAACAGCAGCCTCATCCTGCTTACATCTCACCTACCACAGCATCAACAGAAGAATGTAAAGGCAGGAACCATTTATCATGACCTAAAATGGTTTATTTAGAAAAGCTTCCTGATATCTTCTGTCTCCAGAAAGTTTCTATAGATTTAAAGGTGACAGTTTTTCTCAGGAAGAAAAAAAAAAAACCACACCAAAAAAAGAGAAAATCCATCAATGTTTTCCCCAGTTATTCAGAGTCCAAATTGTCTAAAAACGTAAGAAACAAATAAAAAAAAAATTGGTGTTTGTGCATCTGCAGCTGCTGGATTTTCCCAACTGGCAAAGCCAAAATCTGAAGACTGTATGAAAAAAATGTCCAAAAAAAGGTGGCTGCCAATGCTTTGGTAATGCCCTCATGGTATGTGCTGGGCTCACAGAAAGAGAAGAGAGGGAGGTGACAGAGGACAGCATAAACGCAAGGCAAGGGAAGAACACCCAGGAGAAGGAACTGCCTTTATTGTCAAAGGTTCACCAAGCTGGGGCTGTCTCAGAGAGGCTGGAGGACCACGTGCAGGGGTGGGAGCTCAGACAAATGATGTTTGCTGAGTTCAGAGCCCCCGTGCCAGCAGCTGCCCTCCCACGCTGACCTGGTCCTTATTTGCTCCAAAGTGGAAAAGAAAAAAAAAATATGAACCCCAAAGGGAGCAGATTGATACCAACCAGTCATCCCATAAGAGATTTTCCAGCTCCTGTTGGAGAGCTGCTATTTTAACTTTGCTCCCAGATTAAAGGAAAACACAGAATCAGTAAATGGAATCAAATGAACGTACCTCACCCCATTTTTAAACACCCTGAAGTGTTGAAGCTGTCAGGAGACATTTGGATGCGCTTTTCACATATAAGAATAGAAACACAAAAAGGGAAGAATATCCGGCTAAAATTTGGTTTTCTACCCCTAAATTTCCTTGTGTGAAAAAAGCAATAACCTCTCTGCAACTCAGAAAATATTTTTGTTCTGATTATTCAGCTATTAAAATAGGAAAGTGTCGTTTTATGACAATTGCTTTCGGCAGGAGATATTTTACACTTATATTTGCAAGGAATAGGAATATAAGGAAGAACAATATTAAAACCTTCAGCGTTAATCTCTATTTTCAAAGCTAAGCACATTTTGACAAACTTTCTAATAGACACTGTTCAAAATTCATAACATATATGAGCATGATTACATTATTCTAATTTATTTTTTCTCCCCTCATGCACAGCAATAAAATATTACCTTTGAACTTATATTTATTACAACTTTTACTCTATGGAGGGCATGCAGGCACAGAAATATAATAAAGCTCTGCTAATTCCATACATTATTGAAATCCTAACAGTGCAAATGGTATCTTACTGTCTTCATGCATACTTAAAATTTCAATCCAAAACCTATTTCATTAAAAGTGATGGTTAAGCAACAGTATGTGTTTTTTATACATTTGTAAATTAATGTAGCAGAATTATATTTTATATATTCAAGAAAAAATTATGTAATACTAGTGTTTGTTTAGGCGTTGTAAGCAATAACTTGATAGATGCTAAATAATTGAGAGCTCCATCCATCAGACTCCTAAGCACTATAAAAATACAGAGAGGGGAAATGTTAGAGAATAACCTTTGCACACCCATGGGCTGCCATAAATTCTGGGTCTAATTCCAGCAGTAAAAATCCCACTGACTTCCCCAAACTGGGAAGTGTACAGCTATGAAAGATCACTTTGAACTTAATGAAGCACAAAAGGAATTTAGACCAGGAAGATTGGGGGTCACCCATAAAGCAATAATACCTGGCCAAGGAAAACATCAGGACTAACATACAAGAGAACTTTGGGGCATCTCTTAACTTGGCGAATAGAACAGCAACTGATCCAGCAATCCAAGTGAGTAAGGGAGCAGCTCCTGCAGTCAAGTACATGACAAAGTGTAAAAGTTGACTCAAACTGCAAGTGCAATATTGGCACGAGCTCCTTTCTCCTCACAAAGGTCACTGCGCACATTAGCTCCAGCTCCATTGATTAGCAGCCGAGATAGCAGCGCCCGCACGCTCCTCGGAGTCATCAGGAAAAGAGACAAGGGGATGACTTTCTGCATACCATGTCCTCATCACATTCCTGGTAATTGTTCACTCACAGATAAGGCACAAATAGGGAAAAGCAGCAGAACAGAGTCCTCTGAAAACATTAACAGAAACAACAACCTTTACGTTTGGCACTGAGGCATCAAAAATGATAGCTATTATTACTGCTGTAATTACATGGCTGGGACTCAGAAGAATTGCATTTTGGTTCCCTGGAAACACAGCCACGTGTTTGACATCTAAACCCACAGGAACAGATCCCCCCACCACAGCCAGTTCGCAGAACGGGACCTGAACACATGATCCCAAAAATCTTCCTAAGAGCTCCTAAATCCATGGGGTCCTCCTCGAGGCAGACTATGCCAGCTCTCAATTTGGGATCAAATTTAAGCTACTGAGCCATTCTGTACCACAGTAAACCCAGACAAGACAAGTCAAACCTCACCTCTGCATGAATTCCCTGCGCCAAGCAGCGAAGCGGGGAGCAGTTCACCACAGCAAACTATGATGCTGAGTCTCTCCTACATGCAGGTGAACTTTCAGTATCAGCTACCCCAGCTACAGAGCCAGAATTCAACACAACCCTCAGAAATGGCCTCTTAACCATATCTGGGTTAGAGAGGAATACTCACTTTTAAAAGCAAGGAGAAATATTCTTCTCTGAAACCAGATAAGCAGAGCAAAATTTTTACCTGGTCTCAAGCAGTTAGCTGAAAGGTATTCCATTATGGACTTGAAGTCACCTTACTGGCAACACAACCTCCCAACATATTGAAAACCAGCAGGAAATGTTGAATTAATACATATATGCTAACAAGCACTCCTACAGCCATGAATGTTTAATCCAGTTTTTCACTGGCTGACACAGTCCCCCATGGCTGCTCTGTGGTTTTGAAGCTTTGAGACAAGGGAAGAACTAGAAGGAAAAGGCTGTAGAGCAGGGAACCACAGATAATCAGTCAGAGGGAAAAGTCTCTGGAGAAAGCCGGGAGCAGAACACTCACAGTGAAAGAGGCAAGGCAGAAATGTTAACAATTGGAGTGGGACGGAGGAGGGAGAGAAGGGCAGGAATGTGAGGACCTGGGAAGTCAGCCCCTCTCTTCAGCAGCTGTGGGGCTACATTTGGATGATGTGTAGAATACTTCCCAGGAACATAAAAGGTTTTAATATTTGTGTGCTGTGTATACAAAGAGATGCAAACAGAATGAGTTTCCAGAGACAGTGCAATACCGGCTGATTGCACAGGGTAAGTTATCACACACTGGAAAAAAGGAATTTCTACACACCTTTGGGGTCTTACCAATACATCTTAATGTTCTGGACCATGACAAATGATTGGATAACAACTCTTACTCCCCTTGTCATCATCCATCTTCTTAGGAGGCTTATTTCTTCAAATCCTGATGATGAACCTCTGTAGTCACTTATCTGAGCAGTGAAAATTTATTGCCTTTACTAGAAAATGAAATTCTCTTCCAGGAGAACTGCACTGGACAGAAAAGGGCAAATTTCCACCCTGGAGTACATGGATGCATTTTCTGTCTCCTTAGTGGAAACTATATACATTTATCCAATGTCAGGATTTGGACCAAAGGATATCTCCTCTGTTAACAAGAATGGCTAATTTCCAATTAAATAAGCTTACAGATCATAGAGATGCCCTAATGAGAAAAAAAAAAAAAAAAGAAAAAAGATGAGGCCACATACTAATCCTGCTTTCACTGCACATATTTAACAGGGCTGCCAGAGCACAGTCTCCAAAATACTTACTAATTACACTGGACTGCCTCCAGCCACTGTCACTGCCAGGGAATGGGCAAACTTTGCAACAAACCAACCCACCAAGGGCTCAGAGATGATATTATTATTTTGGGAAAGCTTTGAAGGGGTCAAGAAACAAGAGACTAAAGTAGTGCAGGGCTGATTTGGACAGAAAATAGTCTGTGGACTTCATAAGCAGCTACAGAAAAATACTTTGGCACAGCTGGAGCAGCTCCCAAACTGGCAAGCTGCAAAAGTGCAGACTAGACACTCCATAGCATCATGTTGGAATTAAACACACACTGTCCCCAGCAGTTACAGAAGCTGTAGTGCAGACTGGAGTGTAAAAAGAATAAAAGTCATAGGGCAGAAGTCTATAAACTCTGATTAAATAATCCATATATGTCGTCTTTTTTGTGTGTTCAGCAGCAAGATATGGTACCCCAAGGGTGGTTGTTCCCAACACAGCAAGAGCCCAAACACCAAAAGATGACTGGAAGACCTGAAGGCACATCACTAAGAAAATCAAGTTCCTATTTCTGTCAATCCATAATGAGAACTAGCAAATGTGGGCAGGTGGCATGTGACCCTCACGAGAAACAGCACCAGGAAGAGCCTCTGCAGCCTTCTCATCGAGCTGCACTTGAGCCATTAACAGCTCGAGTCAAGAACCTCCATTCCAGCTCTATAGTGCAAGAAGGGTTGAAAGAACTGCAGGTGCCCAGAGCAACACCATAAATATTGATCACAGTGCTCATTCCACTTCATTAGCCATGGAGCACACAATGGTTCCCAAGGGAGAGGAAAATGCAGGTCCAATTTTAATCACACTGTCACACTAAAACGCAAACCTTGTGGAATATTATTTTAATTACTGCTGCTTATTCATGCCAATTTCAGCCTATTAAAAAAAAAAAAAAAGTGTTTCTGGCCAGTCAAAACTCTGAGCTGCCAGAGAGGTACATCCACACTACATGAATCAGCCCTGTGTAATGATACCCAAGTGAGCTCTGCAATCAGCAAAAAGCAGTTTTTCAGCCCAGCACCTCACCCTGGGCTCCTCAGAAACACAGGTCATTAAGCAGCAGAACTTTTGCTTTAGCTGTCGTGTTTCTGAGCTACAAACTGGTGCCTGGCAAGGAAGGGGCCCTATAAACTCAGTATCTTATTCAGAGTGACTGACTGTGCTGGGCTGACCCTGGCTGGGCACCAGGTGCCCACCAAAGCCACTCTGTCACTGCCCTCCTCAGCTGGGCCTGGGGACAGATTATCATGGATTGTCATGCAAGGGTCATGAGGTGAGATAGGGCAGGGAGGGATCACTCAGCAGTTACCATCACAGGCTAAATAGACTCCACTCAGGGAGATTAGTTTAATTATCAGGATAATGAGAAATAAAACCAAATCTTAAAACACCTTCCTTCCTCCCTCCACCCCAGGCTTCACTTTAATCTTGATTTTCTATTCCAGAAGCCACCCCTGTAGCTCACTTGCTACCAAAACCCTGCCACTCAAAGCCAGTACACCTACATAGCACAGTACATAAATCCTAAACCATTTAACCTTCAAAAATATATGTCTGGGAACACTGCCAGAGAATATTTGAAAGGGATTACAGTAAATGTATTAGTTGTCACTTAAAATTAAAATATGGATTTCAATTGAAACTCTATATAAGGGGGACTTTTCCCCCCAAAATCCAATAGTTACCAGCCATGCTGAATGAAGGGGAAATTGTACAGTCAGCTCAGACTACACAGGGCAAGCTGATATATTTTAAAAGCTACATTTTTATCTACTGAAATAAAACATTTTACTTTTTTATTTTTCTACTTTAATCAGAACATAACCTCATTAGATGACAGTGTGTGAAAAGAACATATAAACTGGAAAGAAAATATAAAAACTTTCTGAATAATTTAATGTTTATTGCTTTTAGACTTTGATATTCTGGTCTTTACTACTTAAATGCAGTTTAAATGTATTACTTGCCACGGCCTTTACGTTAAACCCAGTAAGTCTGCAATTTGTGATAAAACTCCTTATCTCCCTCTTTCTGAACCTCCGCAGAGATCCAAGGTTAATTTGCAGATAATATTACTTCATGAAATAATTATCTTAGCCTATAGTACTTAAAATAGCTAAATTCAAGACAGATAGTTTAGCAAATGAAGCCGTTAGGGCTGCAGGATGAGGCTGCTGATGGGGCACACACATCCCCACCTGGCAGCACCTTCAGTGGGGGCAGAGTTGGGGCAGCCACTCCCCAGGAATTCAGGACAGGGATGCTCTTGATGCACACGAAGCTCAAGGATCCAGCCCCATCCAACCTCCCCCTCCAAGCCCCCAGATGCCAATGGCAAGGCAGCCTCTGCCTTCCTCTTCACAACCCCAGCACTTGCTGAAAAATTACTCTCTCCAGCCATTCTTTCTCATCCTGCTAATTTTTCCAAGCATCCTCCTATTAAACTATACAAATATATTCATTTAGTAAACATCCCATTAACCAGGTCAGCATACAGTGTTCACAACTTATTATGGAGCAGCACCAAATCAGTCACAGAAGCAATTATGCAATTTTAGAGCAGACAACTCACTTTAATCTTCATATGGGGCTGGGGATGTACATGCCAGTGTTCATTCACAGGACTCATTCATTTCCAAGTATTGTATTCCATTTGTTTCACCCTCACTTACACAGCACTCATGTCTTTTGATTTGTAAGTTTTGTGGGCTGTCAGAAAATATGAGCTCAGTGCTCCACCCTTCATGTCAGGGATTTTTTTAACTGAATTTAAGGGTATTTCTACACTTATAGTGCCTGGGGGCAGCCAGAGAAGCTGGGCTAGATATTTAGAATCAAAACCTAAATAAGCATAAAAAAAAAAGAAAAAAAAAATACCCAATAACAAATATTAAAGAAGGGAAGATCTTTCCAGAACTATTTAAAATAGGTGGTTGTAGAGAAGAGAAATCAGAGCTAAGAATCTGGGATGCTACAGTTACAACACAGGGGGGAAAAAAAAAGCCTGTTAAAATCCCAGCTTTATTCAAAGACATACATTTATTGAAACGCCTTGGGAAAACGGGATGCCATATAATATTAACAAACAAGAACACGCTCTGTCAACCACATGCAGCACCACAGACATTTTGAAGGCCTAAATAAATAATGTATTAGAAAACCTAGCCCAAGCTGAATTAATTCAGACTCCAATGATATAAATGAACAGCAGTAGTGGAATTATTTCCCTGGGACTTTAGTCTTATATAGCATTAAAAATAAAGGCCTTAAGATACTTATTGATAGGCAAGAAAGTGCTATCCTTAGATCAATGCATGCCCAGGGAGCACTCTGCCCAGCTTAGAGTCTCAGAGTTTCCAAGAGAGTTACCAAATCACTCAGCTTTATTTGCAAACACCATGAAATAGAACAAAACACCCTCTTGGTTCTAGTCCCCTTTGACACAGCACTAAGTGTAGAACAAACAGTGCTGACTTGGTATTAAACTTGGGAAATCCACTGAAACTGGGGCAGGAGGGGATGGGAATTTTGCATCTGGCAACAGAAAATGGAATTTGAACTCACAGGATCTTCTCAGTTTGTACAATATTCTATGGGCAGTCAAGATCCACCTCCTCCCTGCTTCAAGCACATATGGAGCCTTTACTACAGAACTGCCCAACACTGATTAAGTTCATGAGGACTTCCCAGTTCTGCTGCATTTTCACCACAGAAGTGTGGTGGTAGTTTGTATCACAACCACATTTGCCAGTAATGAATGGAAACAACCCCCAGATCAGGGGCAGAGCTAGGTGCAGTGCCAGAGGAGATGTGGAAAGGGGCCAGGTGGACCTCACACCACCTGGAAGGGACTTTGGGCCTCCAGCAAAGCCCCTGGGCTCACCCAGATCCAGCAAATTCCCTGCTCGCTTTCTAATGGCAGATAAGGATTCTCCCTCCCTCCAGAAAAGTCACTTTTCAAGGTACAGCCACCTCACTCCAGATGCAGTGCCTGAATCCCCATGGACAACATGGCCACAAGACCAACCCAAGAACTTTGTGGGATTGTTTTTTCCTTCTCAGGAATATGAAAGGAAAAAGCACGCTGTCTGTGTGCTACTGTCCCAGTGCACATGGGTGTGTTGGCTCCTTCTTACCAGCTTTTTTCTCTTTTTGGTCTTGATAATTACCAGGTCAATGTGAGGGTTCATTGGTAGCAACACCATCAGGCAACTGATGGCAAAATATAAACCACAGCTGTCAGAAAGGAGCTGGGCAAATTCATGCTTACAGTTCATAGCTCCACGGGAATTTTTTAATAATACATCTGTTTTAAGAACCATGACAAAAGGTGACACTAAAATTATACAGCCGGGGAAGACCAGGCTTCAAATTGCAAAATGCATCCCAACAATCCAGGATGATTCAGTTTCTAAGGAAACTCCACCTCAGATATATATGTTCTCTCCACAAACTTGGCTCTGACATTTGTAAGCTGCCTAAAGATACAACTGAACAAGCTGTTTATTTAGAAAGGGACCATGAAATATCTTATCCTGTTACTTGTTTAACTCTCCTAAACAAAGGAGTACCTAATTTGAGGCAATTACAGCCGTACTTCATAAAGACAGAAAGAAAAACACCGTACAATGGAATTTTAAATTGTTCTCAATCTCCACAGAGCTAATCTTTCTTGACTCACTAATTCACATTCACTCCAGCACTTCACAAAAGCTCCCATTTATTAAATACGAGATTCAATTCACAGATAAACGATTCAATAATGTAATCTACACTTAAAATAATAGCTTGGCTTCAAAGTTTGGGGGGAATTAGGAGTTTTCCCTCTTTATAGCTGTTCTTAGCACCATTTCTTGTCACAGCTTCAGAGCTCAAGTCCTGTAATCAAGGTCCTCTGAACTTGTGTTCCACACGAGGCAAGATCTATGTGAGGATTGAATCTTGTCCCACAGAACTCGCTGAATTCAGTGGCAAATCTGCCAACAGGGGGATGCTGAAGTGCATTTAGGAGCCACATCTTATGGCTGTTTTCCCTGCTCTCCAATTTCTCTACTACTTCATCACATGTTTTTCTCTTTCCATTACTGCCACCTGACTAATCACAAATTGCTGCCTAATGAAGAGCGCTGGCATTACAACACTTAATTAGAATTAAGAGGAAGATTTACTTTAAAAACCTGACCAACCAATATGCCCCAAAGCCAATCTCAGTAGTGCAGAACTACCCCAAAATTTCCATGTTCCAAATTCTTAATTAAAAGTTTGTCAAAACTTCTTATTTTACGAGGGGAGCCTTGCCCTCCAGCATCCATTAACCTCAAAACAAGTGACTAAATTGTTTTTAAATCAGCTCTACTTCATAAACAGCTTGATAAAAAGAAACTCAAAGAAAGTACAAGACTTATCTTTCATTTCCACTCAACAGCCTTCAGAACTACTGTACAAAGGTGGCTCTTGCAATCACTCCTGTCCAGCACCGAAGGAATTCCAGCTACAGAAAAAGCTTTCTGTAGGGCCACCCAGCAGGGAAGGATTAAATTACACAAAAAAAAGCCCTGCTTTTTTCCCTCCACTAAAGGGCTGTGGTCAGAGATCAATGTGAGAAGCTGTCTATTGAAGTTACTGGAACTATTCCCTTATTTAAGCCTCGGGAGAAGGTTGGTGCTGACACCCAGAGCACAGCACAGAGCCAGAGCCCGGGTGCAGCTCCTGCCCGAGGAACAGGGAGCACCGAGACCTCCTGGCTGCAGGCTGTGCCCAGCCCTTCCTCCTGCCCCGGCTCCTCTGCATCCCTCCTCTTCCTCCCCCCAATCCCTCCTGCAGAAGGAGCTGCAGGGCAGCCCCCAGCCCCACACCCCCCTTCCTACAGATATTCACTGCCAGTCTCCTGTCTGCAGCATCAGGTTTAGTTTATTTCTACTTCATACAGAACTTAACTGGCTTATTTTGAAACATTTTTTCTTCTATGAGTCATATCATGTGATTTGCACTGCATCCCACTAAACCTCACACAGAGAATGCAATAAAACACATACCCTAATGATCTCCTGTTTAATTTAAGCCTTTTATACTGTTCTGACTATTTCTCTTAGGAAAAAAAGTCTTGGCTAAAATAATTTTGAACTGTGAACTGGGCAATTTTCTCTCTATTAAGAATTTGAAAAATATCACATGTGCCAAATATTATTTTCTGGCTTGTTTCAGCCTGGCAACCTGAGAAAACCAGAATTTGCCATTGTACATTTTATCCATCAGCTGAACACCAGGAAAAATTAAAACCTTTTATTAATGTAAGCAAAATGCCTTAGAAAATCCATTTGGGATGAGGAGAATAAAAATGACGTAAAACATCCCCTTTTCTTACATTCCCCAAGAAGCTGTGAGTTTTAAAGTCTTAACATCTATGTTACCAAATCATGATCAAGGAGTGAGGAATGCCATCTATAATATCTACATATGATAAACACTTCCTTCACCAGTAGAAAAGCCATGAAATCCTTAACCCCTTTCGGAACCCACTTAATCCAAAAAACCAGAACCCTTATGGATGAGAGGAACCTCATGCTTCTCCCAGTACTTCCACCTGCTCCTCCCAGTACCTTCAGCCACATTTGGGTCACAGATGCAGCATTTTGTCATTAGTGATACATTTCAAACAGATCCTTCCACCCTCCTTCCTCTTTCATCCACTTAGTTAATTTTAGAACTTGTCATCAACCTACCTTTTTAACACAGTTCTAGAACAATCCTATTTTGCTCACATTTCTTTCTGAATCAGAGTTCCCTAAGAAATACAATAACTCTCCAAAAAGAATATGAGCTATATGTATGTGAAGTTCTGCTTAGTTTAAAGAAAAGAGACAAGCAGGTATTTTATGCTTCATTTCACTGAGAAAACAGGAATTGCTGTTGGTACTTACAGGTATTTTTCTAGTTTCTTACTGAAACAACTTGGGGTTTTTGTCTACAATAGGGGCAACACCAAATAAAACTATTATACTTTTTTTTCCCCAGACTTAAAAAATTAGCTATAAAGACTTCCGCAGTTACAAAATACAAGAACCTTATTTCAGTCATAATCAAAAGGTTAGAAAGCATCAAATCCAATAAAGACTTCCTAGACATGAAAAGCAGTTTATAAAAAGATAGTTTGAAACTATACATATGCACTAGCCTGGTGTATAAATGCTAATCCTTCTATGCAGTTTCTTCAAAGCATTTGCACCCAAGTAACAGACCTACAGGTCACACACACCCCCCCCTGCTCTTTAGGTAACCTTTACCACAAGCTCAGATCAACGTAGGTCAAACTTATGCCTTAACATTTAAAACAGAAAGGGCAGTACAGAGCTTGCCATATTAACTGATGTTTATATTTTTCTTAATGTTATAGCTTCCCTTTCTGAAAGGGATACCTCGACCCTTTGTTCCTAACCTACAAGTATTCGAAGCTCTGGTTAATTTTTAAAAAAACATCAGGACTTGTTGCTCCTTCTCACCAGTGCAAGTGGGAGCTGGGTATTTAAAAATCCATCTCCTCTCTGCTGAAACAGCCATAGGGAAGAAACAGCCTTTGCCCTCACCATTTTAGCACTGCTCTGAAGTCTTGTAAAACATCTTTTGGAGGCAGAGGGTATCAAAAAGGAGCACTAGATACTGAAAGAAGCCTGGTTTTGCATAGCAATTCATTTGAGGGCATTCTGCACTGACCACAAGCTCACACTCAGCTGGCACAGAAAAAAAGTAAGTTCACAGGTGGCTGTAATACCTCACACTGACAGCACAGGAAGGATGAAAGCTGGCTATATTCCTAATAAACTTCACTGTATCTCCATCAGACAAATATAAGGAGCTAAAATTACCACTGGATACCAACT
Organism: Daphoenositta chrysoptera; assembly: GCA_013397915.1. Lineage (NCBI taxonomy): Eukaryota > Metazoa > Chordata > Aves > Passeriformes > Daphoenositta > Daphoenositta chrysoptera. The sequence goes on along the minus strand of VZRO01002834.1, from coordinate 1,535,065 downwards.
GTAGCTGCCTTCTGGATGACTGACACAAGACACACCACCAGCATTTGAAACAGCACAGTCCCAGCTTAGCTGGAAATCATGCAATATATTTGCATTCAAAGACAAAGAAAATGAACCAGAGTATGCTTGAGTTTAACCTCTCAGTTCAAGCCCACAACCTTCCACCTGTCCAGCATTAGATATTTGAGCCTGTACTTCAGTGAAACATTCCTGACTGCTAGACAGTTATTTACACACACATAGCTACTACAAGAATCATTTACAGACTTTTCCATTTCTGTCTTCCTTGGCTGGTGGGCCACATGTTTGCTATAACCTTGAATGAAGTAAAACTGGTAAAGTGTGACTAAGCAGAGAAAGCTCTAACTTCCCCACAGCTTACCTTAAAATTAACCTGAAGCTGATCTTCTGCTTCTTTTGCAGACATCAGTTTCAGTAGAGAATTCAAAGACAGTAAATTCTCCTGAACATGGCAGTGTCTGTCCTAAGATTATCTGTGCACCAGCCCTAGAGCAGGGCACAATCTGCATTTTGAGTTTTAAAATGTTTCCAGCAGGAGACATCAAATATTTGGCATGGTACCAGCTGTTGGGAGGTAAGGCTTGATGGAGGTAACTAAATCCACTCCACCTGGCTCATTAACAAGCAGCCTGCTCAAAGAGAACATCAATCTTTATGACTACAAGAAACACAGGTTCCAAATCTATGGAACAACTCACACGCCATTCTTCAGCATTCCTCAAACACTCATAATACTCAGCCCTGCTACTACACTGCAACATCCTCCTTCCACCATGGCTGCTAAATCAGAAATGTGGATCTTATCTAATTGCTAGAAAACTTTGCATGCTGCCTTTTAGAACCTGTGTTTCTAAAAGTCAGAAAAACAAACTGGTTTGGGATCAACATCTCCAGTGACGGGGTATGGTGGGATACACTCCAGGAACTAAGAGGAAAGAACTTATTTCAAATTTATTTTCAATAAATTGAACATGGTAAATCTTTTCTCTGAGAAATCAAACAGAATCTGCAAATTAATTCTGTATCATTAATCCACTGGAAAATGAAAAATCCTGAACTCTATCCAGGTAAGAACTTGGGTTTGCTGAGATTGGACTCTTAGAGAAACTCTCTTCTCCTGCCTAAGTGATTCTATGACTCGTGTTAAAACAGGACTGGTCAGGTGGCTGCTTCCCTCATGTCCTGAAGGAGGAAGGAAACCAGCAGTGCTGTGCCCTTGCAGCCCCTTCATCCTGTAGGATTCGGGCTCAGCTGGTGGGGATGCTCCCGTCCCCCAGGATGCTCCTGCCCCTCGGGATGCTGCAGGAGCAGGGATCACAGCCACTCTTGGGGACCACAGGACACACCAGGACTGCCCTGGAAGCACAGACAGGCAGCTGAGCACACCACTGTTAATATTCTACCCCCAAAGAGTCTTCAGCTTCTCCAAGTGCAGAGCTTCACTGTCAACCCCTGGCAGAACGTAATATTGGATCTTCAAATAATGCTGCTTTGATTACCTTACTTCCCCCTTTACTCCTCGCTTCAATTCCAACAGGATTTCAGTGTCTGCTCTGGCAATTGAGTTGTGTGAATAATGGACTTCTGTTTGGGCACTGAACCAAAAAACAAGAAAAAAAAAAAAGAAAAAAAAAGAAAAAAGGGAATGGGAAAAGGAAGAAAAAACTAATGTTTAAAGTGGAATTGAAGAGAGACTGGGGGAGGATTTAGGGGAAAAGTAATTTCAAGATAAGGCAAAATGGTTGTTTAATCTGAAAGGAATATTTTGCTTTTGCTAACAACCTCTTTTAAAAATAGTTTGCATTTTTAATTTTGTTTAACACTAGTTCATTTACAAAATAAAAACCCCAAAACCATTAATCATTTAACCTAAAAATTACTGAAAGAAAACGTTTTGTCTTTAAAATACTGTTCTCCAGTTTTACAAATAAAACTGCCACATGGAACAGAAACTTGTAAATAGATGTATTTCAACCCAAACATGTACTTTTTCAGTGAACTTATTAATACCTAAAAACAAAAACCCTCTTATCTTCTTAGCAAGCACCAGGTTCCAGATTCCATCTGCTGAGAACCAAAGAGATGGCACAGGGAAATAAAACACAACTGCTGTGCTGAAGTTCCTCTCAGCAGCACTGCCAGAACCCCTCTGGCAGTAGTGTTTAATCCCTAAGCTGCCCGGCTGGCAGATTGTCCACAGCAGGGAGGTTCACCCTGTACAGCCGTGACTCCTGAGACCTCAGGATGTTATTAATTTATCAGGTGAGGCTGGGAGGGGTGCACAGACACCCCCAGGGTGCCTCAGAGCACCAGGCGAGGCAGAAGGTGCTGAGGAGGGTGTTTTGTGACAGGTCCCAGGACCAGCCCTTCGGGTGCTACATGGGGAGAGAGAGCAGCACCCTGGGCCCCTCTGGACTCTGCTGCTCTGGCTCAGGACCTGCATCTCCCTGGCTCTCCAGGAACTGTGCATGAATAAGGAACTGAGATTATTCAGCACTATTATAAATACTGTCCTCAAAATGAAGACACCATTTACAACAAGTTTGGATTGCCAGGTTGGATGAGGCCCCAAGCAACCTTGTGGCATCCCTGCCCATGGCAGAGGGGATTGGAATGAAGTGATCTTTAAAGTCCCTTCCAACTCAAACCATTCTCTGATTCTATGAATTTTAACTCCCACAAACCAAAGAAACCCTGACACCCAAGCTGACGGTACAGAAAGGCAAATACTCAGCAGATTTTGAGCTCTGCTTAGATTTGTTAACCAGGAGTAGAGTAGAAGAGCTTGAATCCAGAAAAATCACATGGCCTTTGCATTAATCCCTGTTGTTGATCTAATAATTTCTGATTAAAATAATTAAGCCTTTGGGTATGACTTATTTCGTGTATTTGATTACTTAGACACCATGCTGTTCACTGTCACAGAGAAATTCTCTTTGCTACTAACAGTTCTTCTGGTAGGAATCTGAACAAGCAGAAGCAAATTAATAAATGATGGCATGGGAATTCCAGCAAAATAGATTGATGACTTGTGGGTATGATTCTGAATAATAACATTTTACAATCTACTCAAGAGCACTACTAATAGACGAGAATTCGTTTATGGCATTGTCAGAAACATTTATAAAATGCTTGGAAAATGAATTGTTACTTTTATGAGTCATACTTGTTATTTCATGAGTTTATTGTTATAGTTGCTTTTACGTATGTTCTCAGGTTGTACTCCTTACCATAACGACTACTCTGCACAAGCTGCATAATGGGCATTTCTGAAACAAGGTCTGGTTCCACATTTGTCTTGTTTCAATCTCATTTTCTATTATTAATGCAGCCTAAAATAGATATGGAAAACGACAATAAGAAGGGTGCCCAAATTCCTTCATCAGACTGAACCCAACATATTTATGTATTTCTTAGCACCTAAATCAAACAACTGTGAAATTACCTCTGAAGGCACAACTACTCCTGACTGGACTGAAGTTCTGCCTGCTGACCCTGAGCCAAGCCCTGCTGTCTGAATGTCCCCTGACTCACCACAAAGTGCTTGTACCTCTTAACAAGACAAAAGAAGCAAAGCACACAAAAGATGATTTTGGTCACTGTCTTCAAAAAATGAAACAATACACTTTGGCTACTGCACAATTGCATTTGAAAATGAAAAAAGTTTTGAGCATGTTCATGTTTTGTGAACTGGAAAGTTTTCATGGAGTTCCTTTCATCTGGTCAATGCACAGTAATGTCTGTCGGTTCTAATCAAGGCTGTCTTAAATCAAACATCAGACACTTGCAGCTATCTGCCCAAAAATACATTACTAACAGGCAATTATTCAATTCCTTGTTGAACAACTGAAAACAACCACTCTGAGAAAAATCACAAATAATTCCCGGGGTGTCTGTAAATATGAAAAAAAGAGTTTTCAAATAAATTCTTTTATCTGAATTATAGATCAATGTAGCCAACGACACACACAATCCAATTTTTAGTACAATCATCAATTTTCCTATACTGTTCTTTTGGCTTCACAGACTTTCCCAAACATATACATTGACCTTCACTAGCTAATAAAAAAAACACCATCCTGAAAAATTTTGTTTAGAAGAAGCATGCAAAAGAAGTCTTTCCCCATTCTATGCATTACTTCACATTATTTAATTTAATTTAACTTATTACACTACTGCCTTTTGGTGATACAGAAGAGAAGCACTCAGGGGATATGGACCAGACACTAACAGTATCTTGCACGTATTCAGTAACTTATTAACAGAGATTAGAGACACTTCTAGGTGGGAGCAGACACCTAATAATGACAAAGTAATGAGATTACTATTGTCTCCTCATTACTCCTCATCTATGCTAAAGTACTGCAAATCACAAATTACAGACTCCAGCTACTACATAAAACCTGCTGTCCATAGTATGTGCTCTGTGGAACCACTTCATTATTACAAATTAACCTATTTAAGAAACAAAAACCCATTTCTGTACCTCTAGGCTGAGCACAAGTGTTACACCACTGAAGTTCATGCAAGCCCTTACACAGAAATGTTGTTTTGACAGGAAAGTCTTCAGAGAAACCCTGCAAATCACAGCCTGACCCATCTGTGACTCGCTCCCAAATTGTCCAAGCTCCAGCTCAGGCCAGCAGCAGTTTGTTACCTGGGTCAGTGCCCCACAGCCTCACCAGAAAGGATGGCTTTTGAACAAGGGAAGAAAGGACACTACAAGGGATTCACAGGTGAGGCTTCAGTTGGAGAGAGAGAGGTTCCTTAGCCCCTGCTCCCCACTCTCCTCTCTCACAGCCTGGGCTGGTACCATGGACTACATGGCAGAAGGAAAATGGGGTGACCAGAAGCTCCTCTTTGGCGAGTGAACAAACAGGCTCCACATGGAAAATGCCTCCTGTGTCTGAGCCACGGAGAGCCCAGCGTTGCACAGCCGAGCAGAGGCAGCAAAGGACACGAGTTTAGCCCCTGAGGATGAGGGGAGAAGGTAGAAAAGGACAAGAAGCCTGATGGCAAACTCTTGTGCAGCACAGCTGACACCAACAGCTCTGACAGAGAAGCTGCTCGTGAAGAGAAGCGGGCACACTGCAGCAGCAGCAGGAGAGCATCAGTCACAAAGTCTGGCATTTACAAGAAAATGAAGGCGTCTTGCCAGCAGGGATACAGAGACAACCCAAAGTACCCTAATCAACACAACTCCAGGCCCAAATGAACTGTTAAGATGATGATACACTGGATTTTGGCATTTAACAGGATCCAAAAAAATTTTTTTTTCATCCCTTCAGGCATTCAGTAGGAATTCTGAGAAATAATGCCAGGCATGGATGACAGAATGACTGGATAAATCACTGGATTTTAGGAGACAGAGCTGAATTCTACAGAAGATGCTTAAGTAAATTAAAATAGCAGCACACAATACAGCTTTCAGCAGGGTCATTGCTTGCACAGAATACTGAGCATGTGTACAATGCCTGGCATGGACACAGGCCTTATGCTATTTCACCTGTAAATGACACATCCCAGATTACCACAACTCCCTCCTGACCTCCCACTGCCAACTAACCAGCTATTCCAGGTAAAACACATTAAGCAAAGCTGACACTTCCTCCAACTTTTATCAAAAAAAAAAAAAATCAGACTCCTTTTTGCAAAGGAAATCTAGGTAAGAGAACATTACAGAAGGAAATAAATACAGTTATGAACAAACCAACTATGTCAGTGAATTGACAGAAGAAACAATTCAACTCTTTTTCCAACTTTTACTTCAAGGACTCTTCCAGACTTCTTATACTCAACCAAGACTTCAGAAAGGCTTGAGAGTAGTATTAAGCAGTGATTCTAACCTGACTGGTAACCTGGATATTTCCTGGTGAAGCCTTCTCAGTTTTAAGTGTACACTGATCACATCTAGTGACAACGTTTGCCTCAGGCTGGTCGGGTGGGAAGAATGTCCCAGCATATTTTTTGTGTAACTACAACATGCACAGAATAATTGAAATGAAAAGGGTGTTGTGAGACTTCCAATACCTTGTTAACAATTGAGTGAAGAAGAGACACTTCAAAGGCCTGGCTTCTGAAAGATCATAGCCACAGAGAACAGTTTGTTCGGAGATCAGTGAGCAGCTGCCATGGAACACGCTTTCCATCCAGCACAGGTTGGGGCACAGAGATGGATGCTGGCTCAGTTTTAACAGTGTGAAGTATATGGTGCTCCTCAGCAATACCAGCCTCCATCTGCACACATCCTGCTGGCCTGGACCTACAGTAATCATCACACACCAGCAGAGACCACTCATGCAAAATCCAGAGTGAGCTCTTTGCTCTCTATATTCTGGCTGCGTCATTTTGTAACAGTTGAAGATTTCTTTTTCCCCCCCATTCTCACAAACTAACAAGAAAACCACACAGATTTAAATATATTTCAGAAGAATCCATGCTCTTCAGACAAAGCAGACATTATTTCTTTCTGCCAGGTTCTAATGCCTCATAAACGACCCACTATTTTAACCACTTACCAATTAACCACTCGTTACCACCTTGAAATTGTTTCCTGTGATCGGTCTCAGCACCATGTAAAAGAGGAATTCTACATTTCAGATACAGTATCAGGCTCTAAAATTGCACAGCTTTACCACTTTTGAGATGATAGCACAGTCTCGCTGTGACTAAGGACTGCAAAATTGTGCTCCATGTAATTGAATCTAAAGATCTGACAACAGTGACCTTATCAAGAAATGAAACTTTTGGCTGAGGTTCAAACCATACACAAGAAATAACATCTTGCTGGCTGTTTGTAAACGTCACATAAAAATGTACTTATTCATTATTAGCAACTTGTACACTGAACACTCTGCAGGTCTCAAACTGCTGCCAAGGGAAGGATTACTCTGTACAATCATTTCATTTACATCTTAGTCTTGTATTAATTTTGGCAGCACAACCGAGCATCCCTGCTCGTGACTGTAACAGTGAGAGAAATATTCAGACCACAGGCAAAAAACTGAGATAGAAGTAGTTCTGGGGGCTGGATTGATATTCTGAATGCCAACAGAGCTGCTGACCTCAGCGAGAACCCTACTTTAGTACAAATATCCCACTTTTGTGGTAATAAGGCCAGCAATAACAACACACAGCCTGCACTGTTGAGCCCTCCCCTTTTGGATAAAATAGAAAGCTCCAGGCAAAATCCTGGGTTCTATCAGCCCCAGGCTTTCAAGAGCAACACAGTCAACTCAAAAATCTGAAAGTTTCTTAAAAAACTCAGTAAGGAGCCGTTGTACATAACCACAATTGCTCTGCAACAAAATGTCATTTTAGGAGGCACAAAAATCCATGGGGCTTTTAAGAGCACAGGCCAGCTCACCTTTCCTGCTCTTGCAGACAGCCTTCAGGATGCGGTGTCCAGGCCCACACCTCCCTCGGTCGGTCACACACTCTCCCTCTGACACCACCCACTCGTGACACCGCGCGTCTTCACACGGAATGGATTCCACCAGGTGAGGACACCCTGCCACGGTGCCCACCGGATCCACCATCACTTGCCTCTGCCTCATCCTAAAGCCTGGAAAAAGCAGAGCTGAATTAACTGGACAACAGACAAAATATTCATACAATAACCTAGCAGCAAGAGGACTACATGGGGCACCTGGAGCTGGGGGATTTCAAGACAAGAGAACAATATTTACAAACTGGATTGATTGGGACAGCACTCGGCTGTAGGTGCCCACAGCCCAGGCATGCAAAATCTAACAGTGTGCAAAGAATTCCAGCAACCCATATTTTTCACATTTCTTTTTCCCTTTCATCAACATTAGATAGAAATACACACGTCAGAATACAGAAATTTACCAGTGATGCATATATTAATATAGTATCAGCATTAAGATGAAAAGAGAGGAACAGTTAAGGAACTGAAGTTATAAATGACATCTATATTCTGCCTGGGAATCCACTAACGAAAGGATTTGTTTTGAGACACAGCAGAGCAGTTTACTAAGAAATTAGTATTCTGCTTTATGAAGGTCTAAGGTTTTCTGATACATAATGCATTTCAGACCTCTTTGAACTGACATCCTATTAAACTGGAAGATTCAAATGTAAAGTGGAAGAAAAAGGTTACAGAAATAATCATAGAATTGATGACATAATCTACCTCCTTCTGAATAAAACCAAAAGTCATGTTGCTATATACAATGCAGAACTAATACATAAGTGTCTTTCAGCATGTTCTGTTATGTAAATGACACAGAATTCTAAGAAAAAGGCAGAAAAAATACATGGGTGTCTTTCCTCCAACAGTCTCGGAGCAGGGGCAAATACACAGCATTAGTAGAGGCCACATGGAAATGCTTTGGTCACAAAACAGAAAAGAAAATTAAAAATAAAACATCCCAGAGAATACAACAGATCAAACTTGCACAGTTCTCAAATGAGAAGAAAGAAATTATTCAAAACAATTTCCACATGAAATGCTTTTGCAAATATTTATATTTTTTTTCTTTTTGTTTGAAAATTTTTGACCAGTTCAAATCATTTCACAAACTTAAGCAGTTTTCAGAAAAGTGTAATTTCCAAACAATAACATCCATTCCCTGACATGCACTCCAAGAGACATCTTTGCAACTTGGAGCCTTAGGAAAGGCTCTGCAAGGAATCTCAACATGTTGCAGCAATAAACATGTACAGCAGTCAATCAAAATGCAGGGGAGGCTGAATTAAATTTGCACATCCTGCTTCCAGGAACTTAAACCAAGCCCAGAACAATGAGAACAACCTCTTGGGTCCACCTGAGTCCACATTCCAGGGCTGTGGGATGAACCTCCATCCTGATACACTGTCCTGGAATCCAGGCACGCAGCAGGACATCCAAGGAGGATCGGAGAGGGGCAGCCTGGCAGCTGCTTGCCCAAGAAATCCTCCTGCACAAGTTCAGTGCAGGATAAAAGGACCTGAATCAGCTTGAAAAATTTTTTCTTCTCACGCAAAGAATGGCAAAAAGCTTTTAAAGGTCAGATTCCACCACACACATCCAAGAGCTTCATCCCGTGTTAGATTAATTTTTTTAAAAAACACATTAAGCTCCCAGTGTCGAATGTGACACCACTGCTTTTGCAGTTTTTTTGCAACACTCCACTCCCTGCTCACCTCTCCCTCCGTGGCGGTGCTGGCAGCTCTCGGGCAGGCAGGGGCCCCACGGGGACCACGAGGACACCGCGCACTCGGCCGGGCACGGCAGGTGACACACCTGGGAGGTGGCAGGGGCAGGGCCCTGGCAAAGCTTCCCATCGACTGGCCTGGCAACTAGGAGAACAAAACAAACAAACAAACAAAAAAAAAAAAAGGAAAATCAAAGCTGCAACTCTGTCCTGCTGGCCTTAGTTTTTCAGAATGCACCAAAATCCAGTGATTTTTCAGGGTCTTATCTCCCAGGGCAAAAAGTTAATCCTGTGTTCAGAAAGGCACTTAAAAGTTTTATCTAAATCACCCACATTCAGCAAGGCAGTTGAGACTGTGTTTAGTGATAATCAGGTGCTTTAAAACTAGATTGAGTGCTGATTTTCAGCGATGCTGGAGGAACAAACCAGGATCTAATCCCCACTTTTATGGCCAAGGAGACGTCTTCAGACAGGACTGAAGAGAAAGATACCTAAGAATTCCTTCTTAAGAAGGAAAAAGAAAGAAAGCTCCCTCTGCAATTGGGAGCCAGGCAGAGGCAGGTGGTTAAAACCCAGGCACAGGGGACTCTCCCCATTCCCGTGCCATCCATCTCTGGATTATGGATGCAGCATCCAGACCTTGGAATTTTCTTCCTCTACTTCCAATAAAACTGAGCAGAGCTCTCGGATTCTTCTACACAGACACAAGCATGAAGCATCTTCCCTGCCTGGGAGCAGAGACATTTACTCGACTTGCTGCACCCACAGATCTGCAATCCTCTTTATCCCAGAAATGAGCCAATCCCAAACTCTGCCAAGTACCAGTGTAGTTGATAGTGACAATAGATTTGGAAAGTTGACTCTTTGTATTTTCATTTATCATAAGAGATTTCTAGATTCAATTAACTTCTCTCACCTTTTTATTTGGGGCAGAGGGAGGAAGGAAAAGAAAGGGAAAGACTCTTAAATCTGTCCTCTGAGTCATTATATGATATTGCATTTTAATTACATTATGGGCTGAATTTGGCTGTCTCTTTAGATAAATCAATATCAAAGCAGTCTTTCAAAAGGCAAAGGCTTGTTTGAGTTTACTCTGCCATGGCATTACCAAGACTTCATTAATTTTTATAGCTACTGAGTTTGTTTTATCCTCATTTTTATTTTTCACGTCTGTTTTTCTTTGCTTCCATGCATGGAATCGATTTGAAAAGAATTTATAAAAACATGCCCAATATATGAGTAATCTTTCTTTTTTCTGATATTACGCCATTTTCTTTAAAATTAATCATTTGAAGAAAAACACAACTTTTTTCTTTTTAAGCACAAGACTTTAGTGCTCAAAATCACAAATTTTGATTTGCACATCCTGAAGCTGAGTTTAGACCTATCGGTCAGAAGTGATATTCAGACCAGTATCAGTGCTTATGATTCCAGCTCATCAGAATAACAGGATTAAACAACAGTGTGACTAATTCTAAGCTGAAAGATAATATATTAGTAAAAAAGACAATTTTCTGAATGATTTCTGAGACAGTGTAAGGCCTCTGACATGTTCATTTAAAGATCAGAATGAGGTGGCATAAATCCAATTCACCTGAATGCTCACATAAAGAGACCTTTTCCAGAGACCTTGCAAGGGAAGTGACAGACAGAATGAGATAAATATTAGAGTTTTAAGGATAAGAGTATTTATTTTCCCAAGCAGTCTCATGCATGGCTTAACCTGCCTCTCAGCATCAAGCTTTGCAAAACTGTATCAGTTTTCTGAGGGTTCACTTGGAGAAATGAAAGGAAATAAAACTGAGTGCAGATGGTCAACCCATGGAATAAAGTCCAGCCCTGCTTTGCCCTAACTCAAGGTGTCATTGCCAGGAATGGCTCCTCCCTCCTCACTGATTTTTAGGTTGTTTCTATATTGAATTTAACTATTTAAATGTGGAAACCTAGATACAGCTGGACCGTTCTCCTTCCTTGAAAACCAACCAGTGTGCTCAACACTATTTTAAATTTATTTCGGATTAAAAAAGAACAAGAAAAATCAATCACAAAAAGTTAAAGGGTCTACCAGCCATCCCAGACTCATGGATGACTTCTTCCCATTCTGATGGAAATCCCTCCCTTCCTCTCCCTGCCAACCACCCTCCTGCTCCTCTCTTCCTCCCTTGGGCTGATGTCCTATTTAATTCTAGCACTGGGAGCTCTTTTCCCAGGACCTACATCCCATTTGTCACAGTGATAAGGCCACTTGTTAGCTCAATTCCTTAGGTAGTTCTTTGCATTCTATAAAAGGTAAATCAGAAAATACCATTCTAATCAAATATCCAAATACATTCCGAGCCAGCTTATACTCACTCTACACTGACTGCAGTTCTCCAGTCAGTCTTCAGGAATAAGACCAGAACAAAAAACCCAAGCTGCAATGATAAATGCATATACAATACCATCCTTTCCCAACACCTGGTACGTACAGAAAGACACAATTTCCAGCCAGAGTTACAGGATGGACCAGCAGGGTCCTCTATAAAACAGAATTTCATTCTTTCTTCAGCCATTTGATTAAAAACTCAGATTTCCATTTGGTTTATTTCAAAGCTTCGTGTGATTTTCTAATGCCATTCTTTTATACTCTAACAAACTTATCTTTTTTTTTTTTTTTTAAATTGTAAAGGAGTGATAAGGGGGACTTTTTCTGTGAACCTTTTAAATGCCAAAATTCTCACACGCTGCAGCCTCCAAATGGCACAGGTAGCCTGGCTGGGGGTGTCCTATTCAGGAGAAAACCTGACATCATGCCTATGATAAATGCACACAGCTGCCAGGAGTGTCTTTAGGAGTGCGCCAGCCTCCTGATTTCGTTCAATAATTGGCTCTGTAATGGCATTTTCCCACATTCATAGAGAAAAAGTGCTTTTTATGTAATTATTTTCCTTGGAACAATATTAACCACGTTTTTGGAGGAAGGTGAAAGGCAGAAGCCAGGGAAGCAAAGAGTGGGAGGGGGAGGCAACATCTCTGATTCAAGTAGCAGCTTATTTATGATGCTTGTTCATACCTTTTAAAATCCTGTGTTTTTCCCAATCTATAGAATAAACTTCAAAAAGCAATCAAGTACTAATCTGGGAGCCTCTGAAACATTGCACATTTCTATAGCTGTTATATTGAATCTATCCTTCATAAATGCAACTGCAGCTGTTCCCAGCACCAGTGTCTTGCCTCAAGTTTGAATTTTACTATTTGCTGTTATTTTCAGGTTATTGCTACCAGCAGGAGATAATAAATTGGGTTCTAAAGTGTCTTGTTTCCCTATATATTTTTACTGAGGTAATGATTTGGAGGAAGAGTGGAAGAGGAAATCAGCTCTGATATGATTATTTCCATAATGTAATTTTAAGCCAATAAATAAATTATCTTTGAATACAGTCATGTGGACAGATACTTGCAGGCACACATACCAGTACTATGTTAAAAGCTATGCTGACCAGACAGAGGCAGAAATGCATAGGATGGCATTTTGTTTGCAGGGGGTCCTGTCAAATACAGTTTTTCAACTCCTCAGGAGGTAAATAACACTTTTTTTCCTGGACTTTAACTACATTTCCTGTTTACAATGAAAACCCAAGTGTTTTTCATACCAAAACCAAAAGGAGCCTTTTCTAAATATCACTAATATATCTGAAATACACACAAAGATTATCAGGTCTGTCTCTTACATATTTTAGGTAATAGTCAATTCTCAAGGAAATAAATCCAAATGTTTACCATATGGCAAAATTAATCCAAATTGCCTGGATACAAGGCAGGTATGAGAAAGGGATGGCATATCCTTGTGAAAGATCTTACTGCCTTTGCTGGGACTTATAAACCAAAGACACTTGGATCAATACAAAGGGAAATTACTTGAGAAAACCACAAAGGGGCGAGTTATGTTATAAAAACACGTTCATGTGTGAAACACAATAGGGGTAAACCCAGCACAACATTTGTAAGTAATTTCTCTAACTCGAAAGACATTTTTATAGCAAAAACAAAACATTACACAAGGGAGAAGTGGTGAATGCAATCTGACCAGCCTGGAAATGGCACCAACCCCAGTCCTTTGCATCCCTGCATTAAGGAGCCTAATGCATCCCATGTCTGATGGAAAGGGTTCCTTTATCCTCTGAGGAAGAATCAATTCATTTTGAAGCCGCTAAGCACAAAGTTGGAGGCCTATTTTCAATTAAAATCTATTTAATAGACAAGGGACAAAGTATGAATAGAAGGCTAATCACAGCATGAAAGAGGGTTAATAGTGGATTGCCAAGAGCAACAATGGTTTAATGTATTTCAGAACAATAAAAATCCTCACAATTTTATTTAAGTGACACAGACAAAAAGTATCCCTGTGTCCTCCCTCTGCTGTTCAACAGGACTGGGATCCCAGCTGGGATACTGCATTGTTTTGCTACAGCAGAATTTGTGGAGATTAACAACAGACTCTACATATCTGGCAAAAATTCAGAGTGAACATGGGGCTCCCCACCAGCAGCCACGTGACAGAGCAGATCAGAGGAGACAATTCATTATGAGAGTCCAGGAAAAACACTGGAGGCAACAGGGATGCTGGGATGGCAGTGAAGGCAATGATGGGAAGAAAAAAAGGATTCTGTGGGATATTTGAGCCTTTTGGCTCTGACCCAAATAAAGCTGGAAATCACTGAGGCAGACCACCAGAGAGGGTGAGGAAAGAAACAAGGAAAACAGGGAAGAAAACCTATGAAACAGGGAAAAAAATCCGTGAAGACTTCATGAAAGCCTCGTAAGAGTGTGAGCTTTGCCCATTGCTGAGCTCAGCATCCACACAACAAGAAGGAGAAACCTCTTCTGTGACTGCCACAAGAAAAGCACCACCGTGGATGTGTCTGGATGTGCCTGGATGTGTTTGGGACGCCGGGACATGGCACAGGTGGCCCAAAGGTAAGCGGGTGACACGCTCAGCACGGATCCTGGCAGCAGCAGGGCGGATCCTGGCAGCAGCCACGCTGCTCCACGCAGAGCTGGCCCCGGCACACAAACTTCACTTATCTCCAGGGTCTCCTGTTCCAGACACCTCTGGCTTCGTTCTCTCTCCCCAGTGTCCCAGTTTGTGGTGCAGCCTCACACACACAAATCCTTTTAATTTCTCATCTCACTCCATGTTATTGTCTGAACACAATGCAGCTCCCCAGCCTCAGAACAGCAACGGGACAAAATTACACAGAACAAGCCATCACTGTCTTGAACAGAATTAATCCAGTTTCAGTGGAAGGAAATAATTATAAAGATACAGATGCAATTAAAATGTTAGCTTTCAAAGATAAAAGCCTGGACTAAAACCTAGTATCTCACATGAACTAACTGGGCAGCGTATTATTTGCTGCATACCACAGCCAGATAAACAAATGAAAGCATTTATAAAGGGATAACTATCCATGGTCATAACAAATAGCTTGTTGACAAAAAAAAGCCTATTATTTATAAGGCACCTCTTAAAAGGCTCACTTCTTTCACTGTCAAAGTCTTTTTAAACATTACTCTCTTCATTTTAGTCTAATTAGTTTTAAGATATGAAAGGCCTCAAAATATTACACTTCTGAAAGACATTAGGGAAAATGTTTTTTTCCTTAATGGATTCAAACTCAAATTTTTGAAATGCACATTTAAACACTACTGTCAAGCACTACAACAATCTGAATAAAATCATTTTCTCTCCTGCTCCTACAGGGTTTCCCCCGAAGAAGCCAGCTGTTACATATTTATTTTTCCATTATGTGAGTTGTATCTCATAAATTCTGCTCAGCATTTGGTGAGCTTACAGATCAATAACTTGGCATCCCAGCAATATAAATCTGATACAGACTTCCCTGAATATATTTCACACTTCAGAGGTGTATTTCTCATCTTTTCAAGCCAGTACAGTCATCCCAGTGATAAATAACTAGTTTGGGACGAGAGGGATCCTTGGGGGGGAGAGGTTCCATCTGAGAATCTGCTCTCTGTGATTCAGGTCAGCTAAGCCCCAGGCTGGATGCTCCTGTTGCTGTACCTGGAGCAGCTCAAAAAAGCTTTTTTCACCCCACTGCTGACCATCATTTCTCTCCCTCCTAGGGTCCTAGTCAAGTTTTCTCATTACTAATATATTCTAACCTATTCCTTTTCAATTTCATAAACCAGACAAGGACAACAGGATTTAAACATCAAAGTCCTAAAATTCTAATTTCCGTAGAGTAAATTAATCTTCTCATTCCTGCAGCTTCACCAGCATAAATTTACAACCAAAAAAAAAAAAGCATTTAATACAGGGCTCACACTCCACACAGGGCTCCTATTCACTCCAACAGTGCATAACCTGCATCAACTCCTAGGGGCAGCTTATCTCCATCAACACAGTTCTTTCCCAATAAATATGCAGGATGGCAACAGCCATAAACAACAACAACAACCTGCACACCCAACTTTTAGTTCCTAAAGAGTCGGACCTGGTGCTTCACAAGACCCCGGGCACCCAAGGGGGTGTTGGCACATTCAATTCGGACTTTCCGCTGGTATTGTCCTCTTCCCAAAAATACTTCCACAGTTTACTGAACAGATGCCACCAATTTGAAACTCTAATCCCCCAGGAGACACACAGTGGAAGGTCATGATTCAGAGCAGAACAAAGAAGTTGCAGGGAAATAGATGTGGCACCTTCATTAGGAAACAGAGCATACAGAGCAAGGGAGGTAAAACAGCACATTTTGGAGCTAAAAAAAGACAGTAGGGCAGAAAGAAAGGGATGAGAATAAATAGAGAAGAATACAAGATATGAATGAAAGGACTTCCCAAATTAATCTCTGTGCAAGTCCAAAGAGGCACCGATTTCTGGAAAACAAAACACAATGCCAAAATATTTCCCATGTGGGAATCAAGAAGAGCCTGAAAAAATTCACTCATCAGATAAAAAACCAATAGACATTTTTGTCTATCAGCAGTAGGGAGAAAGCTCAATATTTTGAGGAAAACAAGAATGTATAAAGGCCCTGAAATAATCATTTTGAGACTCATAGAAGCAGGACTTAGATGAAAGTGCAGGGGACCAGTTTCAGCTTCAGACCCATTTGTGATTCTGTCAGTAAAGGAGCTTGTAAGACAAAACAACCTAAGGGAATACACACAGGGATGGATCAGAGAGTAACCATTAGACCTGAAAAGGTACTTGAGTATTTTCCAAGTCCTCAGTTGTAAACAGACTAAAGGAGGTTTTGTTGCTACAGCTGGCAACACACAAATTTATAAAAAAACAATCTGATGTAAAATGAACCAGATGGAATTGCATCCTAAAAATAAAGCAAAAATTAGTACAGGCTGGGGAACTACAGGGAGTAAGCTAGGCAAGGTATTATGTCTACTAACAGGTGAGAGTTGAATCTCTCTCAAAGGAAAGAGGGGTATAAAAATAATAGGGACTTCTGTTAGAAATAGTTTCACAGGGTAACACTAAAAGTTCTCCAAAAATAATGAAGGCACAACTATGTCACATACCTGCTATTGAAATTCAAGCTCAAATAAACACAAATATAGGGAGACAAATATGATAGAGAAACTCATTAAGCAAAAGAATATAAACAAAACTTTAGAACCTTGTACAGGCATGCGAATTTTATGTGTATTTTCAGATGTAAAATAACAAAGATTAAGAAGATAGGAACCTGCAATGATTTCTGGTGAGAAGGCAATAAGAGATACATTTTATTAGCCAAATTTATTATGCTGAGTAAACAATAAGGAGGATTCAAGGAAGAGAAGCATTATTTCACACAGGTCTTTTCAGTCCTATAATTAAAACTTAAGCAGGCAGGCTCCAAAAAACACTTCAAGAAAATTCTGAAAGCGAGAGGTAAATTGGATCTCATTCAAACAAGTAAAAAAGGAAAAATGTCAAGATATATAAGGCACAAATTTTATGAAAGAATGACAGGGCAGACAGATCCCTAGTTAGAAAACTACAGAAAATATAGAGAGCAGCAGTCCCAGTCACTAGAGACAGCAGGCAACTGGTTCAGAGAAGAAATACTTCTGGAGTATTTTATAAAGACTGCCATCTCCCAGACTACTGATAAAGAGACAGAGTTTCTAGATAAATCCAAAAAGCAAAATTCATTAGAAAACAGCAGGATATTCCCTGGTCTTCAGAAAAGAAAGTAAAAAATTCCTGAGGTAGAAGATTAAATCTAGGAACTACATATGTTTATTAACTCTTTGAACATAAACATGGACACCAGTCCCAGATTCCAAGAGAAATTTTCATTCCCATATCACTGGAATAATTTCTTGTGATTGAGAGGAGGGTTCTACTGCCAAACAAGGACAGGTTTCATAAACTGACCATTGCAGAATATTCTTCCCTACCTTTTCCAGATGTCTTTTTTGTTGGTACAATGGGGATCTCTCGTTAGTGATGTTCACCCAGATCAATTAAAATTTATTATGGGCAAACACATTTCAGATAAAATTTCATAAAACCACAAAAATCTTATCTCTTTCTGTAAGCCCACTTATGGAAGAGAACAAAACACATGTGTCCTGTGGCAGCAGTGTCTGGCTTTGAAAATAAGTTGAGGATCTGCATTTCTGCTTTGCTTAGAGGAGTCTCCATGTGAGCAAACAGGTTTACTTTAAAAAAGAGGTACCAAGAAGGGTATCCACCACCATTGCTACGGTTTGTTCCAGAAATGGGATGTCCAGGCTCAAGGATCAGGGAGGATCCAGAGCTGCAGGGCAGAAAGGGCTGCACTACAAGTAGCTCACTTGCATATTCTGTGCTATTTTTGTGCAAAATGTGTCTCCTCTTTAAAAGACACATGCAGATTTGCCACTTCCATCTCTGGACAGCAAAAGAATAATGATAAACTTGAATTACTAGGTGACAACCTCTCAGTGAAAATTAAGCATTTTAAATTTAAACATGTTAAAATTCAATGAGATACTTAAAAACAGCAGCATCTGTTGAAAGGTAAAGTTCAGTCTGAATTAACAAAAGCCTCACAAGTGAGGAGAGATGTGCATTCCTAGGACAGAACAGCTAACATTAAAAACAGCACAGTCTCTTCACTTAGGTTACCTACACACACAGGAACACAGAACTACACATCACTTTACACATTTACCAATGGAAACTTAGATGTAACAGCCTCAGAATGCAAGAACGTTACCAAGGACTTGGAAGACTGGAAGATCTGCCTCCAAATACTCATCACCCATATTAAATGTATAGACTTCCTCCTCAAGGCTTAAAAAACATAATTTCACTTGGATCAAGTCAGGGATTTCTTAGTGAGGTTGCCTCTTGTGGGAGAAAAATATGAAATCTTATCAATGAGCTTCTCAAAGTAATACCTGAGTGAGAGCTTTCCATTTTCAGTATCTTCAAGTTGGAATCTTATTATCAAAATACAGAAAGAGTTCAGTAGACTTAACCTTCTGAACAACTGATATATAGGGACTCAAGAAAACAGGTGCTCCCTTTCCAAACACACACATTTTAATAAAAGAAGAAATAGATGGGAAGGCTAAGCAAATGAAAATCGGGAGAGATATCCTTGGGGGATAAAAGAGCTTTGAGCAGTATGTATAAACACATCACAGATGGTACCTGTCTCCAACTAGGATTCAACAGCTTTTATCCCACAATGCTGCTGGAGGGACCACGGGACAAAATCTTCTTTCACATATGTCATTGGGCCCAGGTCCAAATTCTCTTTGGAAGTAACCAGAAGAATAACAACTGTGATGGATGGTAATACCCCATTAGACTCGCTTGTTTGGTTCCTGAATGATCCCTTTAAGGACACTCAAGAGGTGAAGAAAGAAAAATTACTGTGCTTTTGATCGTAGCAATTAGACACTATATTTGCTTATACATAGAGGATATTAACTTCCTCATCTTCTCCTCATCACTGAAAAATTGGTACAGTAAAATATGAGATGCCCTAGTGATGAATAAAAGTATTCTGTCAGTTCTGATTGCCAGAAGAAAAAAGCCAAAAAATATGTCATTCCTTATTTATTTGAAGAACAAAAATTAGCCAGCCAGTAAATGAGACACACTGAGTATTACTGGATGAGGAGGGATAATAGGGAAGGATTTCCCTGTTTCCATCTGCATGTGACTGTGCTGACAGTAGATGAAATTCTCACTTTCCAAGCACTACTGTACATCTGCAGTACTGCTTTGGAATTACAGTAATCATTTATACCTTGTACAATTGCTCTGCACATTTGGGGTTTTTCAGCTGCCTATATGAATTTTTTTTTAAAAAAAATGTTAGAAGTGTAAATACAAGGAAGAGGTATCCCAGGAGTTTTTTTTAGTCCAGGAGGCGGCTTGCAACTTTTAAGCTGAACTGAACTTTGAGCAAGGGAAAAAGCTGCAGGTGGGTCACACAACACTGGATATGTAGCACCACTCCTGTCATGAGATATGTACATGTTTAAGGAATTCAGAGGCTCTCCTCTAGTCTTCTGGAGAAATTCACAATTCAGTTCAAGCTCTCTGCTCACCAACCTGCCTCAGAGTGGCTGCAAGGACCACAGGAGTGCTCAGAAGGATGAAGAAAGTCAATAAATGCCACACACCTTTCATCAATAGCACTTTTCTAACTCTGCAAGTCCCCTGCATCACACACTTGTATGGAACAAGAGGAGAGGGGTTGTGCTGGGAGAGCAAAGGAGCACCAGAAGTCTTGGAGAGGTGAATCAGCCACTGTGCATGGACTGAATAGAGACTAAAACAGGTCTGGTTTTCTATAACCTCAGTCTGTGAGGGATGCTGGAACACACACTGGGCATCCAGGAAACATTTGCGTTGCCCCTGTAAGTAAATAAATCTAAGATACAATATTGTGTTGTTATTATCTTACATCTCTGCTCAAAAGCACATTCTGCAAGAGCACCACATCAAGTAAATAAAACTGCCTGTGATGAATTATTCATTGTGAATCTGTAACTACTTATTATTCTTCTAAAAGAAATATAACTCACTTCCAAGAGTCCAAAACCCGTCTGTCTGCTCAAAAGTTGTGACAATATTATTTTTGCTTTCCCCTTCAAATCACAAGAAAGATTGCGTATCAATCTGAAGCAGAGGCTAAAGCCATATCCGGAATGCTGTGTGACAACCTGTTTTATATTCTAAACTAAGACTACACTACAGATAAGTGCATTCAGCTACCAAGGGGCTGGGTTTCCTGATATATGCCAGAGGAAGAAAAGTCAACTCCAAGCAAAATTGACTTCCTTCATTCTTTGTAACTCTCCCAACACAAGTGAAATCAGAACTGGCAGCAATTCATAGCAGGACATTGTGGCTCCTGGCAGTTCCTCAGGCCCTCCTCTGGTGCAGAGCAGCACCTCCCTGTGTGAGCATGGAGAGAAGGAGGGCATCAGCAAGCCAAAGGCTATCAATGATTCCACGTTATCCAGTTCTTTTCCTCCTACTCAGATCTGCTCAGGCCAGCACTTCAGAGGGACCCTAGACACGCACCTTCCTTCAGCCGGTGTGTCCCCAGCTCCACGAGGATCTGGACACAGTAGACCACCCGGGTTTGGATCCCACCTCCACAGAGCCCTGCCTGCTTCTGGTGGCGAGGGTCCTGCTGGTCAAGGAGCAGAGACACTTGGCAAGCTTTCCATTCAGAAGTCCTCCAGGCAAACCTTTGGGAATAAAAAGAGAACAGGTAAAATGAGTTTTTGAAAGACTACGGGTGAGGGAGACGTACTTTATTAGACAACAAAATACAGTTGGTTTAATCTTTATAGCAGCACTTTCCTATCCAGAACAGAGAATGTTTGGAAACATTTTGAGTGTTAAATTTACATAGGTTAAGTATGTGCTATTTATCTGGAGCACCACTGTAAAACTTTAGACAGAGCACCAATCTCCAAAGCGTTCTGAAACACTAAATCATCCTGACAACACCTTTGAGCATGGCGTAAAAAATGAGCAAAGATTAAGAGGTTTGATTAAGTGTGAACACTAGTTTTCAAACGTGTCTCAAACCACCAAACCACCCCTCTCTGCTAAGACCTGAACACCTCGCTCTGAAATGCACTTAACAGCTGAAATCCTGCATACGTCGACAGAGCTCCAAGCACTTGCAGCTTTTCCACACGGGGCAGCTTTCTAAGTGCCTAAGGTACTGCCAGTTCCTTCAAGGGATTGGCTAAAGCATCTCAGTTAATTCCATTTTCCACAAGTTGTGATACACAGCAAGCTCTAGATAAAAAATACTTTCATTCTATATTCCGTTCCCACCTAAAGAGCATTAAAGGTTTTCAAGGAATTATAACATTTTGGGGCACAGGTAGGTGAATGTTGTACAGACAACAGTTGTTGGTGTGTACCAGCTTAAATGCCAGGAAGAACTTATTAAAACCACAGGGAAAACAGTGCTGTGTATCCGTGGAAAGCAGAAGTTATTTCCCCATCATGACTGAAAATGTAGAGCATATTTCTAACACAACTGTTTCCACAGGCAGAGTTTGCTTTGATTCACAGGTCACAGTATGAGGGGAGTAAATAAGAGCCCAAAGTCCTCCTGAGCTTCCTGAACGCAAATCTTAGGCAATATTGTTTTTATAACCAATCTGTTCACACTTGTGCTGCTTTATGCCTCCACTCCTCTAAATTTCCAAGTTTACTTTTACCACAGGATCTTTGGGTTTTGTGTAATGTAAACTACGTAAAATAATTTCCTTCCTTTATACTCAAGACAAATGCTCTCTCCTTTTACAGCAGATCCACAGTTGTTAAAACTACATATGTTCCTTAACTGCTGACTGATCACTGTAAACTCAAACACAGTAGGGTGTCTCTGCAGAAAAAGCCTTCCACATCATAATTCCATGTATTCTCCACAGTGAGTATCTGTTCCTGACTACAGCTACGGCAAGCAAACCTGCATCTCAAAACTATATTTTGAGCACGTATCAACAGTCTCTTAACTTCTTCTGTTGTACATTATTTCTGTCCACAAAGCACTTCCAAATTTTGTAACATCTTCAAGGAAAATATTTGTGAATACTGCCAATTACTTGCATTTACAGGTACTGTAAATTACCTGTAAATTTACAGGTAAGCTGTCATGCTCTCTTCAATAACTCACAGCATCTTGTGCAAATCTGGATACACTGACAGGGTTCATTACCCCCAAAGAAAATAACATAGAACACACTTTTCACATGGCAGGTATCAAACACCTAATTCCCACAACATATAAGCACAGCCATGAATTCTTCTTCTCATTAGTTCCTTCTGGGAATTCCTAATCCCATTTCTTGGGCCTGCAGTGTTAAATGCAACCATAAAGGCAATGAAAAGCGCTCTTCATCAAGCAGAGGGTGAAGAGGATTCCTCCTCCACATCCCTTCAGAACATTGTGCTTTTCAGGTCTACACTTTCAGAATTAAAACATTAAATATAAAACACACACATCTTAAATATAGAACACACGCATCTTGCTGCAGCCATGGAAATAGTTGTTTTAAGGAAGTATTTCTCAAAACAAGAACTGACTAAGGAAGAACTCATTATCAATATCTGGCTTAGGAAATCAGCTGTGAACTCTGGATCCTAAAGACTCATTTCCAGCGGTGTGAGCATCTGCTTCTCCTATTCAGCGCGAGCTGCGGGAGTTAACACCTATGAAAATTAGGCCATCGGTGATTAAAATTATGCAAAATAACTAAATCTGAGCTCAGAGAGATAATTAAACTTCATCAGCTCCTGAATCTAAAAAAAAAAGAAAATCCCTTTATATATTCTCCCAGAGTAACTTGTGTGTGAGCAGTGTGCAAGGACAGCTCTCGGCACTCCGCCTGCGCCGCTGGCACCGGCTCCAAGCTCCTGTCCTGCTTTCACCTGCACATGTCCTCAGCTCTCCAGTGCTCCAAAAACAAATCCTGACCTCCAAGCATTAAAAGGGACACATCTTCATAGCCATTAACAAGCCCACTACCCCAGGAGGTCAGAGGGCTGAAGAGTAGTGCTGCTACCACTCCCAAAGTGTAACTCCAGAGCCTACCAGCACAGCTCACTGCATTTCCTCTCCAGTCTTTACTACTTCACACTAATGCCTCATCTTTAATTTGGGCATAATGAACCTCATTTACAAAGTGATACCGTAATACCTGTATCTCAGCAATAACCTTAAGCCTTTTTTTAAAAATCAAGTCTTAAAACATTTCCATTTTCTGTCATTTAACTTCTGAAAAGCTTTGAATTTCCAACAAAGCAAAGAGAGTTTTTTGCTATATCCCTGTCTCGTAACATAGCAACCACAACCAAAATGAATGATATGAAGACATAATCATAATTCTGGAAAATCTATCTATTCCCAGTGAACATGAAAGCTACACATCAAGGATAAAAAAGACATAATACATTGTTTTAAAACTGATGACTCAGTGACAGTTATGAAACAAACAAGGGCTCAATATCTTTCCGATTTATAGTAACCTCTTGGTCTCTTTAGTCTACAGGACCTATGCTCTTAGTGTTTACACAAGTTTTATACCTATATATACCCATTCACTTTAATTGAACAATCCCAAATTTATATCACAATAAAAGAAAGTAGAATCACCTCCTATGTGTTTAAGCTTTTTAAGCACTTAATCCTTTCAGAACAAATAACCAAAGGTAAAACAAAGCGCAGAGCTCTGAAGTCTTACATACAGTTAAAGTGTTTTATTTCCTTGTATTTAAACTATTGATTATAGAAGCTATTGTAAACTTCAGTCATAAAATTAAAAGCCCTTCCCATTTAACAGCAAATCTACACCTGTGCCACCTACCTGTGATGGGACCTTTAACTTGCAGCTTTGCCATGGACATACAAGTTATACTTAACAGAGAAGTTCTGAGGCTTAAAGTATTTTTATCATCTCTGGATCCTTTTAGGAGACTGGAATATAGC
Organism: Daphoenositta chrysoptera; assembly: GCA_013397915.1. Lineage (NCBI taxonomy): Eukaryota > Metazoa > Chordata > Aves > Passeriformes > Daphoenositta > Daphoenositta chrysoptera. The sequence continues at coordinate 1,510,914 of VZRO01002834.1, read as the reverse complement.
TTCACTTTCTGTGGAGTACAGTTCTGCTAGTGCTACTTCTTTAGCTGCTGCTTTTTTATGTCAGTGGATGTAGCCCACACTATGTACCTTCATTCTACCATGGGGTGCTCTCTGCCCCTGCATTAGAAAACAGCCTCTAGAAAATCATAAAATCACAGATTGGGCTGGAAAGGACCTTGAAGATCATCTCATTCCAACCCCCTGCTATGGGCAGGGACATCTTTTACTATCCCAGGTTGCTCCAAGCCCTGTCCAACCTGGCCTTGGACACTTCCAAGGTTGGGCAACCTGTGCCAGTGACTCACCACCCTCACACAAAGAAGAATTTCTTCCTAATACTCTTCTAAATGTAATATTAATTTCTTCCTAATCCCATTCCTTCTGCTCAGCAACTTGTTCTGGTCTATGCCCTAGCCCATTTTCTTTGCTGTGGCTGGAGCATGCTTCGGAAAATTCTCGCCCTAAAAATAAAGCTAAAGGAAAGACTACTTGTTTCCAAATCAACCTAAAAATAGTGAAGAGAAGATTTCTAGAAACTGGGAAAGTAAACAGGAGTCTCACCTTAAAGGATTTAAAAACTAATCTGATTAGGCAAACAGAACAAAAGAAGGAGTGGTTTGTGTTGAGACCAGACAAATGAAGGAGAGCACCTTTTATTTCTGCTACTGAAGTTCCTTAAATTCATCATCTTCTTGTAAGGGGAAGAAAGAAAAGATCATTGTTTGGTAAGCCTCAGCAAACCACAGATGAAGTGGCATATATTTAAGGGGGAAAAAAGCATAATCTTTTTAGGTATTACCCTGCAAATAGAATGTGGTCAAATAAGGAGAATAGGAGTATCTCAGGTTTCTTCCATTATTTCACAGGATTAACACTACATCTCTCTATGTCTGAAAGCTGCTGCTTTCCAATCTGAGCTATTTCCAGTAGCTCTGTCACCAGTTCCCAAGGACCAAGACCAAATCACCAGGCTGCAAACTGAAACATGGACAAATAGTATCCTTTACCAGCTGCTGAAACCTAAATAACATACATTTTTGACTTCTGTTCATTAATACAAAATCCTGGTCCCCACAGCCTTACATCCAGTAGACCCACAGCACATACTGCAATATTATGGATTTTCATTCTCACTTGTTTCTTTATACTGAGTGAATCAATCAAAGTCTAGTAACCAGGCACTGCTGTAAAATTCTTCTGCACATTGTGAGAAGGTCATAGCCTACCACCTGCATTTTGAGATATTACATCCCTGGAAATAACAATTAACTAAATACAAGAGTTGTACTTTTTAATATTTTCAGTTAAGTGGCTCTATTAACCTGCAAGTTTAATGTCATTTTTCTGAGCTAGCACATTAGGCAGCTCATCCTCGTTCATGCAGATACTGCCCCGGAGGTGTTGCCTCAAGGCAGGGAGGCGTAACGGGACGGGGAAGGTTTCAGAGTTCACAGGTTTATGAAAACCTGGCCACAGCAGCAATACACTGAAAGAACAACACATTTTCTTCTACAGAGAGAGAGGCACCTCCAAAATTTATCAGTGTTATGCAGGTTCTCACCTTTTGGGCTCTCCTGGCTCTACACAACCATTTGCCCTTCAATACAGTGCAATGTCAAAAAGGGGAAGTGAGAAACCAGGGACAGACCCACGTCTGTTCACTGCCTGATTAACTTCCAGCCAGTCTCCCCCAATCAGGTGTCACCTGCACCCACGCTCCTGTACAAAATCAGCAAGACAATGTGTTAATCTATTGTCTTTGAAATTGATGTGAGCTTGGGCAGGAGCAAAAATCACTCTGTAAGAGCCTTTCCGTAGGATGTAATCAAGCAACAGAATATTTTTTTTTTATACTTCCTCTCTTCTGCTAGCAGGGTGCATAAAAATGATCCGCATTTGATTTTGAATGAGCCCAATGATACAGAGACACTTTTACAGGTGACGCCTTCCTAGGAAATGTATCTTGCAAAGGCTTTATAGAAGGTTTTGGCAGTATTTGGCAAAAGCCCCACAAACTCAAGACTTGAGCACTGAACAGATCTCCTATTAAACACACTCATTCACAGACAGGGAGATTTGTCTGCATGCATATAAAATTCTATCAATCCCAAAGCATTTTACAGTCAATCTCAGAACATGTCACATGAAAAATCAAGCAGTATTTTATTTTCTTTGCAAAGCACACTATCAATCTCCTCTGTTAGCCTGGCCAAGCAGAATGGCACATGCTTGCAGACCAAAAAGGTGAGATCCACTCCTTCATGCCACACACCAAGCAGGTTCTCAGGGACTGCACAGTTTCCTATTTCAAGAAGCACCCAGAGGGAAGCTGAGTAAGGTAAGCTATTACCTCCAAGAAGTTCCCATTTTCCTCAAGCAAGACTAGGATTTTTTTATGGGGAGATGAAGAGGAATCATTAAATCTTACGTAAAAATTACAATTTCAAAGCAAATAAAAGCCCAGCCGTGGAGACCTGCCCAGTCTCTGTGCAGCTGAGGAAATTCTCTGAAACAGCAATCAGTACAAAAGCCCTTTCAGAGAACAAGAGCAACTGCTCTCAGTTTTTAAAATATGAAAATATAAACTGTAGTGGGTGTAATTTAAATTTATTTCTATATATAACTGTAATTATTGTAATAGGAATGACGAAAATAGCAACAATTAAAGGAATATTAGTAACAGTAAATAATACCACTAATCACAGTTAACAATGACCAAATCGATTATCTCAGTCACAGAGGAAGCACCACATGCGATTCTCTCCATGCACAAACCGAGCGAGGAGGATTTGCAGGGGCTCCTTTAGTTCCCAGCCCTGGGCTGGGAGCTCTGGCCGTACCTGGGGCAGGGCTGCAGCGGTGCCTTCCCTCCCGCGCCGCACGCTTCCCGCTCCTCCAGCGGCGGGCACGGCTGCCCGGCGCCCACGGGCACGCTCCGCACGCCGCGGCGCCGGCTCCGCAGCCCCGGGGCCAGGCCGCCCCAGCCGCAGCTGCGCCGGCAGGGGCTCCACGGGGACCACTCGGACGGGACGCAGTCCTTGGGGACGACGCAGGGCCTGGAGGTCACGGGCACGGGCTCTGGCAGGCAGAGGCTGCGGTAAGAGCACAGTACAACAGCTGAGGAGGTCTTGCTTAACAAACTTCTTTTTCAAGCCAAACCGCCCAAGAAGAAATCCACGGTCATTCGATCAGAAGATCTACATCAACACCAGTGCATTGAAAGTAAGAGAAGTTCTAATGCAGGGCACATAACACATTGCCAACGCGCTCTGGGTGCACACTTGCATGCTGAGTAGTTTGTAAATAATGTATTTCATTTATCCCGGGTTAAAACAGATGCACAAGGCATTATATTTGCTCCTGTGTAGTTAGAATTTCACAGTTTGTCCTGTATAGGAAATAAAATCCAAGCCCAACAGAAATACTGCCAGCGGTAACCATTCCAACATCCTGCACACAGGACTAGATGTCCTCCATCCATCCGTACATTCTGCTGAGCAACTCTGCTCTTTTAAAAAGTAATTAGTCCCAGGTCTCAGTTCCATGAGGCTGTTATCAAACATGTGCTGTCAAACAAGGTCAGAGCGTTTTCCAACCTGCCAAACCACCAGAGAACCAGGAATGCTGCAAGTGGGGCTGGATTTTGGGACTCAGTTACTCCTGCTGACATCAGGACATGATCTCGTTCTGTAACACATCAAGACACCACCCTAGGCAAAATACAATGGGAAACCAAATTCTAAGGGCTGCCAACATATAAGATTTGGTATCAAGATACAAAGTCCCAGAACAACTCTTTGAAGAGTTCCAAAGCTGCAACGTCTTTATACAACATAGTAAATACGGCAATTGCAGCAAATACTTTTGGGAGAAGACAAACCTTGAGACTAAGGCAAGCATCCTTCCTTGCTCCTCGACTTCCGTCTCAGCCAGCTGGTGGCTCTCCTGCTCATAAAGATGTTCTGGTGGAAGGTGTCCCTGTCCATGGTAGAAGGGCTGGAACTGTGTGATATTTTAGGTCCTTTCCAACCCAAACCATTCTGTGATTCTAGAGGGTCATCTCTCCTCTCCCAAAATGGGAGAAAAACCTTTTTTTTCTCAAAAACCTTGGATAGGTGAGATAATAGAGTAGAAAAGGATATATTGAAAGAGGACTGAGGGATGTATGAGCAGAGGTACCCCTGAAGCATCATGAAGGATGGGATGGGACAACAAAGACCAATAAAATCCAGAAAAATGCAACCACCAGGAAAAAAGAAAACAAGATTTTTTGACTTCTGCACAGTGTTATATGGATGATGCAAACTGGCCTCTGATATTAAGACCACACCTGATGAACTCATTGTGAACTCTAATTTTTCTTCTCCAACCTCCAGCTACTCGTGGTCAAGCTTTTGTCAACTTGTAAGGAGCAAACACAGGTACACTTAAAAGGTGTGAAATCCAGAGCTGCTGCCAGGGAAGCAGCCATTACCTCTCCTGCTATTGCTTACAGCACAGTCTGACCAACCTACCTCCTTCTACAGAAAACAGACTGGGGCAATCATGTCAGGATTGCTGGGCAGCCTCATGGGGGGAGCAGAGAAGATAAAGGGCACTGACTCGCTTCTCCAGTCTGGAAATTGGTCCCCTTTTCATAAAGGTCAACAGGAATATTCCCATTGATACACATCAAGCTTGACTAGACCCTCAGCCACCAGCAAAATACAGCATTTAGGGGCTTCTATTTGTACTTCAAAGTAAAACAAAAAGAGCTGTAACAATTTTTTGTCTCAGTTTCTTCACCCAGAATAAAACTCAGTAATCTCACAGGTGCTGTGAGGATGAATAAAGTACAACCAGCCTGTGATGTAGCCCCCTCAAAATGAAACTATTCCTGCTTATAATTTAAAAACATGTCTCATTTCTCTATTACAAGTCAAATGCAACTGGCTGCTAAGCTGTCTCTGGTACAAAACATCAGTACTATTGAAGCAAAGTCTGAAAAGTAATAAGCTTATATATGTACTTACTAACCCAGGGATTTTGAGTCTTTTCCTAGAACATTAGGTTAGGTACAGTCACATGAACGGTCATTTTACTTCCCTTTTAATACTTTTTCAACAGGGGAGCCACCAATGCCACAATATTAACAAGAAAGAATAATTCCTAATTTTGAGTAGATAAAACAGTAGCATGCAAAAGACACTGTCCTAACTGATGGTACTAGAAAACTCAAGTTTATCTAAGAACACAGAATGGGGTTGTAACTGATCTTACATTTTTAAAAGTGATCAAAACTCCCCACTCAGATACAGTAGAAAAAACAAAATCCACTTTTGGGGTTGCACCACTGCAAAAGAGATTTTAGTCCTGCCTGATCTTTACTGAAACATGAAACAAAATGTAGCCTTTAAAAATCTGGATTGGAGTCTTCATTCAAATGAATTTTGCCAATCCCAGTTCTTAGCTAGACAGTATCTCCAATAACTTCCCTAATGGACTCTCCAAATCTGTGCCAACACTGTCTGGGAAAGCCAACCCTGCCCAGAAATCACCCTTGCACTAGCAAAATCCTTTGCCAAAGGCTGAATAGCTGTTTCTTTCCCTGAAAATCCTCCCTTTGCTCCTGCTATAAAAGGCAAGATGCTAACTTTGTTGACCTCAGGGCGAGTGAGACATGGAGCTGGCAATTTCCATCCTGCTCAAGTAGGCTTTTGAGGGAGAATTACAAGCAACTGCTGAACAGAAAGAAAATTAATTAACTTGTACCTACTCACTCAGAGCCTCCAAGTCAAATTAATTGTGACACCGAGCAACACAAAGACAAATGTAAAAACACTCTTTTGCATGAAATTCAGACACAGCCTTTCATGTTGCAGATGTATTTAGGATGATTTAATACAGATAAAGCCCAGACCTGCGAGACACTCACTGATCCGAGGCTGCAAACCAGACACAGATTTGTGCTGCTGCGGCTGTGTCCAAACCAGCAGGGACAGCAAGGAGGTCTTGGGGACAGGAGGTACTATATCAGCCCTGCTTTTAAACTGATTTTCAACGTATTAATGTCTCAGGTTAGATCTTCTACTTGGGGGTCGATCTGGTAACTGTGATATAGTAGAGTACTCACACAGCTGATGCTTTTTCTATGTTACATGCTTGGATTGACAGTGTAAAACCACAGGAATTGTTTCCCAGCCCACGCTGCGGTGCCTGCGGCGTGGGATGGATCCATTAGTGAGCAGCAGCAGCAGCATGGAGCCCAGCTCGCTCAAGTGGCACAGTGCCCTCTGAGCCTCTTGTGTGCTGAAGGGCAATAAACCACTTATTAGAGAAACACAAAACACTAAACCAAAGGAAACCTACTCATGCCTCTTTCACACTCCCAGAGTCCTGGAGCAGAACGGCAGAGGAGGAGAGAAAGCAGCCCTGGGTACCACCCTGACTGTGCAGCTCCCCTCCCTGTGGCTGTGTCACTTCATGGAGCAGCACCGCTGGTCTCCCATCTCCAGGCACGCACACCCACGAGACACAGGAATTGTGCAGCCCCGAGCTGAACCGCAGCACCTTCCTGCTCTGGACAAAAAGTAACTCACCAAAACCAGCGCATTTTTCAACAGCTCAGTGCCTGTGCTACACGCCCTGCAGTCGCAGAGCCATCACATCCACCACACAGGAATGAGCGGGAACAGGTCCGTCAGCTGGAAAAAGGAGCAACACCACCCAGCAGCCGTGCACCAGTAAATCAGGCTGGGCACGGCACAGGAGTCACTCCTGGTTTCCCTGCCCAACCATACCATGGCGCTCAGAACCACAGGTGAATGCATTTCCTTACATTACAGGATAATACAGGTGGTGATTGTTAAACCTTTCACATTGACAGGATCATCTGCAAAGCAATTGGACACACTAAGCAGCTGTCACCGTGGCCATGCTGTTGGTACAGGAGGACAGGGTACCTCTTACACCCCCAGCTCGGGAAGGCTCCTGGAAAGTGTCATGCCTGACCAGGGAACTCATGTTCAAACCCTCATGCTGCAGAGCAAGATAAGGCTGAAGTGAGCTAAGTTAACAACCCACTTCCATTTCTTTCTCTTTTTTAGCAGTGTCTCCATTTTTGTAATGAAGGCCCCAACCCTACAGGCTGCTGGAATACTCACTACCTGCTCTTTCCACTTGGCTAATAATATTAAGAACTCCTAGTGGGCAGAGTCTTGCCATGTTTCCAACAGCATTAAAGCACTTATTTCCCATAGAAATTGGCAATCAATGTTAACAGGCACACTTTCGAGAATTCCTAATGTATTTTTAGGGTCCTCAAGAGCTGCCAGGGCTATTTTAGATACCATATATTCAATCTGTGCAGCAGAGGTTTCTTTGGTAGAAGAAACATCAGCCCCTTCTGCACCAGGGTGGGGAAGATGGGGAATGTTTGCCTGCCATACAACTGACCTGAGGGAAAGGGAACTGGGAGACCTATAATCCAAACAAACATCAGTAAAGATGTCTACGTTTTGGTGTTTCCAGAACTTAATGCACCAGATCCTCTGTTTTAAATAAAAATAAATGCTGGCTTACATTTGCACTACCTCTGAGATCTTGGGGCTACAGAGGCAGCTGCCTCCCAACACAAGCTGGGAACAGGAGAAAAAACACAGTTGTTATTACTGGACACCACTTCTAAAATCATCGAACCACAGAATCGTTAAGGTTGGAAAAGATCTCTAAGATCACCGAGTCCAGCTATCAACCCATCACTGCCAGGTGCACCACTACTCCATGTCCCCAAGTGCCACATCCACACAACTTTTGAACCATCCCCTGAGCAGCCTATTCCAATGCCTGACCAGCAAGATGTTACTCATGGCAATGAAAAAAGCCATCACTGCTCCTTTGTTTCTTGTGCTTTTAAATAAAAGCAAAGGAAATGAGAGACAAAACTTTTGAAAAGAACATTAGAAAAGAAAATATCCTTCTTCTCCCAACAGCTCAGGGACTTGTTTTCAAGCCTGAGCACTGAGGCTTGATTCCAACATCTGCCAGGAGAAATGTGAACATAGAATTCCTCTCCCAGATCGGAATCACAACCATCAAATAGAATTTTACAGCACAGCATTTTCACCTCCAGACTGCAGAATTTTGTATTCATCCAGAGAACAGAAGAATGTCAACACTGTAACTGCAAATACTTTTTTCCTAAAAACATACAACAGCAAAGTGGTTAAGCACAATCCACTAGGAAATGGATAATGGAAATTTAAATTACAGAGGCAAACAAAAGAGTTGAATGCTGCTCCACCTCCGCCTTGACAGATGGGTTGTCCCTTGACTGAGTTTGACCTGAATTTTCACTTACAAAGGCAAAGTAAATAGAAACCCAAATCCAACTCTATTATATCACTGTTGTCATCTTACACATTGAATGAAGAGTTTAAGAAATATGTACATAAAAGAGTCCTAGTGCAAATAATAATAATAAAAAAATGCTTTATAACTGTTTGCTCCTGACTTTAACTTCTCAGTATGCTTAGTTGAGCACACACTCCAGGTTAGAAAATCAGGTTAAATTTATTTAGGAACTCAATGTCTAACTATGCACATTTATTTTACTAAACTGCAATTTAGTGTCTAACCTAAACAACCTTTTTTTTTTTTTTCAAAAAAGAAAAAAAAGAAAAAAGAAGGAACTCAAGTGCCTTTGTCTCATTATTCTGTAGATATTTACAACTGTGACAAGACAGGAAACCAAAAAGAGCCGAAATTCTGTCATATTCATTTCTTGCATCTTCTTCAGAGATTTATTTTTTTTATAATGCATGGAAGTGCTTATGTTTGAATCTGTTACTGGAGGTAAGACAAGGCAAAATTGAAACATTTTTCTGAACTAACATGAAACCTGAATTCTATCTGAAATAGTACCCAAAAAAATCCAACTTTTAAAATAAAGAAAGTCTTTAAAAGTTTCAAATCAAATCCATAACATTCAATTTTGATGTTATTCCTTTTATTTTCATGAATATAACGTTTCTACACCAAAATCATTGCTGAGCAAAAGTAGACCTATCTCAAAGCCTACTGATGTTCTGCTGTTCAATTGTTGTCCTTTCAGGTGTTTTCAAAATGGTCTGTCCCTCCCTTTCCTCTTCCTTTGTCCCTCTTCCTTCCCTTTTGAGAAATGTGGAACCTCCAGACTGAAAAGATATTTCATCAAAAACATCTCCAGCTCTGTTTCCCTGACAGAGCACATCCAGTCTTCCACATGCTTATGCTGCTCTCCGAGTGATTCCTATTTACAGCCCTGCCACCAGACACCAGTAAATTAAACAGCCTTGGGAATAAATCAGGCATCTTTGCCATTTCATTATATATTAGGAGGCAGGATGAGGAAATCGTGGCCCTTGGCGGTGGTTAGCTGACCACTCCTGTTACCTGCAAGAACTGGGCAGTGGTGGCAGGCAGGTGATGGCCAAGCCCTGGCAGATCAGCAGCTCCGAGCCCACTGTTAAATATCTGTCTTGGGATATTCCTGTCTCTTGCCTCAGTTTTCCAGAAGTTTAATTTACAGTGGTGCTTGCTTAGCAGCTCTAGTAGAAATGGGAAATGCTGGCCAGGAAAATTCAGGAGCACAAATAAGGCACTTCTTTCCTGGTTTACAGTAGACACTTGGCTGCCTGCCAGTCCCCACTACAGGGTTATGCAAATGCATTTACTCTTCTTTATCAGTAGCCAAAATACCATCGCTGTTGTAAGGCAACATCTGTAAGATCGGGCCCGCTCTTCAGAGGAATGGCAGCAAATCTGCTGCACAACAAAACGAGGAGGACACTACCAGGGGATGCTGAAAGGCAGTCACTGTCAGGAGTATTTGATATCTGTGACACTCCAGCCCTGGAACTAAACAGGGATTGGATTCTGGGTTGGATTTTTAGCTTTGAATTTTAGGTCCAAAAGGAGAAAGGAAAAGTGTGTGAGTATCTGGATGCTGTAACATGACATGACCTTTTCTCCTCTACTCAATCAATGGGCTTTGCTCTTGCATTTGGAGTAAGAGTAAAGGACAGGTCAGACCCAGCTCTGCAGTAAATCTGAGACACAAGCTCGGCAGAAAACGACTGCCAGGAGGTGGCTAAAGGAGCTGTACACTCCCAAAAAGGGGGCTAGATAAGCAAAAAACCCCAGAAAGGAACAAGGTAGAAGACAGGGCAGAAGATCAGGGATAGTCACTAAAACTAAAGCTCCCAGCACCCTCTGCACTGTCACCCAGAAATCCACTGTATAACACAGAAGAGAAAACATTTATAGAAAGTTTCCTTTTCCATTCTTAGAGCAAATATAGCAGTGATAGTGAGAGGGCAGAGCAAGTGAAATTTTAACAATATCAACATCCCCCTCCCAGAGCCTCTGATAAGGAATGAGATACAAGAGGCAGGAGAAAGTTAACAAATGTTAACAGACATAAACCTGCTGCTGGTCACACTGTGGAATAAATCACAAGTGACTCCATTAAAGTCAAGCAGCTACATGAACATAAAATCTGTATATTTAGAATCAGCATATATTTAGAGATCAGTAATAAAGTCAAGATGTTCGAAACTGTTGGAACAGTTCACAAAGCCTGCCTTTTTTCCAACTGATAAAAAAATACTCCATTCTTGGCTATGGGTGCAATAGGAGTGGGTAAGAAAAAAGGTTAGAATTCGTATTTTCACCTCAGCATGTGTGCAAAAACACTGCAGAAATTAACAGGGGTACAGAATTGGATGTAAAATAACCCCTTCTCTCTGCCCTTTGAGTTTGTGCAGGTGCCAGGAGCTATGGATTACTGAGAAACAGATTGATTTCTGCAAAATTCAAGAGCAGGATTTTTCAAGAACTTCTAATATCCTTGAAAAACAGAACACAGTAAGATCTCCAGAAATTCTTTCTCAGAAATCAATCAATTTATCATTTATCTGTAGCTACTGGCAGCTGCCCAAATCCAACCTGAAGTCAAACAGCAGAGCTCAGCTTAAATTTAATGTGAGAAATAGAAAGAATATTCCATTATTTGCCACATGCTCCTGTAACCTTCACATTTGAATTACAGCAAAGCAACCTACATAGACAAAGAGAAATCATTAGATAAGGACAGAAATCAACAACCTCTACCAAAGACAGGTGTGCCAGTCACCTACCCTGTACCAGCACCCAAGAGTTACACCTAATCAGGAAGGCTCCTCAATAAGGACGACGATCCCAGGTTTACTCACTGATTTCTTTCCAAAATATACCTTCTAGCATATCCACAAGGCCAAACTTTTCAGACTTATTTTATCCTGTATTGATTTGTAAGAATGAAGGAGTTCAAGCTGATGCAATCTTAGCCTCTTCTACCAAATATATGCAGTATGTGACTGAGAATGAAGCCTCCCTCTCCCACAGCCAGGGCCCAGCAACAGCACAAAGTGATATATAATTCCATTTCCTCAAAACAACAACAACAACAACACAAAAAGAGAATTATTAAAAATATAAAATGTATTAAACAGTCACAAATCATAGAAGAATGCAAAATCTACAACATATGCTAGAAAGGAATTAAATCAAGAAAAGGTTCATAAAGAAAGCACATTAAAAACGCCATTTAAAGCTCAAGAATGAGACTCATTCACTACGGTGCTGCCAGGCAGAGCCAGCGCCCCATCACACAAATTCAGTGGGGATGAAACAGAGCAGGAATCACCCTTACCTCAGCGCTGCATGTTTTCCATCGCTCCTTACACACCTGACCTGCCTGGTTTGGTAGCCAATCTCCACCTCCCCGGCATGGTGGTGGGGCTGAGAGCCGGCAAGTCCGGATGCGCTTCGCTCTCCAGAGTCCGAACCCAAATCCAGCATCGTCCTCCCCGCCAGCTCCACGTCTTTAGGATGGGGCAGCCGGCATTGGCCCCACGGGCCCAGGCGGAGGCTGTAGGTGTGCTCCTCCTCCCCGAGGGGACAGGCAGCAGCCGCGCAGGCTCTGGATTCCGTCAGGTTGGGGCACGGGGCACCGCCGTAGAGCGGAGGAGCGATGACCGCCCGCGTCCGGTGCTGCAGGCTCTTGGCGCAGCCCGTGCCGCACGGGGACCAGCCGGAGAACTGCGACACGACGCAGTCCCGCGGGCAGGGCACCAGGCAGGCCTGCTCAGCGGGCGGCTGAGGGGTGAAATACTCACAGATCTCGCTGGACACCACGGTCCCGTTCAGTTTCTGCAGGCAGCGGACGCTGCGGCGCTGCAGCCCGTGCTGGGCGGTGACACAACCCTCGGCTCCCGCCTCAGCACCCGCGGCGGGGACGAGCCCACACCTGTCCCATCCCGAAACCTCCCACTCGAACAGCTCCAGGTGCCAGTCGCAGACCTTAAAGCACCTCCTCTGGCTCTCGGGTTTGTCCTGCTGGTCGCAGTTGGCGTGGAACGTGGTCCAGCCCTCGGCGTGGGTGCACCAGACGGCCCGGCTGCGAACGCCCCCCGAGCCGCAGTCCCCGATGCAGCGGCCCCAGTGACCTGCAAGAGAGGGGCAGGTGAGAAGTGCCGTGCAACGCTCGCCCCACAGACCTGCCCTGACACCGACACAACATCCCACGGTCACAAAACCCCACAGTCACAGAACGCTTTGGGTTGGAAGGGACCTTAAGGATCATCTCGTTCCATCCCCTGCCATGGGCAGGGACACCTTCCACCGTCCCAGGTTGCTCCAAGCCCTGTCCAACCCGGCCTTGGACACTTCCAAGGATGGGGCAGCCACAGCTTCTCTGGGCAACCTGTGCCAGGGCCTCCCCATCCTCAGAGTAAAGAATTTCTTCCTAACATCTCACCTAAATCTTTCTTAAATTACATACATTCCCCCTTCTCCTATTACTATCTCCCCAGGTTAAAAAATACAAATCATATATAAAATATAAGCCATATCCTGTCGTGTATTAAAAAGCAAATAACTACCAGCTGGTCCCTAAAATTGGTTAAATGCTTCCTGAAGGCTGCAAGTCTCTTCTCCCAGTGTATTCACATCACTGAATCACTTGGAGAAATTTGGGGAAAAAAGAAAATGCCTCACAGTGCTTCAAATTAAAGCCAAGCCTTTAATTTCTGCAGCAGTAAAATTCATCCCAAATGAATATTTAATTTCATTTGTATAAATTAATATAAAAATTATCATAAAAGAACAATCATCTAATAGGAAAAGAAAGTCAAGTTAGATAAGAGGAAAACAGTCTTAATAGAGCAATTAGTCAACGGAATAAACTGCACTGGGAAGCACCAGAATCATCATCCAAAGGGATAAAACAGTGAGGATAAATACATGAGAATAATCACCCTCAAGGTACACTGAGTAAGTCGTTTCCACTTGCAGCACGTGGCACTATGAGAGGTGGCAAAGCCATCATGCAGGAGGAGAAATTTAACCAAAATAAAAGCCAGCAATGTCATTTTCAGTTCTGGAGCACATGAACTTACATATGTAATCGTATGAATCTTACTTGAGGTTTTGCAAGTGAAAGCAATCAGACAAGGCTAAATAGAAAGATTTGTCTGTGGAAATATTATTCAATAAAAATCCACCAAATCAAAAAAATAATGAGGGCTATAAAGTACAAAATTGCTGGCAAACTGAAGAGCAAAGGTAGAGAAAAGCACTCAGGCCGAACCTTAACTATTAAAGGGATTTTGATGATCATCTCAAGGGGGTGTATCTCATTCCTAAGTTTAAAAACTTTCCAATACCTCATAAAAGAGCCATTTTGTTCAGTACAAACATTGCATACATAATTCTTGCTTGAAAATACACTGCAACTGCCCTATCTTTTCTATTTTTTCAAGGCAGAAAATGAACTTGCAAGAAATAAGTCGATTTATATTAAGCAATGCTACTGCAGTCATTTTTTTTTTAAATTGATTTTAAAACTACCGGAATCAGTTACATGCTCCTACTACAAAACCAAACACACATAAAACCAAAACCAGTCCCATAATAGCTGCAATTATAATCCCAGGTATTTCGTTCAGGCGACGGCGGTTTCGTTGGCAATCCCATTGTTCTTTCTCTGTGAATAGAGGAGTTGATCCTCCAGAGACAGGGGCTTGACATTGTGTAATGAAAAATGAAAAGAAAGAAATAAAAAAATAATCCTGATCTTTTTTTTATTGTTAGGAAAGGAGGGAAAGCAGATAGGAACTGGATAGAACGAAACTTCTTTTCCAATGGATCCCATGTTCCTCCTGCAGGAGTTCCTCCTGCCCCATCCTCCAGGCCAGGGCTGCAGCTCTGCCCTTGCTCAGGCACCTTCAGCCGTGGTGGAGGGGCTGGGGCAAGGGGGGATTGCAGAGTCCTCAGGGTTTAGACAGCTCCAGCTTTCGCTGAATGCCTCAGGCTATGTGCAAAAATCTTTGTCCTCTTTATGCCTCTGTTTCACACCAAAAGACATCAGCCCAAGGTAAGGACTCGGTCATGACAGGTACCTTGAATGGGAAAAGGCAGCTTCAAACCCTGGTGTGCTCTACAAGCTGTCCTACACTAATGACAGGCTTTCAGCAGAATCCAGTGTGCCTAAAGACTGAGTAATAAAAAAAAAAAATCTTTAAATATGCTTTTGAAGTTCAGTTACAGGGAAGAAGTCCATTGACAACTTCAACATTCGTCCTTGATACTTCACCTTGATCTAACAGAATATTCTTTTCTAATGCCACCAAGATTTGAGACCAGACATCAGATTATGTAAATACTGTCATCTAAAAATAATAGTCAAAATTCAGACCTCAAGTCCTCGGTGGCTTTTTATTAACAGAGAAGAGTAACAATGATTAAGCATCACAACATAATTGTATCATGAACTTCTTTATTTCTGTGCAGCACCTCAGCAAAGACAGTTTAGTATTTTGAGATGTGGAAGTTTCAATACAGGAAGTTTCATTTTCACCAGTTTTATTTAAAGCAAAAATTCAAGAAAAACATTATTTCCCTTCAGCATTGAACAGAACAGTATTTTACTCATCAACAGGACCTTGAAACACATTATACCAATCAAGAATTTACCACCCATTACATAAGATAGTGAATTGAATTAACAATAGCATTAAACCCCCCACCATGGAGAAGTGCCAAGCAGTTGTGGCAGAGGAAATCACTCATCAAACCCACCACTGCTCTTTCCCTGCTGCACAGAACTTATCTCTTTAGTACTTTTCATACACTCCTGGGTGCTGCTCATGAGCTGCTCTACTCATGAACAGCAGAAATACCACTCCTCACATTAACAGGATAGAGAGACACTAAGCTGAAGCCAGAAGCAAGAACTGGCCATTATTTAATGTCAGATGTGAATTTAGAATGAAAAATTACCAAAAAAAAAAAAAAAAAAAAAGGCAAGCAAGAACTTGTACATAATTACACTGTGGTTAGACACATTACAATTTGCAATTATTCCCTGGCAAACATGCTAAAAACACAGCCTGCTCTTGGCAAAGCAAAAAAGAAGCATGAAAAATAAGGTTAAAAATCAGATGCAAAACCCATTACTATAGATTTTTTTTCACTTCCTGACAATCTCCTCGGGACGTGGCAGTAAACTTACCCACAATGTTTCACTGCTAAGCTAAATATCCTGTTCGGCAGCTTAAATGAGGAGAAAGCTGTAAATACTTCCTAGTCAATAGTCCGCTTTGTAATTAGAATTTAATTATTTTTAGAAGGCTCATGTTAAATTTACACTTTTCTCGAAATATATCTGAGTCAATTAAAAGAAACATCTCAGCACAATGTGAATTATAATATAACTATGTTATAAACCCACTGGAATTTAGGCATCAGAAGCCTGAAATGCAGAAACATGCTTTACAACTCCCCATCTAGAATGGAAGGCCACTGGTAATTAAAGAAGACTAAATAAAACAAAATTAATTTAACAGTGATCTGTCCATAGGAAGTACAAAACTATGAAGATAAAGGATTGGTTGTCTGTCTCCTATCTATTGTAACCTGATCAGATAATGGATGGATGTTTGATCTCATCACAGGAGGACACAGATGGGAGAAACAGACTGTGGATATACACGGAAACAGGGAGATTCCAAGATGGGTGTAAGGAAAAACCTCACTGCTGTGAGGATAACCCTGGGAGCAGGCTGCCCCAAAGGACAACAGAACCTCATCCTGGGAGGTTTTCGAGATCTGACTGAACAAACCCTGAGAAACCCGGTGTGGATTCAATGCTGAACCTGCTCTGTGAGGAGGTTCAACCAGATCACCTCCCGTGGTCCTTTTCAGCCTGGGTTTCCCTGTGTAGGAGCATCTAACTGATAGCAAGGCTTTCCCCAGCAGGATGCAAAAACAAAAGCTTTTCACTAATAAATACCACTGAGATCTGGCCAAGCACCAATAAACACACAACAGCACAAATAAATCCATTAGTCGACCAAGCCAAAGTTGGTTGACACCAAATCACTCTTTCCAAAAACGAGAAGTGAAACAAAACTTGCTGGGCTTGCAAAAAAATTTGAACAGACTGTGGGGTGTCTTTGTTTACGAAGAACTGTGAACAAAGACATCCTACTGTTTCTTACAGGGCATCTGTAGCACTACAGCAATGACATGAAAGGGATTAATAAGTCAAGACAATCTATTAAAGCAAAATTACACACTGTTCTGTTTGCCATCTTTCATCAGCCAGGAAGAGCTGTGTAATCACCCCATACAACTTCTCTAACCCCTTTCAAAACATGCAATAACACAGCAACTGGAGTTTATTTGAAGCACTGTGCACTGATTTGTTTTTCCTGCCTGCAAAACCTACCTACAACTGCACCATAATTGTGTCTGAGAGGATGCAGTGACATCTGCTCTCTGACACACAAGTCACACACACATAAGGCAAGCAGGCTATACAGAGAATAATTACAGTTTACAGACAAAATAAAACACCTCTGAACACCAAACTTAGAAGAGGAATCCAAATAGGAGCTGCTTAGTAAGTATGTTATTGCTTAATAAGAATTGCTAGAATAATTATGCTCTGTTTATTGTGACATTTTAGCTTAATTGAAACCATTTCACCATCAGAGAATTCATTCAATAGTAAGCATCTCCCACAATGATTCTGTCCCTGTTGCTATGCACTGATTTGCAAACTTAGCAGAAGATGAGCAATCAGTAAAATAGAATATTGTCTTAGTAATTTGTATCAGATAATAGATAGGCTCCAGTGAAGGAACACTGAAAAAATTAATGAACAACCATTGGAATAGTCCTATTTTCTATGCATTTTTACCTTCTCTTTAAGTATCAAATTTAGGAGCACTTGTTCTAGGCCTTAACAACTTGCTTTTGAACAGAATCTCCTAATTCTTGTCCATCATAGCAGAGACATACAACTCATTAATGCCTGCCTGAGGAGTAACTCCACCAGACGTGATGTAACTCCCCAAAATCCCTGCAGTGTCCACTCTAATTGAACACTGCTGCTTCAAACATCCCACAACCCCTCTGGATGCCATCCTTCCACCAGAGCATGGTTATGGGAAATGCAAAGCCCCAACTCAGCCCATGAATTCTGAGAACAGGTAACAACTGACTCACTCTGAGAACACATAAGTCTTTTTCCTAATGGCACTACAGCTAATTAATCTTCACTATTAGTAAGAGACAAAAAATAAATTCCACTGAATGCGTTTCCTCAGAATAACTGGTTGTTTTATGAGAAGTTTTTATGAGATTTATGTAATTTTAATGTAATTTTATGAGAATTATGCATGTTTTATGAGATCTGGACATATATTTATTTCTCATAACCCAAAGCTGTTGAAGATCATACAAACTACAACATAGTTTCTTACTAATATTTTTTTCTTGGCATGATACAAAGGCGTTATGGTTCTTGGCACATTATGCCACGAAAAGTAATTCCAAAGATTTAGATAAGGATCCTACAAGTCAGATCTTTCTTGCAGACTAAACAGGCTGATATCTTTGGAGTCTAGGACACCAGATCTGGGATGATCCAGTATTTTATAATACAGAGTAATGTTAGTACAGCTGTAGTTGGCAGAACTGACCATTCCCTCACTTTCTGAAAGAGCCCTCCTGTCTCCTTGCCCTGCATCCACTGCCACATCTCAGCCAAACTACAGATTATTTCCCTTGCCTATTCTTAACTGTCTCAGTTATTTTGCTATTTATTATTAACAGCAATTCATTAAATCCCTTTGTACTATAATCCCTATGAAAGATGCTATACAAAAGACTATTGTTCTATTTGCAGTGTGTCATACAGGGCATAAAAAATTCCTCTGATTCCTGGGATTCATTTTAAATATGTGCAGAACTTTTTTAAACTTTCATGACCTACACAAATGAGCAATTCAGCAGCTTAGTTATTCATTTTATTTTAGATCTGAATAAATGTGAAATTTAGTGACTTACAGCCATGCAGCAGTTTGTTCCAATTTTACATTTCGGATTTTGCCCTTATTATCCACATGCTGTAACACTCAAGACACACTCCAGCAAGAAAGACATTCTGCAGCAGAATGTAATGAACACTGCTGTTTATGAAAATGCAGTGATTTACTAACCCCTTGGCAGTGGAAGGCAGGACTTCCCAATATTAAGAACTAATGTAAACAGCATTAGCTGAGCTACTCAATCATGTGCCCACACCCTGGAGACGGTCCAGGGAAAAATATTCTTTCCTTTCAACTCTCAGTTAAAAAATAGAAAAATAAAATATAGCCCCACACATTCCAAAACATTTCTGTAATATTCATCCAACACATTTTGAGGGTCTGTGAGAACAGATTCCTTGCACTGATGGCAGTGGATATTAGGAGATGAGACCCTACTGTATATAAGCTTATGTATTCAAAACCAAAAAGAATAAATAGATGTTATCAACAGATTACAACTGTAAATTGTTTACTGCATATGAGATTAAAACCACCTCAGTACTGGATTATAAATAGCTATAATCAAACTCTGGCCTTTTTGGAATTCTAAACATCTTTGGAAACCAATTCTGTTTAAAACATAATAGCCTTTACAAGGTGTTCGTAAACATAACCGCTTGCGCAGAAGAAATGTTTCTTCAGTCACTCCACCTTGACTCTGGGGTTTGTAACCCTCAGCAGGAACTGTTATTTCCCAGTGGAAAAAAACCAGAATCAACACAGGACAGGTTATACAGCATCTCCTGTAACACAAACCACCAGTTTACCAGTGGGGGCCACAGGGAAATCATGGGCATTGCAGGACACCCCTCTCAGCAGCACCTTCTTCTGAGCCCCCAGTTAGACGTAAATCTTTTCTCCAGTCCACAGGAATTCTCAGATCCCTTCAAGTACAACCAAACAAGAAGTTGAGAAGGTCCACTCTGATATTTGCAGGGAAGCAGAAGGAAGAGAGAGATATTTCTGAATGGGGTTATTTCTTACCTGCCTGCAGGAACTGGGTGATTCAGAAGCCTCTCCAGCTGGATACAGCTCCTTACACCACTGCTTTCACACCAGCAAGCTTCACACAGAGTTTTCTCTGCTTCTCCCATACACTGCCTTCCCCTCGCTGCCCTTCACACAGGCAGTCACTCTGACATATTTTTCAAGCATGCAAAGCCCAGGTTTCACCCCATGTCCCTGTTCTAACAGCCCAGCTGGGATGCACTCATCTCTGGAGAGTCCACCTCACCTGCATCTCCACAAGGAACCTCAGCAAACACCACCAAGATCATAAAATCACAGAATGGTTTGGGTTGGATGGGACCATAAAGATCATCTCATTCCAATTTCCTGCTATGGACAGGGACATTTTCCAGGTAAAACCAAGTCCTGTCCAACCTGGCCTTGGACACTTCCAGGGAAATGGGGCAGCCACAGCTTCCCTGGGCACCCTGTGCCAGGGCCTCACCACCCTCACAGAGAAGAATCCATGCAGACAGTGAAAACTGGCATTAATGGACTCCTGAGGGAACCACAGCAGGAAACTTTCTGTCAAAGATGCACTGCTCTGAGACAAGGCATCAGTGGGACAGCTCGGGGGAGGCACTGGCAGCAGTTCAACATCTGCTTATTGGAGCTCCAAGACACACAGAGAATTCTTATTTTAGTCCTGTAACAATTCATTATCTGCAAACACCAAAGATAGAGCCCAACCCCTCTTCTAAATTGTGGCAACTGCAGTTTGTAATTTTCTTACTCTTTCATGAAGCTTAAATTATGTTTGTTCATTGAAATAACAGCAAAATTAAAAAATAGTTTCAGAGAAAAAGTTGTGAAATAACACAGCAATCTGCACACCTGCAAAACCTTTCTGAAGTATCCAAATTTACTTCACAAGCACATTATCACAGAAATACATGCATCCCCCTCCAGACATCATTTTAAGGGAGAACTAAAATTTTTCTGCTCAGCTTCATCCTATTTCCAACTTACATATTTTATAACCCACCACAGCCCAGAAGCCCACATACACTTTTAGCTGCTACAGAGATCAATATGTGATGGTAAAAGAATCGAAATCCAGAGCTGCACATCAAGGTGCTACCAAATCTGGCTGGGGTGCAAGAGAGGAGCTGCTTTACCTGTCCCTCAGCCTCCTGCAGAGCTGATGTGCCCAGACCTACAGATGTGTCCTCCTGGGGAAGTTCTCCAGGTGGGACCTCTGGGGAGCCCCACTTGGAGCAGCCCCTGTCCCCTTGCTCTGGAGCAGGAGTGGGGCTGCCCACAGTGCTTGGGACAGGAAAGGTAAAATACAAACATCATGTACTTCCACAGAAATGCCTTCTCAACCATATGGGCCACTCATTATTCCTAATAAACATTATAGAAGAGCTATACAATGGGCAGGAGTCCCATGGAGCCCAACTGCTGCTAATTAGTATTACTGCAAAGATGGAGAACACCTATAATAACAATTCCCTGGCAACAGCATAATTAATTCATGTGAAAAGTACTATTTTTAAACATGTGCATGATCAATTCTATAAAAACTGGACAGAGGTTATTGTAGAACTCTGCAAATTGCTTTTACTGGGCATTTTCACTTTATTTACAGTCCATATTTAATTATCCCCTTTCAATTATTAATAATTAAATTTCCATTTACTCTAGACACTCCATATTCTCGAGGAAAAGTGTTTTGGAAAAGCACAACTCGCAGTGCTGTTTGGAAATAGCTGTGCAGGAATAAACCAAATGAGAAGCTATGCCAAAATTTGGAATGTAAGTGTTCTCCAGCAGTAAATCAATCTCCTTGTCCCACAGACACTGGGAGCACTGGCTGCTGACAGGAGGGGTGGCTGAGCAATCTAAGAAGGACAAAGAGCTCCAGTTTCCAGTGCATAGCAGGGTGAAAGGTGCCAGTGGTTTTCCCTTCAGGAAAGAAAGACAGGTATATAGCACATACTAAACAAAACAAAACAAACAAACCAACCCAAAACCAAACCAAAAAAATAGCTAAATCCAGTTCACAAAAGTTCACTTCGGAGG
Organism: Daphoenositta chrysoptera; assembly: GCA_013397915.1. Lineage (NCBI taxonomy): Eukaryota > Metazoa > Chordata > Aves > Passeriformes > Daphoenositta > Daphoenositta chrysoptera. The sequence goes on along the minus strand of VZRO01002834.1, from coordinate 1,489,444 downwards.
GAGGAAAAATAATTAATGTAATAGGAAAGCAAGAACTAAGACATTAATGTCCTAATTGAAATAAACTCCCATCACATCATAAATTCTGCTTCTTGACAGCAGAATAGAATAACTAAAGTGCTTCAGTTTGCACTGAGGGAAAATGATTACATTACCTCGTTCAGTTTGCAGGTGTTAAGATAAGAAAAATCTTGGGAATCTTGTGCCAAGAATTACAAAATATAACTAAGCACATCATATGTGGGTGAGTATGTGAAGAAATCCATCCCATCTGGAAGCAGATTTTGCCAGGCACCATTCCAAATGACTGCACATGCAGGTAAGTGAGAGCAAAATATGGTCAGATTAAGATCTGAGCATCAGACCAGACTGAGATCCAGGGATCTTATGAAGGGGTTGTATTATCCCATGAAATTTTCCACTAGTTTACGGGAGTTTTTAGCTTAGTTTTGTCCTTTTCTAGTTGAGATTGATTCCATGGAGCAAAAGCCAGTAATGTTCTAGGGATAAACAGAGAAACAAGTGCCATAGTTTGGGCCACAAATCTGTGTCAGTCCCAGGAGCCCAAGAGTTGCAAATCCTGCAGGGCGTTAACCCACAGTCCAGGCTGGGAACAAGCACATTTAGGGGAAGGGGCAGAGTTTGGGATATTTTTTTTTCAATATCTACATTTCTGAAATAAAGCAAACTGAAAGCAGAACATCAGTTGCAGTGAGTTAAAGATGGAAATGTTCAAACATCAAACAGCACCCTAAAGTCAATTAGGGGTCAGCCTTACCAGACTGGTAGATCTTCTCTACCTTTTTGGCAGGTGTTTTGCTCACACTATCCTGAATTTATAGTGGTTTTACATTTCTGAATAGTCTTCATCTATCACTGAAATCCTAACAGATGGACACCTTTACTTACATTTTCACAAGCTTCAGCACAAGGGATAAAACCACCTCCTTTGAGATGTCTGAACAACTGATAATACCTCATCCTGAGAATGGTTTTGTTAGCACAGCCCCACATTTCTTTCAAGAACCACTACCAGATGTGGCAGGCAGCATTCAGGTTTTCTGCTGGAGATGTTTGCTTAGCAGAGATGAACAATCTTGAACTTGGCAATCTGGTCACTGTTGCCAGAAAAGATCTCACGCCCTGACTTTTTGAAATAAAAGAAGGGTGACATGGGAAAATATCAGTTACAGGTGCACATGTGCTGCACGTGTATTTCACATCCAAACACAAGCATCTGCTATCATAATGTTAGCTCACACTTTGCAACCAAAGTTTTTTTAGAAACAGACGTTCCTACACATAAGTAATCATTTAACAAGGCCTCAGAAAATGCAGCCCTTAATAGATTTAATTAACAGGTTAATGATGTGCATAGCATGCATGCTCTCAAAAGCAAAGATTTTCACATTAAGCTTGTTTCTGTTTCACAGAAGCAGCTTTCTGTAGAATATCTGTGCTAATGTAATTACACATCTGGCACTTCTGCTGCTTTCAATTGCAGAGATATTTACAAACAGTGCTAGTAATTTGCACAAGAGCATCTATCTGTTCTACCGTTTTACACTACAAATAAAAGATATTTGCATGAAAATCCAACTGCAAAGAGTTCTCTTTTGTACTCCTGAGTGGTTCTATTGAATATATAAAACGATCATTTAGCCTGCACAATAAATCTCACACTTACACTAATGTCATGACTGCCTGAGATGCCTGCATAAACGAAGCCTGCCTCAGGTTATCCTTGATATAAAGGGGTCAACTAAAAATTTTTAGATCATTTTAAATTAAACATCAGCCCTGGTAATCATCTTTGGTCCACTGTGCCACCACATGCAAAACTAATGTTTTAAAATATAATTTCTTGGCAATGTTCATTCATCATCCTCACTGTAACTGGGAAATGATCGAAAACCAGGCCAGAATAATGGAAATCCCACATTATCTCCACCAGTATTGTCAAGATAATGCAGGGGTTATTAATTTAAATGCGCCTCAAAGAACTATCACAACTTCAAACACGATTCAAGAAGATAAAAAGCCATTCCTGCCTCAAGCTGCTTTCAGTTCAATTTAGGTCACATTTAGGTTCATCCTGATAGCACCTGAAATCCCTCAACTTACTAAATATTGACAGAAGATGTTGCTGCCCCAGTGTTTAATCAAAGGAGAGGATGAGCCCAAAGTCCTGATGGGTGTTACTGAAAGGAGATGCTATCAAAGGAACCTTCCAACACCTGCTCAAGCTCAGGAATGGCAGAAAAGATAAGCCAAGACAAATGTCCCTTTCTCCTTCATATCTTAAGGCAATTCCGATTAAGAAAAATCATAAATTATTTAATAAAAGGAAAAGGATCTATGTGTGAAAGTGCATAATGTACATAACTAATGTACCATATGTATGTACACACAGACTTATATATATATATGTGCTGTGAGGTATTTATATCCAAATTATCCCATTTTGCCCATATTTTGGAATCAATCACTGTTCTCCTGCTCAGTCTGTATCCAACACACCATAAGCACATGTAAAATGTCATGATTGCCATACCATGGGTGCTGAAATACTGGAACCAGCTCCTAACCTTTCCCACAGGAGACACTTCCAGTGCCTTGGAGGTCATGATGGAGGCTGTGGATGCTTTTGAAGATCAGATTATGACAGGCAGTGGGGACAAAACACAGAAATCTGGTAACCTAATTATTCCAAATCCCCTGAGAGTAATGCAGACGGGCAGAATGAGGAGTGATTTTGGGGAACGGGGCAATAAAAACACTTAGCTAATAATCCTGAACCACAGATTTCAAATGGCTTTTAGTTTTGCTGCTTTTATATGAGTAAGCTGTTTCCATATGAACCAGCTCATTAGCATGCCCCAGCTGGTTCATTAACCAGTAGATGAAGATTCAGTATCACCACAAGAAAACAATAAACTGCTACAGAAAGAGCCTTCTTAAGAAATGGAGAGGGCTATCCAGTCTCTTCCAGAAGGAAATCCAGCCCTCGGTCTTCTCCCCTGGTTTAAAGAATTACAAACTTCACAGCAAAGTCTGTGTAACCATCCACCAGCTACAGGAAACCTGTCTACACCCTCAGCAGATGGGGAACACACAGCTGTAGACAAATCAGACTGGTACTTCAGTGAAATAAGAAAAAATTGGCTTTCCCACAAAGGATACTGACATAACTGCTCTTAATTGAGTCTTAATTCCACTGGGAATTCTTTAATTCAATCAAGCCACTTGGAAACAGTATTCTATTATAAATGTCTATTCCTTTCTTATGATTCTCATAATAAACTTTATTCAGAATATTCTGAGGTAAATAAAGCCAATTTGGTTTGGGATCCTTTGAACAGTAAGCCATATATTTTACTTGCACAAAGAGAAATGACTGGTCAAATGCAAAAATCAATGAGGAAAAGGGAGCTAAGAAAATGCAATCCATATTCATTACATGTTTAAAACATTTACAGTCTGCCCTATCTGAAGTTTAGAAATTCAAGATATTAATCATCTTTGAAAATTGATCTTAAATGACTTGTATTTCTTCTGCAATGATGCAGAAAGATTTTTAGTTTATATCTAATCTTGATCCTGCTGCATATACAGAAAGTGTGTTCCAAAAAGCATAAACAGAAAGGATGTATATGGCCAATAATCTGCATAAACTTCAGACCTTTTTAAAACAAACAAAAACTCAGATTTCTTTAAACAATATTTACTGTTCATGGGATGTGATTTTTTAAAATCCTTTCTTAAAGCTGGTATGCTAAATTTAAACTCTTTCTACTTTTCTGCCTTAAGAACAAAGAATAGGAAAATACCTCCTGACCTCTTGAGCTTGGTCACTGTAGGGCAATGTAGGCTGCATTGTCATAGGTTCTTTTACTCAAAGACCAGTTAGTTTTGTTGGCCCATCACTCTTCCCAAACCACTTCACTGTACCATATTCCCATTCTCCCAAGCATTCTAACTTAAACCAATAAAACAATCCTGACAGGCAAACTAAGCAACTAAATACTTTTCCACATTCATTTTTACTCATGCAAAAACACAGTATTAATGACTACTCAGTCACCATTCCCATTTATCTAAATTTGCCTGGTTATAATAGCTGCTGCCCAAAGAATTTTCCCCTGATAATGAAGGATGTGTGATCACACACCATATCCACAGATAGCCTTATTTATTTCCACAAGCCATCAGCTTCCACCGGACTATGAAAGCAGAACCTTCCCACCATGTGTCCAGAAAGCCTCACACCAAACTTTGCAATAAAACGAGAGAATGAAATAGTGTAATGACTCCTACATTTTCCTGTATCCTCTTGGTCTTTTGGGACAGCTCCCCACAGGATCCTAGAGAAGAAACCATCAACATGAGCATCATATTCCTCCTGGGGAAAGACTCCAGATGCTGACAGACAACCCACCACCTCCCCAGGGTGACAGCCCAACCTTAGGATGCGTGGGAGCAAGGTGACACCAGGAAAGGTGTACAGGGTGGGAATTGTGTAACTTAAACTGCATTACTCTTCTCCTCTGTAATGATTAGTTCTGGACTAAAAACAATGACCCTCTTACAGCTTCAGCCACACTACCATTAATTAACTGGCTTTACTTATCTCTTCCTCCGTGCCCAAGAGCAAGAGGAGAAAAAAATTACCTTGCAACACTTTGACTCATATTACAGATGGACTCTCCTTCTCAGTCCATACAGATGTGTGTATTTTCATTCCTGCAACTGCAGTCCCAAATCCTACCAGGACTGCAATGAAACAGGACAGGGAACCACATTCTCCCAGACCAGCCCGAGCAGAGCACTGTGCCAGAACACTGGTAAAGACACAAGTGCCTGCTGTAACACAACAGATTCAAATCCTCAGTCTTGGGAATAAATCAGCCTCAGTAAGTAGAAATAAAGATGTTTTGCATCAGCCCTCACAGTCTTCACATTTATAGGTACTGCAATGTTTTTCCAATACTCAGAGAAACAAGTCACTATGGCTCCCCAGCTGCAAAGTTCAGAGTCTTGGGTATTGCAACAGACTTTAATCTTTTCAAATAATTAATTTCATTTCACATATAATAACTGAAGAACACTATGCATAACAAAGAGACTTATGATAGAAGCAGATTTAACTCTTTATAAATACCAACTAATCAGAACATTTTATAAAATCTTCCTTAGATTAAGGCTGTACTAAAGCTCAAGTTTCATATGTGAATAAACACATCCATAACAGCAAGTCTGTAGGGCTTTCTATATTCATAATTTATGGGAAAACAGATTTTCCTCATCGAAACTTTGGTGAGGCTTGAAACCACCTTTTTATGGTCACCTAAAAAACCCTCCAAAATCATGCAATTATAATGAAATTGCTTATACAAGCTACATTAAAATATTAACTCAGCATCAAGAATATAGATAAAGGGCACACAGCAGTAAGAACAGCAAGTGTCATCAGGCCAACAGGGATTACAGCATTCACCAGCTGGACCATGAGAACAAGACACTGGGTGCCAATCACACTGATAAAAAGTAAGGGGGGGGTTTTACTGATCACCATGCCCCAGGGAGGAGGAAGAACAGCTGCTATTTCCTGCAGAATCCGTCACATTTCCTCTCTTCAGGGAATTCAAGCCCCAGACAAATGAATTGGTTGGGCAGGCACAGGAATTCTTTTTTTTCCAGTCTATTTTTACACATGTGTTTGCCAGCTCAAGGAGAAAAACACTTTTACAGCAAGAGTAAATATCTCTGCCAACAACATCCATGTTCTTCACTCAGGAGGTTCGCAGTGTCGGGAGCAGCAGACACGTGACAGAAGCATCCATGGCATCATCTCGCAAAGGGAGACAGGGACAAACTGGTCTCCATTATGGCAGCAGCAATTCCAGGTGAGCAGACAGAGGTCCACACTCCCACTCCGTTCTTCATTTATCTGTGTCCTACATTTTGGATGCCAAACTAATTGCTAAGTTTCATCGATGACCCTCAGTTTGCCAAGAAACATTTTCCAGTGACATCTTTGAGTTTCCAAATGGCTATCTGGCTGTTTTATAATTTCTTTTAAGATGTCACAGGAAAGAACTCTGTATCGACTCGGACTCGCTTCCCACTGATGCCTAATCCATATTACAATAATAATGTAAATTATCTCTAAGGAGTGGTTAGCCGTTGTGGTTAGATCACATTGCAGGCAGACAAGCTCAACCAATACGTAAACTGTGAGGGAGAATGGTAAATGTGCTGATTATGTAAATGGAATTGTTTGAAGTCAAAGATGCTGGCCTGCATTTCACTGATAAAATGTGTAAAATAGAAAAAAACACCACGTAAGCAATTAAATTTAACTTTTTAATCAATAAAAGGGAAACTGGGACCTAAATCCACTTTATAGGATTTAGGAATCAAAGTCTTCCTGCAACTCAAAGACAGCTGTGATGCCCATTTAACCAGAGGGGAACTTACTGTAAGACAAAAATGTCACATTCTATCTTGATAGCACACACAAGAGAGTCATGTATCATTAGATTAAGATGATTTGGTCTAACGAAGCTCCTGATCTTCAGTTCTGGCTGGCATTCTTTGTAAATAAAGCTGTACTCTCAACACTTTTGATGGCAGCATCTCACAGGAGTTTGACAGATGAGCCCGCCTGTCCTTGTTAACGCTTTGGATTTCTTTTTTGTAGGTCCAGTATTTCTCCAAGGACTCCAGAGGTTGGAAGCATATTGTGCCTTTAAACTTGGACTTTCATTTCATTTCCACGTTGGCAGAATTTGGGTTGGTACCAACATGCCCAGAGCTGCAAAGCATCAATTACCCCACCTTGTCCTGTGAGGAGGCCGCACAAAAAGCAAACGTGGTGGCCCAACACAGAGTTACAGCATGGCTTTGATTTCACTGCTGGCTGCCAAATTTAGAGCCCACTCCATTTTTCTGTCTCCTCATTCTTTCATTTCACACAATCATAGAATAGTTTGAGTTGGAAGGATTTTAAAGACCATTTCATTCCAACCCCTGCCATGGGCAGGGACACCTTCCACTAGACCAGGTTACTCCAACCTGGCCTAAAACACTTCCAGGGGCATCCACAACTGCTCTGGCAACCTGTCCCAGTGCCTCACCACCCTCCCAGGGAAGAAATCTCATTTTCCTATGTTGCCACTGCATCCACTCAAACATGGCACCATCTTCCAACAAACATGAACTCCTCGTCTTTACAGAACTCCAAAAATTCACCAGTTTCTACAGACACTGCCAAGCTTCTTCTTTACCATTACACACCTGTGAACTGCTGTTCTATATTTTACCAGACATGAACTGCAGCTTTATCCATTCCTCTGCTTTGTAAAGCACTGTGCAGTGTCACAGTCTCACTGAAACAACCAACACCCTTACTGGTGACATTTCCACATATGAAAAACAACTGGGATGCATATAAACACACATTCAGTGGTGTCTACTGATGCAGGAATAACTGAAAGATAAATTTACAGCACACAGTTGGGGCTGTAATGGTCAGGCTTCAGTCTGAAAAGCACCAAACGACTACCATCTGCAAGGCCTCTGATAGTTCACTAATTAATGATCAAGATTGCATTTGCTTCAGCATAATTTTGTGCTTTTATATGGATATCTTATTTGATTATAATTATCACAGACTGGAGAAGTTTATTAGGGCCAATCATTTCTTAATGCAATTAAAACCCCAGGGGAACAATACAAAGTAATCTTTATTGGTGACAGTGATGAGAGCTTATAACCAAAAGGGAGTCTACTTATTGATCACAATTACTCCAAATTATAAAATTAAAATAAATTGCGTGGATTTTCCAGTAGTTTTTTTGTTAATACCTGAGTTAAAACAACCAGTTTGTGTTACAAGTGGCAGAATGAGCTGATCTTTGGGCTCCTTCTGGCTCCTCTGTATTCACCTCCTTGGGGAAGGGATTATGCAGCCTTTTTCTCCTCCTGGATGAAATCACCCAGTCTCAAAATAGCTCCCTGGGCTATTGCCTCTGCTTCCCAACCCTGCTAACACAACACCTCTAATTCTTTCCCGTCTACAACACTGTGACACTTCCCATTAAAACGAGTCCAAAAACCATTTCTCCACAGCCCAAATAATTATTTATTCTTTCACCCAAAGGTATTAACATGGAGATTGGAGGGTAAAAACAATAAGAAGTCTCTATGAGTGGATTCTATGTACATACACCTTATCCTGTTCTTTCATACATTTTTAGAATACCTCCACCTCGGCGCTGGTAAAACAAATTATTCTCTTTCCCATTCTGTCATTCTCTCTCTATTGTCATCCTAAAGGTGTTCCTTTCCTTTCTCTGCCCAGACAAGAGCCTTTCAGGGTTTTCCTTACTCCAAGACCTGCTTAAGAAAAGCAATACATAGCACACTGATGGGTGCCAGAACGTGATTTATTTCCATTTCACAGTTTCCCCACAGTTTCCCCTGGGAACCCAAGTAATCACTGTGAGAACATCTCATCACTGCCACTGGTTTAGTCCCATTTGCTCCCCTTTAAGAGAGCCTTTTGATTTAACATCTTGCATTTAACTAAGATAATATTATTGCATGTTCCAAACCCCACTATAGTATTCTAAAAAACGTTCAATTTTGAGAAATAATGTTTAGCTAGTAAATCTACACTGGATGACTGTTTCCAAAGAATACAGACAACACTCCACTATTCCTTACACCATGCTATTTAAGCATTTTGTATTTCTGAAGAATGAGACCCAGTATCTGATATGCCATACAGAAACTGCCAAGAAACTACCCTAAAAAAAAGAAAAAGGTCTAAAGAAGATATTTTACATTTTCTTAGCCAAAAGAGACCTAAGAAAATAGTCTGTAGAGGAATAAAGGGCAGATCGGGGAAATACCAGCCAGCATTATCTAAGTGAATAACCTTTCCCCAGGCAGCTACACCCTTCTGCTGGGGTATTTACAGGAGAGGCTTTCCACCAGCAGGTACAAGCAGTGGCACCTGGAGCCAGGACATTTACACCCGGAAAGGTGTTCCACCAGCAGGTACACCAGGAAAGGTGTTCCACCAGCAGGTACAAGACACTCAGAGCCAGGACATTTACTCCAGGAACAGCCTTACACCAGCAAGTACAAGCAGTGGCACCCAGAGCCAGGACACCTTCACTGCCATCAGCCACCTCACAGGAACCAAGGAGAGCCACAGAGGCACAGTGGAAAAGGGCTGACTTCTATATAAATCAGCTTCCTGATTGTTCTTAGGAATTACATAAGAGAAATATCACAAGAGCCAACTGTGACTGGCACTGAACAATTTTCCTAAGTGTGCTTAATAGCACAGAATACAGACGTTTCTTCCTGCATCAATATTCCACTGCAAAAGCTTTTCTCCTGAGGCTTAGAGAAATCCTTCCTCCTCTAATCCTGTTTTCCAGTGACAACTTAAGAACTGAAATGGCAACAATTTCCCGTCTCCAGTGCTAATTCACAAACTGCCAAACCTTTTCTTTCCCTCCGCTGTTCTACTCATCCAGTAGGGCTCCATATCCTTACGGAATACGAGTTTGAACTGCTCAGCAGCTCAGGGAGGGGTAGCACGGAAAGGTAGGCAAGGAACCACTTCTTCTTAAATTATACATGTGCTGATTTTTAATTTCTACTCTTTGGAAAGAATACCAAAATCATCTTGGATCAAGGCCACATAGCTCAAGGCAGTGATGCTTAAACTCTCCAGCCCCACCAGCCACCCAAGACTGGACACGTTGTGTCACAGTGCAGTAGTTCATAGCCATTTGCAATATATAGAATACTTATAAATATCAAATACTTATTTAAAAAAAACTTCCTCTAAAAAGTCAGCACTGCCTGTGTTTGTCAATTTATTTGCGGCAGCTCATACACCCAATGAGCCCTGCACTGGCAACAGCATCTGGATTAACCACTGGTGTGCTGTTAATCACACTTGTCAATTATGAACTGCAACAATTAAAATGCTGCTTGATCTTTAAACATTTCAGAACAAATAAATTAGCAATATACATATATATGAAAAGGTCTAAGAACAGGATATACACTTGCTTCAGACTTAAAGTCTCAGATAATTCTGCACAGCAGATACTTTGAGGATAGGTTAAGTACTTTTCTTGTTTTTTTCAACAACTGGTGCCAGTTCTGAACCAGAATACTATTTCATCCCAAAATGGAACACTGTAGAGCCTGAGTCAATGCCTGTGAAAGTCACTGGAATGCTTAGATATATTTGTTCTGTATTTTTACGATAAAAAAGAAAAAAAATTCTACGCCTGCAGTGTGACTCAATGTCAATTAGACACTAACACCTCAGGCATTTTCATTCTGGTTTGATACTCAATTCCACAAACGTAAGTTCAAAGAGAAGAGTTTTTCCAAGCCCACATTTGGGCATGTCATGTGTTCCCTATAAAATGGAAATCACCTTGTAGTAGTGGCTAGTGTAGAAACAAAAATGAACCACTGTTTTCAAAGGGCAAAATACTATATTTAAATGTCCTATACAGATATTTGGGAATTTGCAGCCAACTAAAGCCTTGCAATTTCACTTTTGTTACATATTTTCTGTGAACTGGCTTAAATGAGAGTGCAGATGGAGGTAGAATCACACATTACTAATTTTTATTGACTAGATGTCAGGACTTAGAGATAAGCCTATAATAGATGCTTGTGGTATTTTTGTAAGAACAAAACAGTACTGCTGAGAGGATGGGGTGGCTATGAACATGCACAGACTGGTCATAAAGGGCCCTCAAGGGAAGAGCCCTCCAAGGTTAATGGAGAGCAATCAGCTTCTCCAGCAGCAAACTGGAAGCACCCAGGTCATGGCCACATGTGGAGCTTCTGCCAGAGAAGCTTCTCTTTCACTTATAAAGACACAGATGAGGTTAAAGATAGTCTTTCCATATAGCTCTGATTTTCCCCACTATTTGACCAGAAATCTGTACTTTTAAGTCACTTTCCAAAAAATATTTTGTAGGTATTTGGCTTAGAAATTCCCACGTTCAGGAGACATATTCCATTAATTACCTGGAATGTTTGTAAGCCCTGAAAAGTAGATACTGAAATAGTCTGTTGAGCCACAAAATGCTGAAAACTGGGCAGGTTCATGGGAATAGGTGGAGAAAAACTTAATTTACTACAAGATAGTAAATCAGGTTGAAAAGGAAAAGTATGCACATGCCTTCCATTGTCAACAGCTTTCTGAGCAGAAACCAAACTGTCAGAGCTCCTGGAATCTGCGTTTAAATTATAATTCTCACCTCTGCAATCTCTCCACTACCCATCCACACCAAACAATCTTCTAATTGAATAGCACAGATTTCATCCACAGTTCTGCCCTAGCAGTGCTATTCCATCTCTCTCTGCCCCTCAGAAAAAGTCTACTAACATTCAACTGTTTCTAACTTACTGCCCCAATCTTGCAAGAAATATTCTACCAGCAGAGATCAATTGGCTGCACCAGTATAGCAAAATCCCTGACTCTCCATCTTAAATTGATTCTTTTCTCCTTCATACATATAATCTCTTAAGCCCTACATTCAATATTTTTGCACAGCCTATAATGTGTTCCTAAGACTCACACAGCATCTCCAAACTCATTCCCTGCTCTTCACCATGAAGTGCATCTCAGTACAGAGGAACAAATACCACATTTTCACAGGATACCCCAGGAGGAGGTCCCACATGGCCACGGCTGCAGCGGACTGCCTGGAACAGCAAAAACTGGCTCAATATAAAACTTCAACCATTCGTATCTTTTGTGTTTCTATACACACTCCCCTTAGCTGGAGAAAGTACACATTTGCATCTGACCTGAGACAGAAAATCCTAGAAAATATTTATGGTAAAGTAATGCTTGTATTGCTCAACCAAATTTATAGTTATAATAAATAAAGAGATCATACAATATGCAGCCTTATTTTGACTGCTGTTTAACCTTTTCTGACCAGTGCACAGCAGGAAATAACTGCACCCCCAAAAAGCTTGATATGCATTTTTAAAGTTCATTTTCCTATGATTTCACTCAATTCCAAATTCACCTGCAATGACAGGTGTCACAAGAGGAAACAGGAACTTCTTTTTAATTGGTCCTCTCAGCCTCGCAGGAGTTTTCAGAGTGCAGGGAGTATTTTCAGATAGTGTTTTTATGTACTATATTTTCATCATTTAAGAAGGTCTGGAATGTTGCAAGGATCATTATCACATGACGAAGAATGTTAGGCAAAGCTTTTTATCTTGGTTGCTATTAAGTGCCCTTTTATTGCTGTATCAATCAACTAAATTATTTCCAAAGTCTGGTGTAAAATAGCATGATGGTGGAGCAGGCAAAACTGACAGTGGGTGAAACTGTAATCTGTTTACATCTTTGGACTTGATGGCTTATGCTGCTGGTGAGGCATTTCCTAAATCTTTCATTATTGTAATGACTGGAAGACAAAATGAAAATGAGTAAGAGGTTGTCTGGTGTGCAGGCAACTCCTTGAAAGCTTTGAAAACCAAAAATAGAGCCCATAAAAACAGTACTAAAAGAACTTTATATGTCTGAACTGTAGGTATGGGGAAGAAAAGAGGGAGACCAAACAACTTTGGAAATAAATGGAGCGAAACTGTGATGATGCAGATGGGAGGGAACCAAAAAGAAGATGGAAAGATGATTCCCCAAGTGGTTTCCATAAATTAGCTAAAAAAAAAAAAGCATTTTGAGTTACGAACTTCAGATTTCAAATTCAGCAAACATAATTATGGTTTTCCACGCTAATAGCAAGGCCCAACGCTGTTCCCTTCAAGCAGTTCAGCCCCTCTGTCACAACTGCAAGATGAAGCACAATCAGCTGCTTTTATTAGACATGGTTGCTTTCTTCCCCAAAAACTGAATGTTCAAAAAGTAACAAAATGCTATTTATTAGCACACTCCACAAAACATTACAGTGCAGGGGAAAAAAGCAACCCAGTAAGTCAGGTGCATTTCTTTAACAAACTGCATCATGCAAAACACTGAATTTGTAAATGCACAAGTGTATTGGCTCTGGCTGAGATGCAGCAGTTTGAAAGTTTCAAAGCAGCAGTTTGAAACAGATGGGTCACTGGTTATAAAAGTTTGCTACAGATGGAGAATTACTACAAATATTTTACCACTTTACACTTGGATCAAAACTTTGCATAAAATACAAATAATTTTCTCTCGCAACATTGCTCTGTTCTTAAAAAGAGACATTTCTGCAAGTATTTCGCAATGTCAGAGAACTTTAATTCTCCAAAGAAATGCCCTGCATATACCAAAAATACCCACCTCTGTTCAAAGCTTCCCTTTCCATGAAGGAAAGAACATCCAGAATTTTTCATACTCTGCCCACTGCATCACATATTTGCCACCACACTTGTGTGAGCTCAAGCCCTCCCATACAGCAAGAGTTTGCAGAAGCTCAAACCAGCTGCTACAGCTCAAGTAAAAATAATCTCCTGCTGTTCCAGGACTGGTGCTACAGCCAGTGCTCCTCAGGCAGCTGCTCACTCTGTGGCAGCAGAGTGCAGACCTGGAGATGGCTGGGAAGGCTTCACCAGCAGCCCCATGGCTGCATTGGGGGATAACCCCATCTCAAACTGGGGAGGCCTTTCTGGAGCTGGATTTCTGCAAATGCCATTCCCCTGATCTAAAGCTCTGAGTAGGATGATTAGAAGCCCTGAAGCATGCAAAGCCCAGCTGTTCCTCACAATGCAGGAAAAGCCCTCCTTAGACCATTTTACAAGCTACCATTTTTTTATCTCTTTCCCTCATACATATCAGAGACTACATGTTGCTTTTCATCAAGTGCCTTTTACTAAGCCTACTACCAGTTTTATCAGTAAATTTTACTGTATATAAAAGTTTCCTGTACTTCACTGTACGGCTATTTTGTATTTGATTATATCTTTGACTAGATGGGTTGTTCAGAAAATTTCAGATAGGACACCTGCTTTACAAATGAATTAACAAATAGCAATAGCTTTGGAAGATCACAGGTAAAACAGTATAATGAGACTCAGAGGTTCAGTTATTTTACTGCTCCTAAAGCCAACTCATTCTCACCAGGCAGTGGTTCGACAGACTGCTCATACCCCTCTGAAGTATGAAGGACTAAATGCCTGCCTTTATTTCCTGGGCTTAAATGTCATGGGAACATAGACAGAAATGATGGTATGTGCTTTCACTATTAAATTTTTGCAAAATTACTGAACTACAGGTTATATCAAAAGAAACTGCTCCCCAGCAGGTGCATCCTGCTGTAGCCATCTCCATCACCTCCTTACACTCATGATAAAACAATTTTACAAGAGCTTATATGTAACACTGTAATATTTGTATTAAAACACCTGGAGTACACAGAAGCACACACTACTCTCCTGAAAGGTCAAAACCCAAAATTTTCAAAGCCAAATTTTACTATCTATCAACTCCAAATCATTCCACAACCTGAAAGAGCATAGCATGAGTAAATTCAGAGGTGTGCTGCTATCAGAGGTGGGGTGATACACAGAGGTTCTCTCTCCCTCATTCCTCCAAGTAAAGGAAAAAACGTAACTCCCAAAGGCTGGGAATAACATTAACCTCCCAAACCACATGGAACAGCAGCAAACACAAGGAAACCCCAAAAGACCCAGCTGCCCACCCCCAGCAGAGCATGAGGTGAGATGCACTCTGACACTACAAATGTCTTGCAAAATATGCATGAAAAAATTATTTTTTTCATTTTAATATATGGATGTCTAACACTAATGGCACTAAATCAGTAAACATTATTTAAATTGCCAAGCTCTAACAACCTTCGCCCCCTAAAAGTGCACTTCAAAGTCATGTTTGCACAAATTAACCAGGGCAAGGGTACAATGATGCATTGGTGAACTTGCAGTAGGATGAGTAAACAAGGTAAGAGAGTCTAAATATGAAAATTTTTGAATTACAGGGTAATTATGTGCTTTTTTAATGTATCTTGTCAAACTTTTGGATCAAGCTAATACACAGCTGTGGTCTTGGTAAAAGTAATTCATTCATCATAGACTTCAGCTTTGAATGAGGAAGAGTCTAAAGTTTTAGCTTAATAATTCATTTGCAATTTTTAAATACTGCATATATAATATCAATATTTTAGCACTTTAATCATTGGGAAGCTGAACATGTGCTTAATTTGAAGTTACAGAAGGAATGATGTGAGGCAGACTATGGCTGGCACCACAGATCTACCCTTGGAAAACATTTCAGTTGTAAACAGGGCCAAATCTGTTGGGGTGAAATGCTCACAAACTGGGTTTTCCAGCCTGTCTTCTACTCACACAGCTGTGAGAAACAGCCTGTGAGACATTTAAAGATATATTAGTGAGACTAGGCTGTTAAACTAGGATTTTAATGTAATATTCTCAAAGTCACTGCACTTTGGGCATAAATTTTGTTTGCTTTATGAAATAAAGGTAGCATAAATATTCTGAAGTACGTTACTACACAGCTTTTGGTTCCCAGGTACTGAAATGCTTTGAGTCATAAAAGGCACTTTTGGTAAATGCCAGTGAAGGCTTCCCCAAGACAACAGTTCTAGCACACACTGGGCATCCCCCTCTGCCCAACCAGGGGAGCTTTGAGTATAAAACTGCTAACAGATGGCAATGCTTTACTTTATAAAGCTGATTCCAGTAATTAAGAATGTGAACTTTTCCGCTTCATTTCTGCTGATGCAAATCCATTAGAAACCTTGATATACAAAAGAAGCCCACTTCTTGTGACAATTTAAGTGTGACTGCTCAAAATTTGTCACAGACATTACAAGTGTTATCTGGGCTTCCTCCAACCTCAATCAGATTTGCTTAAAGAACTTAACATCACTTCAACCCACACTGCTGCTCTTCTTATACAAAAACATACAAAATTCAGGAAAAGAGAAAGTTCACATGACACCATTGTATCTTATTCTTCATTTACTGCTCTGAGGGGATAATATCAGTTAACCAGCACCCACGTGTGAGCAAAGTGTCAAATTGGGGCTTTTTAATATATGTGCTTTAAATAGTACCTTCACATTTATGTGTCTGTTCTATGACATACAATGCACAAAAAAGAAATTTTCTTCATTACAATAGCACTACACATCTGTCACAAATTATTAACCAGTATTTTCTGACAGTTCAGTCTGTTTCAATTATTTATTATTTGGCACATGCTTTACATTTTTTCTTAGATAGTACTTTTCCTGTCTTGTCAATAGGAATTCATATTTGCTATTCAATTTACATAATGTGTAGGCTCTCCTGAATCATCAAAATAAGCTGAAGTAGTAGGGAAGTGACTTACATGAATATCAACAACTCCTATTTTTCACTCCTGGTGACATCCATACAGAAATTAAAGTACTGAAAAATAATACCAAAAAGAACAGGGAAAGAAAGGCCAGAGGGCAGGCAGCATGATAGGAAAAACATCTGGCATAAGGTAGAACAGGGTAAGAAAATGGTAATTAATAGAGGAGAGGGTTTTCCTTGGAGCACACATATAGGCACGTGCTCACTGGAACTGTATCCAGCCAGGGGGGTTCCTACACATGATTTAATTTGGACCACAGGGCACCTCTGCTGTTCAGCAAAGGAATACTAACCCAGCTCTAAACAGCTGCAAAGAACAGACACTGCAGCCACAGAGCCAGAAAATAAAACTCCATAGTTTAAAAACCAGCCAAAGCACTGGGCAGCATCTGAAAGAGATGACTCAGCCCGAAGAGGTGTCCCATTGTCACCAACACCCAGCTAAAATCATACAGGTGATCACCACAGGGAAAGCCAACAAAGTACTTTATCAACCACTTCTCTGAATGATATGCTGAACCTCATCACTCCTGCCCCAATTTTTATTGTAAGAAATATATTTAGGTACCGAAAGACAAGTTCAGTCTTTCTGGTAGGAAGAATAGAAGTGTATTTTATGCTTCTCCAAATTTATCAGGAAATAATTTTTTTATGCAATGATAAAAGGCACAGTTATCTACGCTGAAGTGCAAAGCAGTAGCAGACATAGCACATCTTCACTGGCAAGGAGAGTGTGTTCCACTTTTCTGCACAACTCATTACTGACAAAACCCCAAGAAAATCTTTATAATGTTCTGTTTCTCATTTCATGAATTTTTACAGCTAATGTGCTTTCAGTCAAGAATAATGTAGTGATTAGAACAGAGCAGGGTAAGAATATCTGGCAATGTAATACCTATAGAATTTAATGAATTTCTCTCCGCCTAGAAGAAATTTATTGATCACCAATTTTTTTTTCCAGCTTTAGATCAATTTTTACATCATTTGGCATAAAGTTTCTAGACTTAATTCATGAGAAGGTACAGATAACAAGCTTTGAAGGTAACAAGATATTGATTTGTGCGACTTTCTATGCTAATTTTAGGATTTGATCACAGCTAATATAATTTGACTGGTGCTTTTTTACTTTTAGATATCTACAAAATATCTTGAGGATGAAGATTCCCTTTGACAGTAACTTCAGAAGACTCCATCAAAAAATAAAATCAGGAAAACTTACAGGG
The DNA here is from genome assembly GCA_013397915.1 of Daphoenositta chrysoptera. Taxonomy (NCBI): domain Eukaryota; kingdom Metazoa; phylum Chordata; class Aves; order Passeriformes; genus Daphoenositta; species Daphoenositta chrysoptera. The sequence goes on along the minus strand of VZRO01002834.1, from coordinate 1,471,844 downwards.
TTTTGTACCCACATGTGCACACACACCAGCTTGTTTAGTATCAAAACATATTACCTGAAGTTATCTGCCAAGACACGAGGCCAGGGAGGTCTCAGCATGAAGCCACCTTTTGATTAAGAGTCTCCACTGAAAGGATAATTTAAAAAATATCAGCAGTAAAAGATGCATTTTGCTTGGGCAGTGTTCAGCACTATCTCGTGTCAAATCTTGGCACGTTAAGCACTATGAGCCAAATTAACACAATTTCCACACTGAAATAGTTTAAGGCACGATTTTACACAGTGGAGCTTTCACATTCCTTGGCACTACCTCTGTGTTTCCTGGGACACCACAGCACTGGACAAGCTTCTGGGACAGGGATTTGTTAAAAGCACAACTCCTGACCTAGGGTAGTAGCTGTTCGGCAGCCAAATTAAATAAAATCTAGAAACCATCTGTTTTAGAAACTTTAATGATTAATTTTAGGAAGATGTTCTAAAAATGAGATTATTTTTGGCATAGCATTTATTTGTAAGACATATTGCTAGCAATCCAGCATTTTTCATACCAGGCTTATAACTACATTTTCCAGTTATCCATCTGGGCCCTTTTCAATTCAGTGGTTTAATTAAAACTCAATGGTATTATCAATCTGTTGCATTTTTCATTTTGATGGTTATTACATTTACAGTACAGCAGGAGTACAAATTAGAGTAAGAAGATAAATCTCATCTTAAAATTTCATTTCTCTATCTTCAGTAACTTTCCTTGTCATAATATTTTCTAGCTCATTCACGTTCATAAAACAGTTTTAATGATCTATTTTTTTTATTACAATAAGGGGAAACAGGAAAAAATTATTTTTCAATAGCTTGACACATCTCACAGGGTATCTCTCATCATTGATTCCATCAGTCTGGTCAACAGATGGGCATTACACAGCAAGGTTGGGAAAAGGTCCATGACGGGGTTGATACTAAGTTTTCTTTTCACCTCTTAAACATGTAATTTGGCTGCAGGCAGCCAAGTACATATTTAAGAGGGAGAAACAGAGATAGAGATGTAGCGAAAATGTAACAGATTTCCCAAAGAAGAGAATGGGAAAACAAAAATTGCAACGCTGCAAGTTGCTGGTAGATTAAAATAATATCTAAGAAGAGCATAGCTGTGCTTCCAAACTACCTACATAGTCCTGGAGGACTTCAGCTTTAGGATGCAATATCCAGGGCCTTGAGGAGTCTATTTATCATCTTTGCTTTGGCTTTGTGCAGCATTCCCAGCGCATCCTCTGTTTCCTGCGGAGAAAATTCCCCTTTTCATTTCCCAGCTCCAAGCCTTGCAGCAGAGCTGCTTCCACACCAGAACTGCTTGCCTGGCTCTGAAAATAGCAAGGCATTTGGAGCAACACAGTTAAAGACTCGTTAAACCAAATTTTAGAGCTGGCTTTGGTACTTTTGATTGCTACTGTGTGGTTATATAAAAGAGGGGAAAAAACCATCTCGGGGTCCTGTGCTCAGTGCCACTAAATCCTTCAGGTTTTCAGGATGAAACATTTCAAATACTGCCTATGGTATGAAATATGAGAATCAGTAAGAGGAAAGGAAATACAGGAAAAGAATATTCACCCTGTATCACTAAATGATAGGCAGCAATCTTAAAACCTTATAAAAATGCAAGGCATAATTCAGTGAAAAAGCAAGAACTGTAAGGAAAAGGAATACGATTTATTGGCACAAAGGATATGGTTAGCAAAACCAAACACTCTTTTAGCCTGTGCCATAGCAGGGTCATGATGAATTAAATTTTAGGTCTTGCTGCTCTAAGATGCTTGGATGTCAGAAGCACAAATAGTTTCAAGAGTCATTTAGACAAATTCATGGCAAAGAGTTCATCAGGGCTATGAAGGTTATCATCCCTCATCACGGTGCAGCTCAGGACTCCCATCTCCAGCTCAGGGCTTCCTAAAGCTCCAGGCTGCCAGACGGGAAAGGGGACACCAGAAAGTCTCAATATTCTCCCATTTTTACAGAGTGTGCCAGGCAGCCAGTGTGGGCAGTGCTGGGGGCAGGGGCAGCCACTGGGGCACTCTGGGCTGGCCACTGCTGCTGCTCTCTTGGACTCACCTGGAAGAAGGGGAAACCAAGGTTTGCTGAAGGTCAGTAAGAAACATACCTTTATTCTCACATTCATCATCTTCTGGCCTTACACCAACGAAGAAACTACTAAGAAGCATTTATCTGATTAATGTTTTCCAGCAATCAACCTGTCTGCTGGGACATCATTTGTCAGAGGTTGTGCCTGGATTTGTGGTGTTCATCATTTTGTTTCCACAGACCTCACACAAAGTCAGTGGAAATTCCTGCTGACTCAAATGTTGGATCAGAGCCAGTGTATCCACAAAAAGAAGTGGTTATACAGTTTAAGGGAGGAAAAATTATTTAACTGCTTGGTCAAATGAGATTCCAGCTTGGATATTGATCTTGATTACTGAAGGAGAACAAAGAATAATACAGTAAACTCTGACAGGCATCATGAAATCATGAAGTCCAAAAAACAGCCTGTATGATAACAAGGAATGTTGTCTAAGGATTAACTCTGGCTTTACCTCTTACTGTCAGCAGAAAGTTCCTTTGGCTGAATCTTTATAACAGCACTATTTTAAAAATGAAAAAGTTTAGATAACACTATTTTTCAAGAACCACACGCAAATAGCAATATTGCAGCTGATCAGTTTTGACACACCTGGCTATCAAAATGTTCAGCCTTCTATGAAAAGCCTGCAGTTAGCTGAGAGGAGCTACCAAGAGTATGTCTTCAAGCTGACAAGGATTTTAAAAGCACCTTGGCAGTACTGCCTGTACCCATCGCCCCCAGCCAACACCCACGAGACACTTCTTACTCCACACACACACAGGTGTCACTCACATCAGCCAACTCATGTACATTTAACTCTGAAAAAATGCTAGAAAAGCAAAACAGAAATTAATCTTAAATGTACACATAACTGTTCCAGGGTCATATAGTGGGAGCACTGACTAGTTATCTTTCTGTATGAGGTATTCAGAGGCACGAAAAGGGCTTGGCACTCAACTTGCATTAACTTTTGATATGAGTCAGACACCCAATTATCCTTTGTGTGGTTGAAAAATCCACCCTCGTCTCTAATTCTTGTATTTGCATAGGAGTTGACATCTATTAAAACATCATTAGGTATGCAGTCAAAACAACATAACACTTCAAAAAATTACTGGTAGTCACAGTTAATTGCCTGTAAAATATTTCTTTAAAAACTCAGTAATTGGATTCAATATTTCAGATATCTCTTCCGTAGATTTTGGGGTTGGATATTTACCAGGACAGCCTCAGCTACTGGCATTTGCACCAGAAAGAACAGAAGGAAACTACAGCACAGTAGTAGCCTATGCTTTATGAGTAATTCTAACTTAACTGCAAAATCCTAAGTGCCTACCAATTCAATATCTATTTACACTGTTGTTAAAAGGGTGATGTCTATACACTTGAAACAATTTTGAGCCCAAATCAAATAGAAGAAAATCTTTACAATAGATGTAAATGATCATTGCAAAGTACTTTATGAAAAAGCTAGAAAGAAGCACAAGCTTGTTAAGAAGGATTACAGAAATCCAAACATGCAAAACATAAAATGGTAAAAAAAATAATAAAAATTAATACAGATTAGCCTTTAGAACTTACCAAAAAATGTAAAGAAAAAGATAGGAAAGCTGGTTGGCATCAAGGCTAAGAAACAGATGAGGTTTCAAGAATATCAGGAGCTAAAGGAATCATGCCATCAATATGATTAAGTGCCTCCTGGGTCCTCTGAAGTCACCATTAGACAAGCTCTTCCCATCCCTCTCGGACGATGAGTGATCCCTTCCCTGCCTTGGATCAAACGCTTTGGTTCCACCGTGCCCTGAAGGACACCCAAGTGGCCAGAACACACAGAGATATAAAGGATTCCTGAGCAGTGCCCCGACTGCTGCCCCTGCTCCAGCCCAGGCACACACACATTTCTGGTTGGAAACCCCAGACAGCCCTGCACCAAAGGCTTTTTTAAAAGGTATTTTTTTCCTACAGTCGTTTCTGATGTGGTCATGTTTCAAACAGTCTTGTCAATACACAAAGTGCAGCATTGACAAAATACTGGGAGAGTTTCAGTACCACACTTCCTTCCCATCAGCAACAGCTCTGAGCACAGAACTGTGCTGCACAGTGAACACCGAGAATAAAATGGGAAGAAAAGGTAAATTAGCAACAGATCAATAACCTGCCAAGAAATTATCTGTTTCTTTAATAAGCCAGAAATATAAACCGATATCCAGAATAATATTTTTGCTTGAAACTGTGTGAGAGACTGGAGATCACATCAATTGAACCAAACAAAATGCCAAAAATTTATCTGAGTGCTCTATCGCTCTGAAATTACTGCAGACAAACTGCCTATTTACCCAGAGGAAGCCAGCTATGGACATGAGTAAGTATTTCTTCTTTGTTAAAATGAAAATAGTATTTGGTCTCTTAAAGCAAGGTATAATACAGCAGAAACTGCAAGTGTTTTCTCATCTATTCTTAAATCCCTTTATAAATGGAAAGGCCACTTAGCAAGTAACAGAAATGGATGCAGCTGCAAAGTGAATGGAGATAAGTGGGGAGATGAGCAGCCACAGCTGTATCACTCTGCTTAGTACATTAAGTTAAGGTAATCCCATGGCTGGGATTTAAATATCATCTGCAGAAAAAGCAGTTCCAAGAGCCACTCCAAGATGTAGTTTATCAGAGTTTTGTATGCCAGTGGGGGCACCTGAAACTGCCAAAAAAAAGGCGCCCTGTCCAGCACTGAAGAGGATGACCATGAGCCATCAGCCAGATTAAACAGGAACCAGAGAACCATACAGACTTCTGAAATAAAGAAAGAAATCAACTTGAAAAATATTTTTAAAAGCATGATCTTTTTTCTTATAGCAAAGGAGAGACAGCAGTGTGAGGCAGATCTCACAGGGCACAACATCCACATCATCTGTGGGAGAAGACCCCCCACAACCAGGGGCTGGGATGATGATTAGAAACTTTTGGGGATTATAACTTGAAAGGTGTTTACAAAGTTGTATTAAACCTCTTGTACTGCAGCTCATCTGGTGCATTACTGATACTGGCCCTGAACATACAGTTCACTGCTTGCTGGTTAATTATGTCCCATTAATAAATCAATGAAGCGCTTTGATCCTGATTTGATTCATGTTAGATTATTTGAGCAGCTCCTCGCTGCAGCAGGAAGGTGTCACAGCCCTCCCTGCCTGTCTTTCTGACAAATTGAGAAACAATATGCTTCACAAAATTCGTCCTGTCAAACATTTTATTGCTAATTCAGCCCCTTGAAGGAAATTACTGATCGGCTTGAGGACTGACCAGGGAGAAAAGTATTCCCCATGATTTTAGAGGGAGCAAAACCTCTTTGTATGAGCAAAAATAATGCCACATTGACTTTATGCAAGCCTGACCACTCTTCAGATACATTAAAGTCCACTGTGGTTCTGGGCAGCTGATGAGTTTTAATATCAAGTTTATTATTTCTTCCATTAAAGAATTTATTTTAGAATAAGCAGAGGCCTGACAAAACTACTAAAACCACAGACATTCTCTTCTTTCTCAGTCTGTTCACTGAACTATTTTCCCCCCAAAGCAGACAGGCACTCACAACAGCACAAAGAACACCTGGCAGATCACAGCGCAGCAGGACGCCTGCTACAACAGCAGCAGTTAGCAACTCCCAATTTGTTATGTTGGATTTTATTTAGTTTTCTGCTGTAAATTCTGTTTTCCTGCAATTCCGCTAAGCCTAGGTGAACTACAAACCATTTACCAGAGTTTAACTCTCTGCTGACTGGTCCCCATAAAGAGCATTTGTTGGCTCAGCCATGAATTCAGAGAAATGGGAAAAACAGTCCAAGGGAAAGTATTGTAAAAGAAAAGTGACAATTACATTTCCTTTTATTGATGACCCTGAGCATAGTAGCATGCTGGCAAACATCCTTCTTCCCACTACACCACAGCCCTCGGCACAGTGTGTCCTACACCACCACTAACCTTCATTTCACCTTTTTTTTTCTCTTTTCCTGATGGATGCAAAGCTGCACAGGGACGGGACAGATCCACTCAAAAGCAGGAAGGGAACAGGGCTTGGGTTGGCAGTGCAGGGGCAAAAGAGAGAAAAGAGATGGCAGCTCCAGGCCACTCTCACTCTTCCACTTTCTTTACAAGTACCAAGAAACTAAGTGGCTGCAATAAAATCAGGAAGGATGCCCACCTGCCCTTAGTAGTAAGTATCCTCCCAAGCGGCCACTGAAGTCTTTTGGGAGAGATCTCTTTCTGGAAACAAGATCCACAGGAGTCTGTATGCTGGAGAAGGTGGAGCCCGACCTGAACGCAGAGAAGTTGACAGGCAAAAGGTATTTCCTGGAAGGTAAATGTATTTATTCATTCTACGGCCTTTCTACCTTCTGTTAAATTTATGAGCTTTTATGTTCTGTTATATTTTCAGCATTCAGCTCAAAAAACCACAGTCATGGCACAGAACGAAAAAATCCCATAAAGTCGAAAAGCATGAAGAGAGATTTAACTGCCTCCTCTTAATTTTTTTTCAGCTCTGGGATAAATCTTTGATGCAGGCTGAATGTCTCAGCTACTCTCCGGTAGGGGCAGAGGAAATGCACACCTGGAACACCTCCTGAAACTGCTCCACAGCTCCTGAGCTCTCACCACAGCCCAGTCCAAACACATTCCAAGCCCAGGGCTCAGAGATGGCAGAGATGCCCTGCCCAACCCACCAGGATCTCCACAGGCAACAGAAACAGGATTTCTCTGGAGCCTTTACGCTGCCTGTGCTGCTGCCACCCATAAATTCCCACGTGAGTTCTCTACCCAAACACATCAGCTCTGTCTGATCTGTCTTCAGTAGCTGCAAAATGCTGAGCTCTAATATATGGCAGCAAGAGGGTCTAAATCATTCCACTTTTGAGCTGTCACACACACACAAAGCTTTGGATGAGGCCAGGCCAGTCTGCCAAATAAAATCTGCTGCAAAATCTTCTCAAATTAGGAAGAAAAAAAAGCAAACAACCTACTTTATTTAGCTTTGGTTGTTCTTCTCCTCTCCCAAAACTGTGAGCTATGAATTTCCCCAGAACAGCCCATTAACACAATTTCTAACAACCAGTAACACCACTGGTAGCAGGCAGCTGTCACCACCGTGCCTGCTAAAGCTTTATAGACTGCTCACCAAAAAAAGCTGCAACAGTACCTGGGGGTTTGGTTTTGCATCAGAAGAATACAAGACTGGAACATAATTATTACACTTAGAAAAATGATAGAGGAGCTACCCAGCAGATATTTTATCTATGATCCCACCTGGTTTCCATCTGAAAGGAAATCAGCCAGCCTTAAGAAAGAGACTCCAGGATGGGTCAAAATAAACTGAATAGGAGAAAATGAAGCTCTGAAAATTAAGCTTTAGAAGTTTGAAATCTTCATCTATATGACCAAACTTCATCCTTCCTCACTGCCACAATTTTAGTCTAAGCAGCTGTGATAGGTGTAGCGACTCCTTCACCTGCACCTGAAGCCAAGCTCATTTTAAGAATATACATTTCTCTGGGGATTTTATATATGTAGAATAAAGTACCTAGGAATATACATATGACTTGGGTTGGAGGAGAAGCCAGAAAACAATGTCAATATTTCATTTTAATGTCACAAAGCAAAATTCTCTTTCAGGGAGCTTTTCAGTAACTCGATTCCTGCTCTTCAAGAGGAAGAAACTTGGAAAAGGAGTTTCAATTTCCAAAACTACATTCTTATCCTCCTCATCACCTGCACATGGAATCATTTCATTTGGTGGTGTTATACAGGAAATTCTGCTACCCTCATTTCTGAACAGAATCACTGAAATACTGATTAGCTGTAAGATTTTAAACTGAAAGCATGTTTTAAACAAGATGGACTATATGCAAGAGTAACCCAAAAGACTGGGTTTTTTTTGTTTTTCCTATTTTTTTATTTTTTTGTCTTCTCAGAAGAACCACTCAGATCTCTTGGTGCTGTGTACAGTCCAATTCAGCTCTTTTCTCACTGGCTGTGAATGAAGTTGGGCCAAGAGCATCTCAGGTGTACGGTGCTAACACAGCGAGGTCTTCACTGCTGTGCAGCAAATGGGAAGCAAAGTTTGAATGTTCCTGACTCTTCTAATGTCACCCAGCAATACAGATAATGGCATGAAATGCACAGTCCTCGAGGTTGGCAGAACAGATGGAGCCTTAACCTTTACGGGAGACTCTGGTTACACAGCTTCTGCATCTTAAATAATTTATAGGATCTGATCATATGGGAGCTTCAGCTGTGGAAACAGACGACGCTGAAACAAGATCTGATCCAATCTGTTCATTTGCCACTGTTCAAAACCTGGGTAAGGTGAACAGGTCGCCCTGCAGCCCACGGCACTTGGAGGCTTGGGATTTCCAGCCCCATACACTTGTTTATTCCTGTTTATTGCTTTCAACACAATCCAGCATCAGTTTGTGGAACACCACATTTGCTCTAGCTAATGAACTTTAATCAAATTTTGCTCTAAAACCAAGCAACTTTCCTCAAATTACAGTTCAGATGCACTGCAGATGAAGATGCAAGTTAGGCAATCACTGCACGTTATCAGATAAATATGTAAGTGAAAAATAGTAGCTTGCTCTTAAGGTCGAATATTTACAAATGGGTACAGTGGTTTTATGGGATTGAAATGGTAAACAGGACCTCAATTTTAGATACACTGAGAGGAAAATTTAGCCTGAGAGCAGCATTTGTGCTGACCCCTGGGGCAGGCAGTGCTGGCACAGGGACATTCCAGTGGCTGTGGACACAACACAGAGCAGACCAAACACATAAATGTGCACATTTGCACTTCCACAGAGCAACGGAGCAGGGAGAGGCAAGTGAGGAAGCAGCACAAGCACATTACCCAGGTCAGAAATACACACAACAACCCATTTTTAGCATGTCTTGTCAAACAGCTGGGGCAGTCTGAAAGCTCCCCAAAACCATTTAGGAGAAGAATATTAAAGCAAACCAGCCCCAGTTCAGATGACTTTAAAATTCCAGGCTAAATCCTGCTTTATAAAAGCTGATGCATGAACAGACCAAATATTGCTGCTCTGGGATGCACAACAAAGAGTGGGGCAGATGGTCAGAGGTGGCAGCAGCTTCACTCATCTGATTTTAATCCATCACCACAACCCTGTCAGAGTTTCAGTCACGTGTTTTTCACTTAACTCACTTGTTCGGTTCACACAAGGCATCCAGAAAAAGCCCACTGAACAAGATGTACAACTCATATTTACTATGCGACCCTGCCAGCATTCCTGCTTTTTTTAAACAAGATTGGGGAAATAAATTTGCTCTTAGCTGCGAGAACCTCTGCCAGCTTTTCCATCCTAACTGTGTTTTAATCGGATCAGCACTTAAACTTTTCAAAAAACAGTATTTAATGAAAACAAACAGATGTACAACTGCCGAACGTCACTGGGAGACTGTTAACATGTGTCATCACAGAGTTTTAATAGCAAAACTAAAAAAAAACAAAGATTGAGAGTTATGACAGGGAAATATGGTTGCTATAGGAGTGCAGCTTCCACAACAGTCCCAGCAGCGAGGAGCTCCCACACAGCCCGAGCAGTTGGCGTGCACACCTCAGCCCCCCAGCTCCCACAGCCCCTCCTGCCCTCCCACTGCTCACCCTCACAGCAGCTGCAGGGCAGGCCACTTCTCAGACTGCTGATTCAACAGAAAATCCTTCCAAATATAGGGGGAAAATATAGTTTCCTTCACATCAGGCTTCAAATCGACTCCTCCAGCAGCATGCTCCAACTTGAACACCTGAGGAGTGGGGATACGGGTGGAAACCTCTGCCCAGGGGAGGACACATCTCCCTGTGGCAGCAGTTCCACGCTGCAACCTCCTGCATAAATACACCCACCTGAACAGGTTCCCAGTCACCAGCCAAGGCAGCTTCTCCAGAGGAGAATTCCACTTCCAGCATGCTTCAAAATACCCACATCCACATTATGATCCCTATTTCTAAGAATAACACTGAATAAAATGGTTTCTCCCTCTACTTCCCACAGGAAAGCAAACAAAGAGCTCATCTAAACTTTCTTTCCTTTCTTAATGAAACTCTTATTGATTTTTCATCCTTGTGAATCATTGCCTTGGAGCAACTTCTTTTAGCCGCAGGTTCTCACATTTAATTTGTGTGTATGCTTAAGGGAAAGTTTATCAACAGAATCTCCAGAAAGATACTAAAAGGGTTTTATGAAAAAGTTATGAAATTTTACATATGGCATTTACCAGCCTACTTTAACAAGAACAACAACAACAAAAAAATCCAGAATAAAGCAAGACATTAACAATCAGCAGACTCCTGTGACATCCTATACCACCTCATGGAGCTGTCAGTGCACAAAGGATACAGAAGTCAGGCTGAATAAATTTGTGCTGATAAAGAGTAAAAATAAAAAAACACCACAACAGACATTCATTCAAATGTATGGATCTTCCACACGTTAACAGCTACCCAAAGATAAGGAGAACAGAACCTGTGTGTGTGTCCATAGGATAACAGGACAGTTTCTGGCACTAAAATGAATGTTTAGGTTGGGCATAAAGAAACTCCTAGGATTTAGTGAATAAACAAATGAAAAATCCATCAGTAAGTAATACATTAACATACAAGACAGCTTTGCCAATACCAAAGACATAAAAAGGAACAAATCTCTGATAATTTATTCTTAAGCTAAAATTTTCCAGCTGCTTCAATTGCTATTTACATGGGAAAACAACTAAAATGCTACAAACATTTTAGTTCTCATTCATGCAAAATGCACTCATTTTACTGGTCTAGGGAGGAAACAAATTTATGGGCACACAGGCAGCATCCAGGTTACAGTAATTCAAGTAACTATTAGTCAGATTTGTCTTTAAGGAAAGGAGATATCCTTTTGCATTGTGACTAATATTGTGTAAATGGTACTCTCCACAAGTAAAGTATTCGCTAGAATTAGTTTCACGAGACCTGAAAATAAGGATCTTTCACAAAGTATCTCGGCTTCTGGGGAACAAAAAAAAAGAAAACAAATCAGGCCCCATAAAACTTTTAGCAAAGAAGAAGTTGAATCATCTGTCACTTTATCAGTCCAACACGTGTTGTCCTTGAGAGGTAAAGCAAAAGGAAAGCTTGATGGAAACCTCTTCCCCATTCTCTCAAGTCTCTCTTTTCATTAAAGTATCAACTCACTAGTCCTTCCTAATGATGGTAACACAACTGTCCTTAACTACTTCCCAAATTACCTGATTAAGGAAGGAATTCAATAGTGTTTCCTAGGTCGTATCAATTAATACCCACCAGCAGAGATCTCTAACGGAGCCTGCAGAGCGCTGCCCACGCAGCCGGGAGCGAAGCAGAGCAGGGGGAGAGAAAGCCCTGCTGCTCCCAGGAATGACACTGACCAACAAACAGCCACTCACACTCCCAGCCTGGACTGTGCCAAGGCAAGAGACATCCTTGAACTGCACAGGAACAAGAGCAGGATGCAGCCAGATGAGATTACTTATGCAGGATGCTTATTCCACTGAAAGAGAAGTGGAAACACCAGCACCAGGAGCAAAAAGGGGATTTCACAGAGATAAACAGATTTGAAAAAAAATCATGTTTGATGCTCATGACAATTAGGTTTTCTACACCAAAAAGGTTTAAGAATTGTAAAAAGTTACTGGGATAAGAAAAGGTTAGGGAAATTTTTTAACTCTCACTAAACAGGCCATACCAAAACACTGAGATTAAACGAAAAAACATTTATAAAATCCTACATGAAACAAACATGAAAAGGTTGCTCAGCTGCAAGATAACTGAGTAATGTAACCTTTCAGAGCGGCAACAAAAAGCGATTAGACCATCCCTTGGATTGAAAATGATTGATCATGCTGCTGGTATTGGAATTGAAGTTGACTGTAATGCTTTTTATGTAATTGCTTTATTGAATGCTGCATAGCTTTATTTGGCAATATAGTCAGAACACTGTGAATTTTACCAGTTCTTTAGCTGCTGATACACCACAGACACACAGTTACAATACATTTATCCCAATGACACTGGATTAAATGGCACATACTAAGGTTGCCTCCTGACCTTTCAGTTAACGTCTACGGGGAATCTTCTGCCTGCAGAATCATCTAGTTGATTCGAGTACCAGCAGCTTTCCATCCTCTGCATCTGTTCGCTGGTTTATTCCATAAACTATATCAAAAAAAATTAAATCTGATTTGGGGCCCTGCGTGCTGTAATAATTAAATCATTCTGAGGACTTTGAAAGCTGGCTCATCCATTAAAAAAAAAAAAAAAACCAAAAAAAAAATCAATCAAGGACAAGTAAATCACAGTGAAGAAGATGAGTAAGTAAAACTTTTTTTTTTATATTGGAGCACATTAAAATATCTATGGGAAAAGCAGCAGGGGTGGGGAGTTGTTTGATTTTAACCTTTGTTTTCATCTAAAAGAACCAGCTTGAAAATTTAAATGTAACTGACTAGAATTACCTTTTCTCACCTGCTTTTCAATTTCTTTGATTTACTATCTCCTGGTATCACTCCCTGCTCTTTGAAGAGAGTCCTGGCAAAGGTCAGCAGTCAATTAGCCATCAATAAATACCCAACATGAGTGACAATTTCGGGCTGCCTGAGCTCCCAGTACTAAACCTAGCAACATGTTTGAAAGCTCATAACAAAAGGCATAAAGTACTTTGGAGTGCTCCGAACATAAATATAATGTTACCTTTAAAGCAGTAAGTATGAAAAATATCAAAGGAGGTATGTAATACCAAGTTTTATCATCTATTGCACACGTATATTGATTTAACTGAGACACGCTCACTTATCTACAAAGCAAAAAATTAGGTTTTAAGTACTGTACTTTGCAAGACCCTTAGGGCACAATAACATTACTGTCATCATTTACTCTGACTTCCCTGTCTCTCATTTGATCCGTCCCCAGTCTTTTCAAAACATTGCAGCTCTGTTTCTATTTCTGCCACCACGCTGGTGTCCTTGGCTGTATGGCAACACTGTAATTATACACGGGTGACATAAAACACAGGCCAAAATGAATGCATAAACACACACACACAGAGGCACCGACATCTAAGCAATATATTTAACACTCAGACACACGGGTTATTTTCCCAGTGCTGCGCACACAAGGATGTACTCGGGGTTTGGGGAAGGTTATTTTGCACAATTTCTCATATTTGAAATTGTTTGGGCACGGTCCTAAAAGCAAAATCATCTTGGCATTTTGCAGAGGAATGCAGAAGATAGAGGACTGATATTTCCTTAAGAGAAAAGTGGGATCAACAACAGTTAAAAGTTTGGATAAACCCTCAGAATCAGGTTCCTACAACTTCAAAAAGAATCCAAGCAAGCCTCCTGTTAAATGCAGACACAACCTCCAATCTGCAGAATAACAAATTTCACACTAACAATGTTTTAAATCGAGATAGAGCTATACAGGGCTTATGAAATATTTAATGCCAGTTGAAAAACAGATGTACTGAATTAGTTTAACTGAAAATACTAAAGTTTAGGTAAATTATTCTAGTGATAACACCATATGCATTTAACACACAGAGCTGCAAACAATTTACTGAAATTCATTTTTAGTTCTGCTTGGATACAGCATTATTTTATTAATACAACCAAGAATATTAAGGGAATGACAATAAAAACATGAGTGCTACCTTATGAGCACTATAGTTAATAACAGAACTTCTGGAAAGTTTCTGGTATTTAATCATTAAAGCCTCCTTTTAATCCTTGTCTGTAAAAACTCTAATTCTGTACCCCATCCAGACAGCTCCTTCAAAACTCTGCAGCTGATACACATCTAAATTTATTAAATGCATAGAAAATTAAAAGTATAGAAATAATTTTTTTTTGTATCCAGTGTCTCCACTGTGAAGATCTTTAATAGATAGAAGAAAAGGGCTTATCTTGCTTAGAAAAGATGGGTGATATAAACGTAATTAATGGGTCAAAAGATGTTAAAGATGTCACAAGTACTGAAGTTTTCCCTTCAACAGCTTCAAACCTGTGAAAGTTATGATTATAAATGTCACCATGTAGAGAAGTAAAACATGCCTCACATGTGGGTGGATATTATTACACTTGAAATTTGAAGGTCTTTGGATCTCAGGGGTGACAGAAAAAGACCCAAAGAACACCAAACAGTGAAAAATTTCAGGTGGTAACAAAATAAACACTAGATATCCCCTAGATTTAACCATATGGCTGGCACACCCAGTCACGTTTCATATTTCTGTTGACTTATTCAACGGGTCAATAAAGTCCTGATACAGACTTAAAGAAGTACCTACCTTGCATATTTAATTTTTAAGCATATTGAAAATATTATACTTTAAATGTCAGAATTTTTCAGGGAGTCATACAGTGTGAACTATTCTTGCAAATGAAGCGTAGGAACACTTTTAAAGCTGCTGTTGACTAAGCCAGGGAATACGAACCCTTCATTACCACTTAATTCTGCACAGGGTATAAACACAACCCCGAGCTCACAGTTACTCGGGTTGTGCTGGTGACATCAGCCCCTCCTCAAAGCTGAAAGTCTGACAGCACTGTTTTACAGAGACATGAAGAGCTTTTAAACATATTCTGGGGAAATAATACAAAATCCAAGCAGCAAATATATTGCTGAAGGTAACTAAGGGAGGCTGCCTGGTGCTGTCCCTGGGATCAGCTGGGTACCACGGCACGCACACTCGGCGAGGTGGGCTCCGCGTTGGAGGCGCAGGGCTGGCTCCTCTTTGAACATATGCCCTTTCAAGTGAAATTAATCACTCTCTTTATCACTCCTGCAGCATCTGGAGCCATAATCATTACCCAACTGCTGGGAAAGAAATGAAACCACTAATCGCACAGGGAGCAGGGCTTAGCGTTCAGAGCAGGAAAGTTTTTATTAAGTTCTCATTTGAAAAGTGATTTTTCATGGCTGGCCTTCCAGGACATGCCACACAAAAGCTGGATCTGCTTCAGCAACAGTCTACAACTCACCCCCAGCATACAGAACCAATGTATTTAGAACCACTATAATGAGGGTTTAACATGCTTTTCCAAACTTAGCTCTATAATCCTAAATAACTATTACACGCAAGTAACTACACTGAGACACATTCAACCATGAGCTTTTAAAGGTCTCTGGAAGAAGGAACTGCAGAATCCTACAAAGAGGTAGAGACCAGGCAGAGTCACCAAGAGCAGGGACCAGGCAGTGGCTCTGGAATCACAGCCTGCACTTGGACCTGTCTCTGCCTAGGCAAACTGAAGCTCCTACATCAAAACTCCAGTTTTAAGTGGTCATTCCATCATATCTATACCCTAGCTGAGGGTGATTGAATTAAACAATGTCAACACTACGGAAATAACCTGGATTACCATGAAATATCCCTTCTAACTTCTCTGTTTTGTGTTCCTGGCTTTTGCCATTCAAAGTTTTTGAAACTAAGAAAGAATACAAAGAAATTCTTTTTTATTTTTGAAAAAAAAAATTATGATGGCAGGACTATTCTCAAAAGTAGCAGAAAAGAAAAATCCAGGGAATAAGGGTATCAGAGGGCAGACTTCCCAAACCTCATGAAGAGTCCCTAGAAAGAGTCAGTAGCATTACATTCATATTGAGAACAACAATATGTATTTTAGGGATTTCTAATACAATTTTGTGTTATTTTCACCCATAATTGCACTCTACACAAGAGCTGAATGAGGAGGTGATTACTGCTATATACTGAAATCACTCAACTAAGCGGCGAAGTAAAACTCTTAAGATATACTTATTTAAAAAAAACCTGCAGGGTTCTGAACAAGGGCAGCAGAATAATTAAATCTAGTACTCCACTAAAACAGGCTGAAAATGTGATCATCCATTTTTAATGCTCTGCCTATATGTAACAACAGAAATCTTTCCAACAGCTGCATTCAATTAAAAAAATATTAACCCCAAGAAAAAACTACAAAAACATCCCCATCTGTTTTTCTTGCCACTCACTGTGCTTCTTTTGTGACTGAAATATGTACAACAATACAATCCAACAAAGTTGAATGAAAAGTGCCACAATTCCAATAATAAGCTATCTTTTTATTTTTTAAAATGAACAATTTAAAAGAAACCACTTTTGCAGATTTTCCCCTGTGACCCCTAGCTCTGTTCCCATAGTAACTATTGAGGAAAGAAAAGGATAAGAAGCCTAACAGACTTTTCCCAATACCAACAAAAAACACAAAAAAGCACCTTATTCTCAAAAACTATTATTCTCAAGAAATGAAGAGGGACATTAAAAGATTAGTGTGAATCTCCTGTGTAATCTAGTTTAAACCACCACCTACTGAACATCTGATGCTGGTTGACAATGTTTGTTAAAGCAGGCAGCCTTTTGTACAAGAACAGCTGAAATAGTTTCGCAAGCCCAACAATAACAAAATGACCAGGCACACGAGCTCCCCCCTGAAGGCAGCCAGCCCACAGCCAGGCTCAGCACTCGCCTCTGCCACGGAACTCACATTCCAACCACATCAGGTGTAATTTTAGCATTTATTTCAGGGTTACTTCAGTTCCTCCTCTGCTTGCCTTTTTAATTGGACTGGTACTCTGTGCTGCCTGTACTGCTTGCTGGAGTGCTTTTCTAGGAAAATATAATAACCAAGGATTCCTACTTTAAGCAGTGCCCACCAAGAACCTCCCTCTGCTGTCTACAGGTCCCTGCAGGAAACCAGAGCTAATAAACACACTGAGTTTTACAGACAAGGAAAACCAGCTCCAGTTTAAGTATTTCTGTATCTCTAACCAGCATCCCAAACTCCTCCAGGAGCTATTCCAACATCTCTGGTGCTGGCTGGCACTCTCTGTGCCACAGGTCCTTCAGCTGTGTCCCATACCCTGAGCTTGCAGCCCGCTGGGACAAGGACAGGACCCAGGTGGGTGTGCCATGGGCTGCTGTGGGGTTTATCCAACCCAGCAGCAGACCTCAAGCACCTGGAGCAAAGACCAGGCTGGAAAATGATGTTCCAGCATGAGAAAGCTTCTCCAGCTTTTATGGGCTCTTCTGCTGTACATTTGTCTGGTTTTCTGCTAAACTCTCCAGTATTTCCTATCTCCACCAACTCTGAAATTCCTCACCCACCAAAACACGAACTGAACAACCACTGCAAAGGGTTATAAATAAAGGCAACAAGTGCATCTCCACAATTCCAAGACAAGTTGGATTCAGCTGTTGAGAAAATAAGACCAGATGACAATACCAATATCAGAAGTGGAATAAGATGGGTGAAGTGAAGCAGCAGAGCCCTATGTAAAATTTTGAGATTCATGGAACAGAAGGGTGGAAATGTGGATAGGAAATGGCAAGGAACAAAGAAGAAAGAAAACCAAATATTTATCAATCTGAAACAGCTGCATTTCTGTCTGAGGAAACAAGAGATTAGCTTTGAGGCCACCCTTAAAGCTTCTCAAATATCAGTGACTAATATCAACCAGCATATTAAATTTTGTTCATAATTAAATTTTGCAAAACAACTTCCTTTGGATCTTCAAACGTTATTGTTTTTTAAAAATATTTTGTAGAAATAGAAGCATAATTTATGCTGCCTCATAAAATATTATTTGTAAATAATTATTTTAGACAAATTTAGAACTAAAGTATTATTTTTTATTTAAATCACTTTTTTAATGGCTACATAATGAAACTACACCAACATATTAAAAGCAACTAAATTGCTTCAAATGAAACTGCACACTACAAAATATTTTTTATAAAATGATTCTGAGATATTTTAAGCCAGACACTTCTAATTACAACTGCAAAATGTCAGTAGGTGAAATCTTAATTGAGATTTGACATAATTCTGAGGAGCAATGCTAAGGAAAGATTTCACTTGACCAACCAGTTCTAAGAAAATAATTTTACTCACGGGGGTCCAGAAGCTTGGTATCCTCAATTCATAAATACATTCGCAGCAATGACCAAGAGAGCGGTTTGGCTTAGGAACAGAGGCATAAACTGACCATGAACAAAGTTAAAGGTTACAGTAAGATTTATCATTTTAGAACAACTTTTCATTATCAGGTTTATGGCAATGTCCTGGTTAGTTTGGGAACAGAACTTAACAGGTGTTTTTTTAAAAACTACTAATTGCTTCTGCTGTCCATACTACAAGATTGCAATCTATAATCCAGGAGCATCACTTCCATTCCAGCCTCTTAGCATAGTGAAGATCCTTTGAATCATACAAAGTTTGATTAAATCAAGGCTAAATTTCCACTTGAAAGTTTCAGCGTTTAAAATTCCATCCACCAAGGCAGCGTAAGAACAACCCACATTTACCACACAATGAGAAGGTCGGAAGCATCAGTCAGATATAGCATAAACCTTCCAAACACCATGCAAATATCACTAAAAAGCCATTTGTGTTTCGTTCATGAGCTGTTGTCCTATCAAATAAAGGAACCAGGTAATTTAGGACAGATAATCACTCTTCATTTTGTTGAGCTTTCCAAAAAACTTCACTTGTTGCCGAGCTATTTTTGAGTCTCTTTTGAGCAGGTTTGAGCTCTACTGTCCTTTGAAGACCCAGACTCCTTTTAACATTTGGTGTACGTAGGTAAAAGCTTGTCTTTTAAGACATAAGGTCAAAGGCACTTCCAAACCAGCACTTGACCTTCCTGAAATTACAATCTTGAGAAAGGGCATTTTTTGGCGGCATTATCTGAGAACAGAGAACAAAAGACCTTTTTCATCGCACCAGGGCTGGCTCACCCACACTCACAGGTGGTTCAAAGGTTCCTCCACATTAGAAGTTGTTCTCTGAAAAGTTCATTTCGTCCCTTTTCCATTACGGATTGTTTCTGAAGAACAACTAAAGATCCAAACCCATTTGCTAACCCTATTTTAAGGATGACTTTCAAATAGGGGTAGTAACTCCAAATTCAAGTTTTTATATGTTCACCTCGGGCAGGAGTACTTATGGCTCACACACCTGGCTCCCAAAAGCCCACGAACTCCAGAGGTTTAATGGTTCCTTCCTCAGGTAAAAATCTCTCTGCTGTGATCAGAATCATTACAAACCCATTTCCCAGTCTGATACCTCACTTTCAGTGCTATTCCACTCATGTCAGGGAGCACGTCCCTGCTGGGCTAAATAGCCATCCTGATTCATTTTTTCTAAAGAAGGAAAACTCCCTGGGACACAACACCTGCGTTTCTGACAGTCCCCTTCTTCCCTTCCATAGTGGACAGAGGATTATTTCCATGACAGATAGCATTCTTACCATGATTAAAGAACCATTTTCCTAAAATCAGGGCTTTTTCATCCTACAAGAAACAATATTTTCTTTATTAAAAAATAAAATCACGTCATTGCTTTAGCTCTGAGAGCCTTTTATGGGCTACGTTCCTCATATTTTTCATTCTGTTTGTATTTTGGGGGAAACAGCACATGCCTGAGGTATAGTTTATGAAGGAGCTGAAGACACCAGCAGTGAAGGGAAGCCAGAAGCCCATCCATAAGCAGAGCAAGAATCTCTGGGAAGAGACACTTCAGCACCTTGTAATCCTAATTATCAGCTCCTCTCCTGTAAAGCACCTGAAATATTTCCTGTGTTGCACATATCGTACACTTAATTCTAACTTTGGAACTAAATTTTAGAGCTTGACAAAAAAAAAAAAAAAAAATAAAAAAAAAAAAAAAAAAAAAAAAAAAAAACCAACTAGAATTATGCTGTGGGCTCATGCGTATGTCAATATTCTATATACAGTTTTAAAAGCCTGGATGGCCATCACTAAAACATAGGCATACTGACATTGCAGAAATTCCAGGAATTCTTAGGACTACTCATGTGTTGGAGAAAATTAACGTGAAATATGCAAATTACTAATTGGCAACTGCATTAAATACTAATAATTTGCAACAATTTAGGTCCTATTGAATTTAGGAAGTGTGAGAAAATTATTCAGCTGTTTGATGCTGCTGAGTAATTTAGCTGATATGATTATTGCTTTCATGTTTACTGGCCACTAAATGAGTATCTGACAAGAAATATCTGGAAACCAGAAGATACAGTGTACAGATAATAATTTATAACTTCTAGAAGCCAAAAGCTCAAAATAAATGGTTTTAAGACAGGCCACAAATAAGCAACATGCAAGTGACAGCCCTCTGAATAGCTGAGGGAAGAGTATGTATAGAATTACCTCACACTGCCAAGTTCTCATGTTTTAGAACTACAGAGCCTGGGGTTTTTTGTAGATGCAGTGATTTCAGTGCCATTGTTTTCCCCTAGACCAAGACCACCAGGCCCAGCATGAAAATGTAAGAGTCTTCATTAGACAGTGTCAAGGATTTAGCTGAAAAAAAGTCTGTATTTTAAACTGCAGTGATGATATGATTTTTTTTTCCTTTTTTTTCAGCCCCATGCATATTAAGGATGCCTCCCTGGACTTCTGTGTGCTAGAAAAATTTATTTCAGTACATATAAATTCATTTTCATAAAGTCAGAGCTTCAGTAGCATAATCTTATTTAATTATGAAGCATGACATTTCAATAAGAAGTTGAATTTCTCTCCAGCAGGTAGGTAACTTGCCATGCTAACAACACACAATTCAAGATTTAAAAACAGTACAGAGCATCCCCTTTCCCATTATGGATTGTTCATTTCTCATCAGATTGTTTTATTAAAAAAAAAAAAAAAGTACAACAGCTGCAGGTTTTCTTTCTACTGGAATGGATCTGTTCAGTTTTTATTTTAAAAGTTACTTAATTTTAGTTTCACTGTGCTGTGCTTTTATTCATTTTTTATCATTTTGTATTGGGCACAAAAATCCTCAAGCTGTGGGATGATTTTTTAATAATTATTGCTATTATACAAACCACAGACCTCAACAGGTCAAGATCTCCATGATCTACATCCCAGAGTTATTTTATTATTGATATCTTGCCACAAGGGATTACATTAACCCTTCTACCTCTCCAGATCCACCTATTCTATTTGAGTCACCACCCCTCTCTTCCCAAAACACTTCCTTTTAATCTTCTGAAAGACACACCTTTGTGATTAATTATACCTGAAAAACCTTTTCAGGTCAGGTATGAAAATGCATACAAATCAAGCCACACCCTGACAGCAGACTGTCCTTAACTGTCCATTGTGTTATTTCTTAGGACAACTGCAAAAAAACAGGATTCAGGATTTGAAATGGTGCTGCTTCACTACTACTTCAGAGGAAGTAGGGGCTTCACAAATAATATTTTCTTTCTCAGCACAACAAAATGCTTTGGGTGAACATACTATGCATTTCAACCTAGAACTAAATCTCTGGGGGTTAGATGTAACTTTTATCTAACTTTCAACAAGAGACTTCAATTGGAAAAAAAGGGGGGGGTGGTAACGTTTACAAATATTGGAGAAAAATCTTTTTTCCTCAATCAGGACAATACACTTGGCTGAAGCTCACAAGTTATCTTCACTTGGAAAATGCATCACTCAAAGTTGTTTTCTACCTCATGTCACTCTATAAGCAGAGAAAGTACATCAAAATACTCAAGATTTGAAGTTTTTAAATTGACTCTTGAGAGCTCAGATATTTTTAATCCCCTGTGGGAGTCACAAGAACTGCCAATTTTCTTGTGCATCTGGAAGATGAACCTTTACAACAAGCCCATTGTGGGGCTTTCAGAGCATGGTGCCCACTCAAACCTAGGCATCAGATTTTCTTAGTTCTAAATACATCTGCCCCAGATGCCTTTGAAACATTGAAAACTCCTTATTTTCAGCTGGAATCACCAAGTCAAATTAAAGTTTTATGACTTCCTATGTACAGCCCTAAAGACTGACAGTACAACACGCTTTGGAACTGAAGAGAAGACAGACAGCACTGAAAGCTCTAATTTGTCTTAAGAAAACAACTCTATCTTTCAAAGCTTGTTCAAAAATCATGTAAATAACAGTGAATTGGAGAAAAGGGAGTTGTTGTTTATTTCCTCCTCATTTCACATGCTAGACAGTGTAAAAAAGAAACATCTTTAGAAATATAGTATCATACTGTACTTTACCAGCCCATCCCCAGCCTCCCACACCAGCAGCCAGGCAAGAAATTTGTGTTGATCCTATCAGGAGGGCAGGAGTTCTCCCAGAAAAATTGCTTCATTATTCCACTCATTCAGTCTATTACCTTCTACAGAAAGGTAATTAAAAAACAAATAACCAAAATACCAAAGAACCTCTCCAAAAAAAAAAGGGAGAGAAATTATTTTTCCATCACATTTAATCGCTCTGTTGCTCAGTCACAAAAGCCCAAACCTCAAAGGGATCCCGAGCAATGAAACCCTTGGCTCAGTTGGGTATTTTTGATTAAGCACTTTAAGTAAACATCTCCCAAATTTGCCAATATTTCCATTTCATTGAGCATTCTCTGTTGTTGTGTGTTGTGCTACAAAACAAGCACCCAACACATGATGTTTGGCTCTGTGCAGCTGTACCACCCCCCTCCTCTCCACCCGCTCCAGCACCAAGAGTCGTGGTGCTCCCAAAGAATCTTCACAGGTTTCCACACCTTGTGCACATTCAACCACTGCATGTATCCAACCTGGCAGAAATAATCCATCCAGTACCAATGGAATTATAAACTGATCAACCAAGAACATGGACTTCTGACTCAGTTCATCCTAAGAGATGCTGGTGTGCCCCTTGCATACAAAAATTAAAAGAAAATTATTAAATATTTCAAGGAAAGCAACATTAGGATGATGATCCAGTAAAAATACGCTCAGATGAAAAGCATTAAGGAGTCCAGAATTATGTTCTGGGTGCATAATTGAAACAGACTTGTAGATTACTAACGTCAAACACAGATTAACCCCTTCTATTTTCCAGATTAAAAAAAATAGATTAGAAAATATTATCAGAATTTTTTAATTTATTATTGAGCTAAAACAGAATGGAGAAAGGACAATCGCTCCATCCTTGAATTCAGCAAATATCTAGTAGAGAAGCCAACATATCTTTTTCCTACCTGTTTTCCAGACAAACTGGTGACCTCTCCTGGCTTCCAGATCAGCTGTTTGCAACATTAAGAAAACAAACAAAAGGAAGGGCTTCCCCAGGCTCTGCCATGCCCAATGAGGAGAAACCCAGTTCTGTTGTAGAAGCATAATTCAGATAATTCAGTCTCTTGTATTCTTTGGTCCTAGAATTAACGAAAAAAAAAAAAAAAAAGAGAAGGCTTGTCAAAATATTTAAACCACCAAGGCAACAGGCTAAGCCTGAGGGTAACCTGGTGGCCACTGTGTATTTCCCAGTCCCTGTGTGCCAGATTTGATGATAAGTCTGTTAGAGGTGCTTTCACTTGGAGAGGGAGAAAAGAAAATGAGGAGGGAAAGAGAGATGAAGGGCCAGCTCCCAGAGGACCTACAGTCCCATCCTACAAAGCCACTGTAAACACTTTTAGCAAGCTCTTAAGAAGAAATCTGCCAGTGCCAATGAATGGCAAGGGATCCAGTGGCAGTGTGTGGTGTGTCCCTTCTTTTCTCTATTTAGCTTTAGCAGAAATGTTATCATGATATAGGCAGACTAAACCAAAGTGAGAACGGATTCCATGTACAAAATTCAGCTCCAAATCCAGACCTCATGCCCTACATTTAAGATCCAGGCCTGGACGTGTTATAGCTCCAAACCCTGTGTAAACATGAGATACACAAGAGCAACATCAGAAATGCAGCAGGAAATTGGGGAAACAGGGATTGCTTATTAGCACATGATGGACCAGCTCGAAAGGGAAAACCAGACACTACACAGGCATTTCTATGGGATTTGGGACACTCATTCAAGTCCCTTTGGATCTTTGCACTCCAGATCAGCAACCAGTTACTCCAGAGAGGTCTCTCTGACTAAGGGATTTTAATTAAGCTCCCCAACACTTCAAACAAATACCAGAGGCACATTGTGAATGAGACAGAAGTGGATCAAGTCCTGCTGCTGCAGCAGTTTTAGACCATACAATTCATTAAAATAATCACTGAGTGGTGCTGGAAGCAAGGAGGAATGTTTCTCTGGGTCTCCCATACAAAGCAGGAGACCAACTCTCCTAAATTCCAGCTTTGGCAAACACCCACATTGTTTATATACTACAGAAAAGCGCCAAACAACAGAAATTAAGAAACTCACGCAACAAAATAAAATCTTAAAAATTCCAGTTCAGTCTAGTAATTCCAATCTCTGTGCCTCTCATTCCACAACAGGACCAACTAGACACTTAATAAGGCAGATTTTACATGAATTTCAAGATACTTTGGATTCATCCATATTCAGGTGGGAACAATTTAGAAATCTCAAAAAACGTTCATGGTACTTCCACATCAAACAAGTTTCTGATGTAAATTTACATATTAATTTTTCTGATGCAACAGCTTTTGTATTTATACCATGTATTTATACCATGCTTAAATTCTCCACATAGTTCTACTTATTAGTGATTAATCCTACTTCTATGGCTAAAAATGTCACATTTATATTTGCGTAAGGATGGAGATAACACCTGTCTTCAAGATTTGTCTTCACGGGCCTAATCTTGGTGATTTTCATTAAAATTATCAGTTATTAGAAGTTCAGTCCAGAAAATTCTATTACATTCCTAACCTTATGAAAAGCAACATTGTCATAGCATATAATACACAGCATCGTTCTTGATAAGAAACTGAAGATAAATCTGGAAATTGTACACACTGAATATACAGTAGAGCTTTTAATTTCAGGCTGTATTCAAATTACTTTGAAGCAGTTTCTATCATGATAAATTCATGCAATTACATTTAATCAGATATTGACTAACTATAGTGGGAGATACAATGTAATATCTGTTATCTGGTTTAGCTCATTCTTGCGTTTCAGATGAACGGCATCTCATGTACAACCCAAAAATCTGACCAAATGCAGCAACCTAAGCAAGGACCAGATTTATGCTTTGCTCATGTCTTCTGGGCTAATTTTATTCTGAATTCACATTTAATTCAGAATGCAAGCCAAGTCCCAACACCCAGGTAATGTAACACAGACCACAAGTGGCCTCGTAGGAAGCACACAAGCTCAGAAATCCTGAGCATCATTGAGAAATCTGATGCAGCACCAAAGTCCTGGGGTGTGGGGAAGAAGGGCCCTCAGGCATCAAGCAATTCAGGGGTTTTTGCTCATCAGGATGGCTGCTCACCTCACACAGAAGAGCTGAGGAGGAGTGACTTGCCCAGTGCCTTCAGCATCGCAGTCACCATCTACGACGGTCGGAAAACAGAGTCACTGACTTTCTGTCAAGGGAAAGAGAAGGAATTAGTGACACTGGCTCCAACACCATTCACACACAAAAACACAAAGCCAGGAAAGAAATTATTCAGATGCTCAGATTTCAGTACTGGAGGGGAGCCACACACCCAGCCCTGCACAGGCAGCACTCACTGGACTTGCAGGGCAGCTCTCCAGGGCCAGAAAATGCCATAAAAACAACACAACTTAAACAGGCAGGGGCGTGAAATGGGCGAATCCAAGGAAACCTCAGATAACAGCTGATAAAGATGCTGAGATTTTTAATGAAGCTACAGTAGAGCTCCATCATGAGCTGCTTTCTCAATGCACTGCCTTCATCTCAGCATTCAAAGGGTCAGCAAACAGCAGCACGTCCCTGGGAGGAGCAGCCTCCTGCCCAAAACAAGGGGTTCCACATGTGTTCATTCTTTGGGCAGGACTACAAAGATAACTGGCTGCTGCTCCCCATGGAACAGAGATTACATTAAGTCAGAAAAAACAGAAATAAATTAGACACCATGACATTGATTGTAATCTCCCCCACCCCAGCAGAGCTCAATAGATTCCACTGATTTACACCCCAGCAAAGCACAATAACAATTTGTCTGTGTATCTAGGTTTGTGTAACACAGTTTGGAACAGTAGCTGTTCTGCCCTGATACGATAAAAAATTATTGCACAGGCAACATATGCTATCTACAGAAACATGAATAAATTACATTATGAAGGCCACCAACACTTCACATCAAATTTAGTTACATGATATCTCAGCTCCCAAATGTGTCAGCATGGCTAGCTGTAAACTGGCAAATACAGACAAAAAAGGAGAAAAAAATCAAATTTACATTTTAAAAACTGATTTCATCGACACTAGTCATTAAATTGATGGAATTGCTTAAATATCATAAAACCATAACATGGTTTGGGTTGGAAGGGACCTTAAAGCTCATCTCATTCCAAACCCCTGCCACGGGCAGGGAGACCTACCACTATCCCAAAGTTGCTCCAAGCTCCATCCCACCTGGCCTTGGACACTTCCAGGGATGGGGCATCCACAGCTTCTCTGGGCAACCTGTGCCAGGGGCCTCACCACCTTCACATTAACATATTATTTCCTAAATATGTTCAAGATATGTGCTTTAGTCTGAAAAAATGTCTCACTCTTCCAAAATTATCTGGGTTTAGTCAATATCCTTTATAATCCAGGCCTGGCCAGTTAATAGTTTGCACTAATGGATTCTCTTGAAATTAAATAAGGAGGTGTTGTTTCGATATTTGGAGGATAAGTCACAAGCATCCGTGTCATTTTGTTAAGTTTGTAAGGAATCTTGTTTAGGAAAACAAGGATATCATGCATTAGCTATAATGGCTGGGAAGATACAGGCAGTCTTGAAAAAGCCACGTGCAAGTTTTCTAATGATCATAACAACGCATTTACATTTTCTAATCCACTGCTAATTCTCTTAATGACAGGATTGAATAAAACTAGTTTTGAAAAGCAAACTTATTTAGAAACTTGCATTTCTGCTGAAAGCATGGCATTCCAGTGACAAAATGCTAGAGATAAATAAACAGACATACAGCTGAAAAGTATCTTATTTCTGAAGTGATCAAAATTCAATTTAATTTTCAGCCTCAATGGAATATCCAGCAGCCAAATCCCAGTCTAATCCATGCTTAGCTAGGGAGGGGAAACAGTCTCTGGGAAACTTTTCCCATTTTCCAGCCATTGCTGAGCAGTCAGAGGCAGGTTGCTCAGTGACAGGCACTGTGCTAGTCCAAGACACATTAGAGGCCTCAAAATCATCCAACACTGAAAAATGAAAGACTCATGGCCTAATTTTGACTCTCCACTCTCACATAATACATTGTTAGAGCAGGGACCAGTGGCTGTTTGTCCAAGTTCCCACAGGACAAGGGGTTTTTCTTCAGTCCTTCCGCTCCATTTCTGTGGTTCAGCCTGGCTCTGCTCCAGCATGGATTTACAACGTATTTAATACTGAATTTAGAAAAAGATCAAGTTAAACTGATCCAAACCTGAGACATGATTTCAGCCTTGTCATACATCACTTCTATTCTCCCTGACTTCACCGGGAGTTGTGACCTTTCCCATCATGGGTAAATCTGACCTACTTTTTGTAGGTATGAGATGGGAATGCTGACAAGGACACCTGGGTAGCTCTCTCCATTTAAAACACACGATGCAATTAGAATAATCCCAAACACTTTAAATAGCAACAACAAAAAAGAGCCATTACAGAGGATACGTGTGGCTATAAATCATTTGCCAGGTGTCTAGCACAAAGATAAGCATCATTAATCATGAATAAATTTTCTTAATACAAATGTAAGCAGTAACTGTGCAACTGTTTGCCTATTACACACAAACCCCTTGCGTGTGATATTCCAAGATAATCTGGATGTTTATATCATACCCTTTATCCTCGGATAGAGTCTGGCTTGCCTGCTCAGAAAGCTGTTATCCAAAAAGCTAAGTCTATTCTGTCCTAAAGCAGCAGAACGCCTGGCTTGTAGCAGCAAAGGCTGATCACCACAGACAAGAACTGCTGACCATCCCTGCGGGAGAGATTTCCAAAAAACTCACTAATGCTAGTGCCACAGGCATGGAGTTTAACAAAATAAAACTGTTTAGACAGTCACATATGTCAAACCAGGAACAGGTATTCAAATGTAAGCACCTATGTGCCCAGTCTTTTATTTAATGATGAACATAGCTACACTAAACTTCCCCTACACTTCTATACCTAAAACAAACCCTGCAATTTTTCCCTTTACACATTTGGAGGGAGACAGTCTTCTGGTTAAAACAGAGGCACACACAAAGTTCATTTCACTTCCAACTCTGTCAGAAATTTCCTGTGCAAAAAGTCACCTAAGGTCATGCTCCAACACTAATACTCGATTCTGCAAACGCTCCCCGTGATTTCAGGAGAGTGACTTTGCATATATGAGAATGGTAGCTTGATTTTCTATACCTCTACTGCCTCACCTCCAAACCTTAACTGAGAATATTTGCTCTTCTTCCAGGAGCATTTAAGAAAATCCTGGATAAAACAGACAGAGTGAATGAGTGAGATTTATACATCAGGTTGGCAACTGCCTGACAGCATTTTTGTCCTAAGTGGTCACTTATTGGGAAGTCAAACATTAATCTCCACAGTTCTCTAGTAATTTGCTACAATAACGGTAAGGGTAAATAATGCCTGAAAAAGTATTCGGTATTCACACATCTTCGTAGGGAAGATAATTCCAAACAATGAGCAGACAGTGTAAACCAGCCTGCTTTGGGTGGGAGGAAGCCTGCACAACCTCCAAATCAACGAAGTTCAACAGACATTTCATGGTCCATCTTCAGATATAAACTACAACAACCTTCCTCAACTCTCCGTTGCTGGAAAGCTCAGTAAGTCAACACTATCATCACCAGTTATATTTGAAAGTTTGGGTGTTTTGGAGATGTTTATAGTCAAAATAGTAAGAATCTATTAATTATTTTCCCATTTTTCTTCTATTCAATCAGACCCAATTCTTGTTTCAAAGCTATAAAAGATCCTGGGAATTAAAAGCAAGGATATGAAACTACTGGAGTGCCAATGAATTGCTTCTTAACTTACATTGACTTGTTTGGGGTAAAAAACACGAATCCTAAGTTTTCCTGCTTCAGTCTCTGTACATCCTAAAAATGTAACAAAAGCAGGTTTGAATTTAGAAGCTTAATTATAAACTTAGCTAAGTGGATTATAATGAAAGATGTTCCAGCAAGGGAGCTCAGACTGATGCATTATGACTACATTAAAGAAAACACCAGAGAATAGACTTTCCATCAGTAGAACTACTTTAATTACAACAGTGCTGGAGCAGAACTGTTCTGTTAAACAATGCTGCTCTTCCTTCTCCTTCACTCTGAGTATTTCCAACGGACTCCATGGGAACACACTTGACTTTCAAGAATCTGAAGTGAATGGGATTTGCAGACTCTTCCGAGGAACCCGGTTCAGGAGATCATTTAAATACAGCAGAAACAAGACTTGCTTCATTTGCACACAAACATGGATGGTTTACACTCCCTCAGAAGGGCAGGAGACTTCCAAGTCAAGGATTCAGGAGTTTGTGCAAGGCACCATCCTGATAGGTCTGAGCTGTCCATGACACAGCCACCTCCAGCCCCCAGGCACACTGAGAGCAGAACAAAGATGCTCAACAACCAAGAGCTCCCCAACACCTCCCAGTACAAAGTGCATTCAGCGTGACCCAGTGTGCAAGTGCCCAAGGGAAACCCAAGCCCTGGGCTTCTCAATGGGATTTAACAGCCACGGACCTTTTGGTGCTTTTGGTGTTGTATCTTAGCACTCAAAGCAGGGTAATTTACCTTCACAAATGTTCTTCAAGCCATTATCATACCCCTTGCAGCAGGAACAAGTACAGAGCAATTAAGATCAAAATGCTCAAGATTGTCAATAGGCTTCTCTCGTGAACTCAGGCATTGATTTTTTTCTGAGCAGCAGAACACGGAAAGTGCCCAACAACTTTTAAGTAACCTTTTCAGGCTGCACTTTTATATATTTAATTAAATACAAAAAAAAAGGCTACAGAAACTCAAACCAAACATCTCAACAACACACTAACAGTCACCTTATAAACTCAGAGAGTCCCATTTTTAACCTACATAATTTGGGGGGGTTATTTTATATATTTATTATACACTACAGCTGAATGCCTCATGCCAGGCTTCTCAGCCAGCACAGCAGAACACAGCCTGGAACAAGCTCAGTGATTTCTTCACATTACAGCACATCCTTTCCGTAACAACAAAACTTTATAGCTTTGAGGGACAAAAAAGTTTATTTTTGTTTATTTTTCAATGGTTAGAGAAAAGTTTGAGTCTATTATCAATACACTGTTCTGCTGTAGCTTTTATCATTGGCAATGGATGAACTGAGGGTCCTTTGAAACTCAGCTATATCTAAGAATTGCTGTCACAGTTGCACAGATCTTGGATTACTGTTAAATTGCAATTAAACAAAGGCAAAGGGAGCTGGCACTACTTCCAACACCATTTCAGTAAATGGTATTGCAAGTTTTTGTTCAAAGAGGATTACTCTCACTTCACTGGCAAAGCACTGCATATAATGCACATTCAGCAGTATAATACCATTTGAAAACTAGTATTTGAAATTATTTTCCTTTAAAAGGCAAACCTGGAAATCAGACTCAGTAGAGAGCAAAGCCCCTACTTTAGCAGCAGGATCATTCACACGGAAAACAACAGAAAGGTTCAAAGTCACCAATTACAAGGCAGCAGAGTTTCAAAAAAAGAATAAACAACCTCATAACCTCTGCTGCTGGAACAACAGCAGATTTCCTGAGCATTCCCATTAAAGTGCTTTCAGTTCAGAAATTAAATTGCTTTACTGCAGTGATTTTCTTCTGCATTCTGATATTACTTTATATTATTTGACATTAGTACAGCATCACAGGCTGTAGGTCAGGGTTTTTTTCTCTCCTCACTGGAATATGGCCACCACGTAGAGTTTATCAATCTTAAACACAAGGTCAAAATAATACAATCAAGTACCACCAGGCATATGAGCTCAGCAAAGACTCAGGCTCTGCTTAGCAGGGAAGGACCATCTGCTTCCCTGCCACAGGACTGGCATAGCTGAAGCTTATCTCCAATTTAAATTGTTATATTCTACATTTCCACAAATCAACCAGAGCAACTGGGTGCATGCACACACCCAAACCACTGACCAAAGAAACAACTGCAAGTAGGCAGGAAAATCTTACAGTTTTAGCCTGTTAACCACTTCTGGGGAAAGTATGCGGGGTTCAATTTTGAACTTCTAAACGCTGGTGACTTTGGCTAAAATAGCCAGTCTTGTACACACAAAAATGCAGAGGCCACCTTCAATACTTCTTAAATGTCTAATTTTCCTTCTGCTGTAACACACACACACTAAGAAAAATTTATTTTCCACAAGATCTGTACCTCTATTTGTAGGCAGTCATTACTATTTTGCCATTTGCACTCCCTAGCTATAGCCCATACCCAAATGAGCTAATAAGAAGAGACACACACACACATCCACAAGATAGATCCCATTTCAAAAACCTCATTTCCAAAGTGCTGAAATAAACATTTATTCCAGTGCATCCTCTGCCATCAGCTGTTTATTTCAGTGCACCAAAGAATAAACTTGTGGGAAAGGAGAAAATAAAGAGCACAATGCATGGCAAACATTGAAGCACTCCAGGAAAACACAGGCTCTACAGAGTTCATCAAGCACTGACACTCTACCTCTTCATTTCCCATCAAACATCATCCATGAAGTCTTGTGATGAAGTCCCCTACAACCAAGGCTTCATCATTTCTACAGAATAAAATCCTGTATAAGTCAGGTCCCATGTCAAAATATGTACTTTAAATAATTATAGCTGGATTTGTCAAAACAAATGAATCAAAAATATTTTGTGATTCCTTAATACTGATTCATTGATCTTCCTTCTATTTAGTTTGCAACATTGATGATAAGTGGCCCAGGCAGACAGTGTAACAAAAGGGATAAGAAAACTATATTGCTTAAATAAAAAAAATAAAGATACAGTGAAGGCTAAAAACACATGGAAAGAAACTCCAAATATTGGTAAAGACCTCTAAAAATTGCTTCCTGAGCACACACACAGATGCCAATGTGCACACACTGCATTCTGAATTCAGCTTTTACTAATTGCCACACAAACTTCAAGTCACCACTCACAGTGCAGTGGTACAGGGCTTGTACTGAAAAGCAGCATCTACTTTTTAGGTGGAATTCGTTTTTAGAAATGCACAAGCTGCTCCTTTTACCAAACTTCCTCACGCTGCCAAGTGAGGGACTCCAGGGGAGGTCTCCAGACTTCCTTTCCCTGCCATGGCAGTACCCAGGAAGAATGTGCCTCTCCAGAAGATGCACACAGCAACCAAGTGCCACACCAGCACATGCCATCACGTCCTCCAGAGTGGGAAAAACACCAGGCACGCACTCCAGCTCAGAACCTGGCACTGGGATGTGGGCCTGAAACTCAGGCATTCCCCGGCACTTGGCAAGAGCCACAGAACCAGGTGTAAAAATGTGGTTTTTCATACCAAAAACCATTCATAATACCTGCATATTTATTTAAAAGTGAACTTGGTTTCAACCCAAGATTAACTATGCATGGCAGCGACAAAAACTCCTAATTGCCACACAGGCAGGTAGAAAGAATGACAATACCCTTTAAAGCAGCTGGAGCAACCAGCTGAGTAAAACCATAGATCTAATCAAGAATTCTGTGATTCTGTTACTTTTTCCATTCCCATTTCTTTTCCCCTGTTGCTGGCTATAGTCCCTCACTCTATTTTATCACATTGGAAAGCCTAATCTCTTTAGGGTGAAAAATGTATTTGCCCTGAACACAAAATAATATGATTCACACAGGGGGCCCTGACACTGTTGCAGTGTTCATACAAAAAATAATCATAATTATATGAACTGCTAAAAGACCTCATTGTAATATTATTTAAGCAAGGTCAATTGCCCGTGCAGGTTGTTCTTACCGGAGTTCACGTTACATCACTGGTCCCATCATCCTGACCTTCCCTGCTGTCATCCCCATCACAGTTCAATTAACAGAGGAGTCCTGCAGTGGCTTGATGAGCATCTGCTGCCTCTACCCGGCTGTAATTCAATAAGGATACGCCATAGGAAGAGATAATGAGAAGCCAACCCAGTTGTTCTGTCTCCCTCCAGGAGAGCAGATGAGTTTGGTTTATGGGAAAGAGCATGACCTCTGAAAATTATCAGTTAATTTTATATTTCAGAGCTTCAACATGCAACCTAAAGTGCTGTCTGGTTTCTCTGGTGGTGCTGCCCACAAGGATCCAGAACCATTTTTCCTAATGAGTCGCTGATTAACAACCCTTCCCACACCAAAAGGATTCATCTTTTCGAATTTTCTCTCTGCCAGTTCCACCAAAGTAATGGTTTCTATTCATGCATTCAGCAGTGGTTGGTCTGAATTAAAAGATTAAACACCTGAGCTCAGAAAACGGGCCAAAACTACTACTGAAGTAATTCAGGCAGAATGAAATCCACACACACATCAAACCTAGATGAAACACTTCCACAAAACCAAAATCTCCTACATTGCAGATAGTGTCAGCCTGGGTCTTCTCTCCCTGCCCCACAGAACACTCTCCTCACTGGTGCCCAAATTTTGTTTCTCCCTCCATTTCCTTCTGCACCTTTCTAGCAGAGACTTCCCTTAACTTCCACCTATCCTCTAACTCTCTCCTGTTGCTTTAGGAACACCTGTTCCATCAGTGAAAACTCAGAGAAGGGATCTACAGTCCCTTCATCTCCTACTCCACCGCTGGATGTCACAGGGACTGTGTCTGAGGGATATGGCTCTGTGTGGATTTATTTTTGTCTCATGATTGTAGTGTCCTTATGGGTTTTGCAGCTTTATTTCAACAATCTTATTCACTGAAATAAGATATTAACCTAACTTCAGATACAATTTTCTATTTTATGTCTCCTTAATATCATTAAGGCACAGATTTACTGAAGATGATAGGCATGAGAGGAGAAAAAAGGAAGATACATTTCCTCCCTGAGTTCTGCAAGGTGATCAGTGAACCATAGTGAATTTACACAGCTGCCCATTCCCACAGCTCCACATTCATGGCTTCATTTCACTCAAGATCAGCTTCATTTGAGCCAGGTCCTTTTTCATCACACAATTACCTGCATTGCCCCAAAGATTGCTTGCTGCTCTGACCACTCTTTTCTATGAGAACAGTCATCAGGGCAGTTCATTCCTCACTCATAGGACAAGACAGGTTGGCATGTCCCTACTTCAGTCCAACTTTCTGCTCAAAGTAGAGCCAGACAGCTGTGAATCACACAAGATATTCCACATTGTCCCAATTTTTTTTAATTTTACTTCTGTTCCCACCAGAGAGCTCAGTCTGCCAAGCTCACACAAAGTGACTTGAGATCTGAAGTTGTGGTTCACCTCGTCCAAGTTCCACAACCAGGACTTTCCCCCATTCTCTTTTCTCCATTCAGTTCCGCCATCTCTTTACTCACCAGTTCCATCACCTGCTGCACCTCTCCACCTGGGTACCTTGTGCTTAATCCTCAGACCCTTCCTTATCCTTTGCCCCTAATTCTCTCCCATACTAAACTAGTTGATTTCTTCCAAAAGGCAACAGATAAAATTGTATTACATCTACCACCTTTTCTCAGCTTGGTTTCTTTACCCCTTTTCTCACCCTACAGTATTTTGTTCCTTCTCCTAACCAGCTCTTTGTTCACTTGCATTTCCCTTCTATTTTCTGATTCCCTGGGGGTCATTTTCATGACTCTCACATATTCTTCTCTATTGTTTTTTGCTTTTTCCTTTGTTCCCCCCTTGGAGAAGCTTGGAGAGGAAACACTAGACACACTACAGTATATCCAAAAGAGGATACTATAACAATTTTAGAGTTACAAATAATCAGCATTTAAGAAATGCTAGAATTAACGTTGCCTTGCAGGAATGTATTAAGATAGTCAGGTTTTGTGATTATATCTATTTTTACCATATTACTAAAGTCTATATTAAAATGCAATTTAAATCTATCTTTGACTTCTTTTGCTTTTATCTATTCATCACACTTGCTTTCAGCCCTCTCTTAAAGCCTTACTCATACTTGTCTTTGAAACAGACGGAAAGTACCTGTAAATCCAATAACTGCAATTACAGAAAATGTTATTTACTTCACTCTTAGAAATTATGTGCACCATTTTTTTTAAAAAAAGGATTTTTATTTAAATACATTAGGTTAAACAACTCAAAATTTGATAACCACAGTATGGACTAGCTTCCATCTGGTTAAAGAGAAAATAGACACGGCCTATGCAACAAATGCCACCAGAGGAGTCAGTCATGTTCACTGGCCGCTTTTGATTTAAAGCTGCATCTCAGCATTAATAGCAAAGCAAAACAGATATATAATATATATATAACAACATATACAGTCAGTCATACAGGGCACACCTGTAAGCTGCAAGCAAGGAATATAGAGCACTGTTTCAGGAGAAGGATGGAAAACAACTCAAGTGCCATGGGGTAAATACAGAGGTATTTTAGGAACACAGCAGTAGGAGGAGGCTGCCCAAATTCCTCAATTCCAATCATCATACTTAACTTGCATTTTGTCCACTTAAGTTTGGGATGGTTACAGTAGAAAACATACAAAAACGTATTGGTCATACTAGCCAAGGTAAACTTATCAGACTTTTGCAAATTAATATATTTCCCTGCTCATTTTTTCCACTTCTCCCAATTAGCTGAATCAATAAGTCAATCAATGCATAAAGCCTTCTGTAAAAGCACACCCAGATGGATGTTTACCAGACTTCAGCCTTCTTTTCCATGTGTTTCAGAATTTAAATAAAAATTGAGCCAACCTTCAGGAGAAATCAGTGCTGGCAGAAGATCTCTTCGCGGGTTCACACTAAGAGAGATTAGCAGCTTCTGCAGTGAAAAAGCTGTGCTTAAACCTGAATAAAATCTTCTTGCTAACTGAAAGTATTTAGGACTTCTTTTACAAATACTCTCGGTATGAAAACCTGCATGCACTCCCAGAGGCTTGTATTCCACGTTATTTGAACTATTTTACATTCCTCCAGCATTTTCTTCCTTCAGAAAGATGGGAATCTGAACTAAATACAGGACTTGATGGCAGCAGTAATCCAATATATCTGATTACATAAACAAATCTAAAATTAAATTAGAACTTAAATGGCAGAAATAAATATATTGCAAGCCCTGGGCATTTCTTTAAAAATTGGCCTACCAGGCAATATTTTGCAGAGTTAGTACAAGAGCTGGGTCATAATTCTATGGATATTTTTTTCTTTACGTGGTAAAACTAGAGGGGAACTGGGTTACTACTAGAGTTAAAACTCCATTTACTATGTAATTTTTACTCGGTACATGACTCCTTTTCTAAAGGACTGCAATTGCTCTGAGTTATACAAAAAGATTGATCCGTATAAAGTGGAAAATGTCTCCTGTCCTACTTTCAAGAGTAGGATTTTGTCATGCCAGCAATTGTTTCATAGGATCATTCCAACTCTAAGATAAAGGAAAAGAAAACTGAGAATTTTTTGTCCTGTGGGAAGAATTTCCTCTGAATTACAGGAAAACAGACATTTGCAAATATAAATACGCTTAAAAATCATGGGCTCTGCTTTTCCTCTGTTAGTTTTCCTGCTAAACAAATTTAGCAGTGATTTGGATTTGGTGTTAATGAACGCCGAAAGCAACTTGGCATTCCCTTGCCAAGGACCTCTGTAAACTGCAGTTCAGCAAAACAAGACAATCTTCTTATCGTGTGTAAGAGCTCAATTAAATCATCATTTTAATGTAATCCTATTTAGTGGCTCTCACATTTTCTGTCCTGATGCTAGTGATGTTAATGGCTAAAAAAAACCAAGGAAAGCCAATACACAGAGGTGAAAGGGAATAACAGAAGAAAATGCCGCTTCTGTTTCACTCAAGATCATTTGATGGGGGAAGAGAACAAAAAAGCAAACCAGAACTGAAGAACCCCAAACTCAGAAATGTGGAAACACCTTGCACAGAACATAAAATCCAACAGTTTTCCTGGACCCCAATCCAATCTTTCAGACATAATACAACTGTGAGTTGAGAAAAACTGCTCCAACCAAAGACTTCCAAGCAATTTTCCAAAGTTTGCCTCCTTCAACCCGCAATACTTACTTAGAGGTCAACACCTTGCTACGGAAATCAATGATTATTAGAACAAACATTCAAAAAACCTCACAAGAGGGCACAAGAACACCCCTGAACAAACACAGCTCTTTATGCAGAAGCGACTAATCTCCCAGAGTACTATGTAAATTGGCTAAGCTTAAAAGTTGCATTTAAAATTATCCTCAATATCCATTACAAAAGAGAGGTACCTACCCACTGATAAATTAGCAATTGTAATAAGGGACTGTAAGGCTAAGGGTAAATTGATTGTTGTTCCTAATTTTCCCTTTATTTTAATCCAAAACTCTCCAAATTGCAAGAAATAAAAGTACAGGCAAGAGGGTGAGCAAAAAGCTTTTGACTGCATATAAAACATCTAAAAATAGTGCTACAGTATATTTCCATATGCTGGAAGCAGCAGTGAATATCATCTATATAAATCTATTCCTAGCAGAGGTTTTCAGCAGCATCCAAGACTTGAGAATCAATTGTAAATTTGTATTTTAGATTAATCAATAAGAAAAAGCACAAGACACACTTTAAACAATACGCAGCATTTAGCAGGCAGATACAGCTATGCATAACCTCATACAAAATAGATAGAGACATTATTACAAGCCATATATTTTTAATCTTAAGGAATTTATTTGGGAAGACCTTAAGAAACTGCTTTTAGCAAATCACTTGACGAGGTTTGTGAGTGATGTAAGACACTGCCAAGGCTGTGGGTGCAGAAGGCACACGGGGGATCTGGCTGGTGCCGGTGGCTCCGTGGGCAAGGCTGGAACCCACACACACAGAAGGGAGGGCTTCCCACAGATCCCTGGGATGTGCCAACACCTCCAGCAGCCAAAGAGCTGCACTGGAATATCAATGCATACCCTACCTTCAGATGAACGAGCTGCCAGCACCAGGGAGAAAAAAGGCAGGTTCATAACTACACAGAACATACAGAAGCTGCAGATTCCTTTGCCAAGCCCACCTTGAGAGAAGGTCACCTCACCAAAGCCATGAGGACTCTCCAAGCTCAGATCAATGCTGTCAGACTCACTGAAGCAGCTGCCACTCTCAACACTCGATAGTCCACAAATCCCACAGGAACAAGTGACAGATGTCACATCTCCCAAGAGTGAAAGGATGATAGTATATACTCAGGAACTGATGGCCAGCTCAGAGGTGTTTCTCTTCTTTGCTGGCAAGATTGATGTCTCGTGTGTCAAGAGGAGAACAGCACTTAATCCATGAGGGAACATCATACAGACACTGATAGACTATCCTAAACCAACAAGAGAAAGAAAAAAGGAGTTTTTCTCCTTCTCTATTTCTGGATTAGGCCAATTACTATCAGATATTTAAATTATGACCCTGGGAAATTACTCCATCTCAAACAAAACTTGTACCAGCATCAGAACTAGGTTGAGCAAAACCATCTCATTCTGATGCCAGTTTGCCAGATTGCTGAAGTAGTACACCAGGATCAGGGAACCACCCAGACCCCAGGACAGGACAGCAGCAGTGCTCCAGGCAAGGCGAGATCTTTGGGTCAGAGGCAGCAGGACTCTGACCCCTGTAAGGTGCATCACTTGAGATGAAACCTCTCGAGGCCCCTCAGGGGTGGAAGTGCCAGTAAATAGTCATGCACCAGCTCCACTAAATCTCCTTAACATTTACCTGCAGAGTTTTGTTATCTCTTGGCAGCCTAACACAATCTTGCCATGCCATGCACACTCCACTAGCAAATAGTGAACCTTAACATTATCAGTGATTTGCGACAGAACAAATGTTTCCATTTTTGTGGCATTTCAGTGGACACTTTATGCACCCAAACTGAAATACAGACACTGGAACACAGGGAAAACAGTCCTCATTTCCTCACTTCACACATTTGCTGTATTAAATACCGTTTATTAATGCAAAACAACTTGCAGAGAGAAATAAGTCAAAAGTACTGACTTTCCCTTTTTTCTCACATAGCATTTCTCATCAGAGAAGAAGTAGGAATTGTTCTCACAGCTAAAAATAAACATATTATTCTATGAAAACAGGTTAATTAGGAATGAAGTTACAGCAGTATAATTCTCTCTGCTTTTGTACATATACCCTTCTCTAAGCACCCTCATGCAAGTCTATACCTTAACAGCTCTCCAAACACACCCACCAGAATCTGCTCAACATCCATGCTTGTTTCCATTCTAATACAGAGACGTTGCTGTCAATTCAAAATCCATCCAAAGGTTGTTTGCTACTGTTTAATGAACTTCTGAACAAACAGATATCTGTTTTCCTCCAAAATCTGTAATTTTACTTTCTCTAATAAATACTGACACCATTTAAGGAGATCACCGTGCACATCCAGTCTCACTTCCTGCATTAAACAGACAAAAGACCCATCCTGAAAATACCTGTATCCAGGCCAAAACTTTTACTGAAGCTATGATATGTACTTTAAAAATGGATATCACCTTGCTTTGAAAGTGTTAAGAGTTGGGAAATAAGAAATTGTGTATTTATGTAAATTCTTCTTGCAGTTAAGCACCATTTATAGCTATAAATTTGAATTTTAAAGTACCAAATTAACAAACAAACAGGTATGTAAGCAGTGAACCCTGTCTCTTCTGTACCTTTCCATTCCAATACAGCAGCACGAGTCTGACTGATGGAAAAAAATGACTGGGCGGGAAAAGAAATCATTTTAACCTTTTTAGCAATACCCTCAAATGTGACCAGTGATTTCAGGTGCCCCTTACAGGACACAGCAAATGGGCTGGGATTGCAGAAAGCAGCTGATGAGAAGCTCCAAAAGCCAGACTCTTTTACAGGCATCTTAGAGAAATGAAAAAGAAATGTATCCAAAATTATTCACATTACATACACCATTGCAAGCTCTCTTCTGATTGCCTTAGGGGGGTTAGAACAGCAGCCTGTGAAAAATAAGCGTCCATCAGGCTCCTTGTGATTTCCAGACACGCTCAAAAAAAGGGTTATGCTTATATATAATCCTGACATGCCAAGTGTTATTTGGGGATTTAAAAAGACATTGTAAGGATCCTAATAAAAGCTATTATATATTGCTATAGGATATGAAAAATATTAAGATAGATTAAAAATGTTTTAAAAAACCCAGCTTGTGCAAGAGTCTAAGCTTTTGTAAAGAAGTGACTCCCTTCTGAAAGGATCCAGTTCAAAAAGTCTGCACTAGAGGAAAGAGAGGCTGAAGAGGAAGGAGAAAAAAACATACAAAAAATCATGTCTAGACAAATCTGGTGCATACACTTCTTAATTAGTGTAGTATATATGAATTTTTCATGATGAAAAATTCGATTTCTTTTAAAAAAGAAAATCAGTATGAATTTAAAGCTCTCTCTAAATCTTTCTTTAAAAGACTACAAGGAGCACTAGATAAACCCTGTATCAAAGGAATTTATGCCATTTGGTGTAAGTATTACAATACTGGACCTGAGTCTGCCATCACTGAACTCAAATGAAATTTGTTAGCAACTTAATCCACTTCAGAAAAAATCTCCGTGGTTAAAACTTGTTTTACTTTATTTCCAGAAGGAAAACTGCCTTTCTAGATAAAGCCCTGGACCATGCAAAGTATGCAGATGAGCAGTCATATACATAAAATACACTCATTAGTGTACTTACTGAATGTGTTTATTAATAACCCCATTTCCCACAGCCTCTTAGAAATACCATAGCAAGAAAACACATATGTATTGCAGCAAAGTGAAAAGATGGAAGAAAAAAATCCATCACAAATCAAGTTCACTCCTTTGTTTAGCATGACTCCTCAGTGCTTCAGTGCCTCAAACAGAAAAGTGCCCTCTTATATCTCAAGTTGGGTTTCTGATGCAAAACAAAATAATAAAAAAATTATCAAAATGAAATCTGAACTGTAGCTACCACTTCTCCTTGCTAAAAGTTATGGTCTCATTTTAAAAGCAATTAACTCAAGTATGATCCCATCAGAGAGAAAAATGTAAATCTTTATTTCCTTTATGGTTTTACCTAATTAAGAGGGTGTCTCATGGATGTACTGAAGCCTGGATTTGTATGGATGCTCCCTAGACACTTCCCTCCAGTTTCCAACACCACCTGAGCTGTTTCATCAGCTCACCAATGCTTCCAAGTCCTTCTCACACCCCCCACTCTCCACACAGGTAGCAGCAATAGAAGGGATGCCCACCACACACAGGATGCTGCAGCCCTCCCACCCGTGGGAGCACTCAGTCTGTGTCTGCTCCAGGCAGACACCAGCTCCTGTTCCACACACAGAAATGTAATTGCCTTGGACACACCTCCCACCATGAAATTTGGTTCTGACCGTGCAGCAGAACTGAGGCACGCACAGTCCAGGCTAAAAATAAAATTTAATAATACATTACACACAAGCTCATAATCAATTAGCATATATAATTTGGCAACACATTCTATATTATTTGATACAAAATTGATTGTCTGCAACTGGCAAGGTACAAGACCTACAATTAAAATTAATCACGCCTACTACAACAGGAAAAAAAATCCCTCCATAAATATTCCTCTTACAGTGCACCACTACTTTGTTTTCTTTTCCTTAAGGACCAGAGCTATACATTGTGGCATTATATCAGAATCTCCTTTATCTCAGAAGAGGAAGTTTTGTGTCTTTCATGGTGGCAACATAAAATCTGCAGACATCACCTTGAATGCATCCTAAGGGATGCTCAGAAAGCCAACCGAAAATTGAAGGGACCTCAACACATCTTAATGCTTTAAAAGGGCACAGTGTGGGGAGAGGGGGAAAATCACCTGGTGTTTTGCATTAAAACATCCAGTACAGAACTGCAACACAGGACTATGGCAATGAACCCTGAATGAGCACCCAGGCCAAGGTCCAGAGCCCCACAGAACCACATGGGCACAGATGGTTTGAAGTAACATCCACTTCTGGATCTGCTGGTGCAGGTGAAGCTCGACTGAGAAAAACCAACCCTGGGTACTGCTGGGGCACTGAGGGAGGCAGCAGCAAGAGCCCTGTCCTTGGACACCTGCAGTTATGGGATGGATGGTGGAGCTCCCCAAGCTGTCACCTGGATGCCCTGGAGCCTCCTCGCTAAAGGGACTGCCTGGATCCTGCTGCCACCCCAGAGCAGGAGCTGCGTGTGAGAGCCAAACCCAGGTTTTGTCTCAGCCCTGAGTGGCACTCCTGGAGTGCCCGAGCTCTGCAGCTGCTCTCCCGCGCGGCCGCACCAAATCGCTTCCCCTTTCTCCTCACAGCAGTTAAGCAGCACACAGAGAATTGAATCATAAGGGTAGACAAACAACGCATCACACACCGCAGCGCTAGGAAATCTTCCTACCTCTTGAAAGAATCTTACTGCTGAAGCCTTAATTTGAGAGAATTGAAAGCCTCATAACAATTTACGTTGGATTAAGGTTCCTGCCCAGTTAAAATGCCAATACTGACAGTCCTAGATGAGTTCCCATCTTATGAACAACCATCAGCCACGTGCTTGCAGGCAACATGCCAGAGCACACTGCACTTTATCTGCCTTCCCTCACTGTAGATTATGTTCCTCAAGGGATGCAAAATCTCACAATCCAACTACACCAGCTGAGAACTACACTAAATATTCCAAGCGCCTCCAGTAGCTGATGGGCACCTCCACTCCTCTCAAAGTCTATGAGCACACCAGTTTCTTCAACTTGTGGGTGACACGCATAGGGAAAATTAGCATCTCTCTGGAGTCATTCTTGAGACAGCCAGATAAGCCGCTGGCCATCTTCCCATCAGCCACCCCAACCAATTGCTGGAAGGCCACTGGCTCACATCAGCTGTAGCAGGCATCCTTCAGTCTCATCCATCCTCCCAAGTTCATAGAAACATTCTTCCAACTTTTGAGAGTCCATAACCTTGGTGTGAGATGCCATTCTCCATGAAGGAAGAGTCCCCCTGCTCCCTGAGCAATGAGCCATCCCTTGCAGCAGGATTTGCCCATCACCACTCCATCAGCAGCCTCAGGCAGGGAACGAGGTGTCAGGCTGACACTAGAAAAGGTTTCGTGCTTAATGGTCACATTTGAAATGTGTCACAAAGGAAAAATATCAAACTGTACCTGAAATTTTAGTCTGTCTTTAGCTGCAGATTCCTTTCACAGCATCTTGGTACCTACCCGGTGCGAAGATGAATTCAGCAGCACTTCTGCCCTGCAGAGTTCTATTACCAAACCAATCCTTTCCCACCACCATCCTGTCATGCACCAGGTCCAATCTGGAGACCAGGACACGGGGTAGTGTTGGGGCTGAGCAGCTGATGCTTCTTTCCTGGGTATGGAGCTGCTCAGAACAGTTCTGGCTTTTATCTCCACTGCCTCTCTCTGATCAAAGCAAGGCTCTTCATCCTCACCTGAGCCTGCTGCCGAGACAGCTGTGCCAATTAGGAATAACTCCCATCCCCCATTTGCAGAGCTGGATTACACAAATGCAAATGTTACACAAGAACAGCCTCTTCTCACACACTCTCACAAATGTAGGTATCTCTCCTTTCCCTTCTAGCCTTCTTAATTTCCATTTCATTTTTAATTTGCATACTCCTTCCAGCCTGGTTTTAGCCCATTTACCACACTACAAATGATTTATAAAGCTTAACAGCAATCATGTATCATTGTCGACATACATATGTTTGACTAGACTCACAGCACAGAGCTTGTTTTAGCTACTCAAAAACTATTTGCTATATAACAACACAGATGATTCACTTGATATCAGGTTTTCTGATAGTGTATTTTCTGCACTGAGAGCAAGGAACCACAGGACAAATCTGAAGGAAGAGCTGGCCACTTTCAGTGATAAATCACTGCTTCTCCTTCTTGCAGAAGCCCTGACGGCATTTCATGTCCAATCTCTGTGACACCTCTCAGATGTTCTGTCTGAGAAAGCCCTGATGGGCAGAACCTGTCCTCAAGAGTTCTCACCATGTCCTCCTCTCTATAACTAAGCAGTATAGACCATCTAAATGGGCCCAGCCAAACTATGACACAAGTTTGCCAACAA
Organism: Daphoenositta chrysoptera; assembly: GCA_013397915.1. Lineage (NCBI taxonomy): Eukaryota > Metazoa > Chordata > Aves > Passeriformes > Daphoenositta > Daphoenositta chrysoptera. Next base: position 1,427,553 of record VZRO01002834.1, on the reverse strand, counting down.
CAATCAGTTAGTCCTTGAGGAGACCCAGGCTGCTGCTGGGATAAAATTCCACTTCTGAAAATCAGCGTCGCTGGGGAACATATTCATTTGTCTGAGTTGTGTTGTATCCTGAAGCCTTAACATTTCTCATTTCAAGTTATCAGAGCTGTGGAGAGCCCACGAAACATCAAGAGCCATCACCTGCGCTCCTGCAATTCACATGTGTTATCACCTATCACTCCTCAGCACGGAGCAACTATCTCCTGTGACCTTGAAGTTACCTCTTCCTCCTGAGAGACACAGAACATCATTTTCATAAAGTGGTGGCAACTTCTGGAACCCAAAATCATATTGATTTTTTCATGTCTGTCTTCTTACATCTGTAATCCCCAGTGACTCCAACATCAGTATCAGACAGCACAAGCATTCATCTTTCAGTTTGCTGTCGAGTGAAACACCAGCAGCTGACAGCCCCTGCTTCATGGGCATCTATCTGCAGTGTAAAACTGCTAAATAGAATCTCATTCTGAAGCTGTCTCAGTTGGCATTTTTTTAATTTCAACACCTTTTTCATTACTTTATTGGTTTAAAAATAATGGTGACTACCAACAACATGTTCAAACTCACACTTCTCTGGGAGGTCCTTAGGTCCATCTCTAAAACCATGTTGTACTGCTGGATGTTCCTGTGTTGGCTGCACCTGGGGATCAGAAGCATTTTTGTCCCTACAATCCCCTGGTTAGCGACAGTATAACCCAAGCTGTCTGGAGGAAACGAAAGCAATACTACAAAACGTGTACAAAACTTTCCCAGCCTTTTCATTTGCTTAAGGGTACCTCCAGTATCATTAGCAGGACTCTTGGCACTACTGGACCTGTATTTCTCACATCTGCAAAAGCACTGACAACCTCTGCAGTCACTGAGCATCTGAGGCAGCATTGAACATTTAAGGCTTTTCCTTTCCTTGTTTGGGCCCTTCAATGACAATCCTGACACATACTATACATACACTGGTAACAAGAACTTGGTACCTCTATGCTCTATTATGATACCTCTATTTTTGGCAGTCTCTTTCTAAAGTATGGGTCTACCAGCCACTATTCCCTTCCCTGTCATGAGTCATATTTGCTTTCTCCAAACTTCCTAATCTAACAAAAAAAATCCCAAAAAACACCCCAAACCTCTATTTAATACAGACTGAAGATCCAGCTGCTTGCACAGTCATGGACAGGAGCAGCTTGCATACCAGAGCTTGGGAAGCACTTTTCAAGGAGACTCCATCTGCAGTAACTAACTCATTTAGAGCTCTAAAACAGCTTTTTCCTTCACAGGAATGTAGGGGAGTGTTTGTTACAAGGAGTCTGAAATTCAGCCTGATGGGCTTCCTGCCAGTTTTTATACAACATGTGCCTAACACACCACTGGTGGCCATGGTGTAGCTTTAGGTGTGTATCATCCTTGGTTCATGAGATAGGATGTGTTTCTAACACCCAGTTCCTCAGTCCAACCACACACAGCACCTCTGCTCCAGGATGGAGAGGAGGAGGGCCAGGAGGAAGGACATACCTTTCTCACCTCTTACTCAACTCACAGCCCAAACCCTTCTCTTCAGCAAAATCAGTTCTTTTTACACAGGTTTGACAGCAGCAGCCTGAAGGCAAGGTATCCACAATCCACCATGCTCAGATCTGTGTTTCAGTGCCCAGCCAACACACAGACCCAGCCATCCTCTGGGATTCCCAGAGCTGCCACCAGTGCTGGGACACTGCTCCACAATTGCAAAGTGCTCACGTAAAAATTGATTCAGCAGAAGCACAGATATCTGTGTTTGTGCTGTCTATAAAAGATAAGATGAATGATTTCTGATGACCATCTGTTAGAAATGGCTATTTAACATTCCCATTTCGACTGTTATTTCCATCCCTATTTACCAGACCCTGCGCTGTATATGCCAATGGTTAGAAGCATTATTTAAATTACAATATAGCATCACAACCACCACATTAAAATGCGGCATTTTTTAACATGCAGATTTGATAGAAGACAAATTCAAGCTTAAAAGCTATTTTGTACCGAGGTACAGCATTAAGCACCTGACTCAGGGAGTAGAGACTGACATGTACATGGGTGAAGAACCATTTACAAAGGGATAAGAAACTGACCAGCATTCAACCAGTACAGGGCAAAATCAAATTCCAAAAAAGGCACATTCTTCCTTCTTTTTTTCCCTCATTTGTTGGCTCTCATCTCATATTCCTCAAAATCCCATTTGTAAAGGTTTAAATTCTGCTGCACTGCTTCTTTTTTATCTCAGTATATGTATTATAGCTTGCTCAGTATCTTCTACTCTCTTTCTTCCTAATTTCTTTGTAAAAATATCAGCAAATTTTCCAGGAAGAGGAATAAATGTCAGAACTGGAGTGTAATCTGACATATTCCCACCTATTAGGATTAAACTATGTTTGACCCCCATGTGGTGGGCTTGATGTGGTTAAGATTAATGAGACAATTATTTCTAGCCAAGGTACAAGGCCTCCAATTGTTTCATTGTTTCAGTACTAACCACCACACTCCTTCTGCAGTGTTTGATACCCACAAAGTAATTGTGAGCAATTTTTCAGGAAGACATCATGAGTATTAGGCTTATTAAAAAAAAAAAATACAAAAAAATCCCCCAGATGAAAAGGAAATGGGCTAAGTTAGAGCCATTGGCCTTAAAGCTTTTCATTTGATAAACTCATGTTCCCACAAGATATTGTGCAGTACAGCACCATCAATTGCTGCTGTTCAGCTGCCCTCCCCCAGGGATCTGGGCTTACAGCTCCAAGCACCGACACCTTAAGGCACAGACAGTCCCCACAGACCCTCACAGGGAAGAGAAAACCCACACACATAGACAGGTTTCTACACAACAAGCTCTTCCAAGGTGTGTAGGTCTCTATTCCAACAGACTTCTCACAGCACAGCTCAGTATCTGTTAATATTGAATGCAGACATGGCTATTCTAGAGCAGCTGCAGCCTCACCCAAGTGCACAGCGAGGGACCAGGTGATGCTCTGCTCCACCACTCTTGAGCAAAGCCTAACAACTGCTTTAGGAGCTGTGTGCGTGCTGTGACACCTAGGCTCAGCAGAACAGGGAATGCTAGACTCCCAACAGAGCCCAGCTGGAGGAATTCAACCATTTGCTTAAGGTCAAACCACAGTTTTCTAAAGCATTTCAAAGCAGGGACAGTGGCAAGTTCCTCTGAGCAGTGTGTGTCTAGGAAACTTCCTGCGAAACCTCCATCTGTGCAACAGAGGGTTTATACCATGTAAAAACCTTGTACCACTGTGTTCCGTAGGAGTGGCTTAAGGGACAGGACTTCAGGTCTACAAAGACACCCGAAAAAAAGTGGAGATACACATCTTTGGAATCTCCACATCCTAAAAACCCAGAGTGTAATCTCACTTGAAGAGCTGGTACAATTGAAAAAATCTTTAAAGTTCTCAATATATAAGCTTATATAAGATGGACTTTAAAGCAGCAGCTTTTATAATATGCACTTCAGTTCACCAGAGGTAATCAGCAGGCATTTTTAACAAAGTTCATTATAAACCCCTTTTAAACATGAACTACATTTGAACTTCCATATCTTATATGGCAATGATTCGCTTCAGTTATTCTCTTAATCCAAATAAAGAAAATGGATGAGCCATAAAGACCTCCAAACCAGGTAATCAGAGCAAATGCTTTAAATTGAGGTAGAGCTGCAGAAGTCAAACTTTAGGCTTTGTTCTGATTTGAGGAAGTTAGTTTTGCTGCTTTGTTCAATTTTAGCTGAAAATGTAAAACGCGGAAGCATGGCTTGCTCTAGCTCTGGTCCCCAGCCCTGGTTGGGGTTGTCTGAGCTTCACTGATGGACATCACCAGCCCAGGAGCAGGACTCCCACATCATGGGAGCAAGTGCCTCCAGAGGAACAGGCTGTTCCACATCCCCAGCCATGCCTGCGCTCACCTTCTGCTCACCAACAAAACTCACGGGAGATGCTGCACACCTGGCACGAGACTGAGCACGAGGATGAGTCAGGCACACAGGTACTCAACAGGTACAGCATCACCAGCTGCTGCACAGGGGCTCCCCTGGCCCTCTTTTATTTTTATGGCAAGTGAAAAGCAGCCTAGTGCCCTACAAACCTCTGCCACGTTCGCCAGAGCACAAGGGTGATAAAAATGACAGAGCTGCTCTTCGGGAAAAAGATTCAGAGAAGCCACACACTGCTAAGGGCTTCTGGGCACCTCTGTGTGGGAGAGGGAGTACAGCTCAAATTCAGCAAACCACACCACCCCTCACAATCCTCTCCGCTGATTTTGGGAGGAGAGGCCTCAGTTCCCCATAAACCAGCAATCAGAGCAAATGTCACCTGTCCCAACTACAAGAACTGCTGCATTCTGGAAAGGTTTTGCTGTCATCTTCAACAACAGCAGGATCAATCCTATCAGATGTAAACTCCCTGGCAGAGTGGTAACCACAAGGTGACATTCCCTAACTGAAGTTGCACTTTGCAATAATCATACTGTGAAAGTGAATAAAAATACTTTTAAAAGTTAACAGCTTTTTCCTTTTACATCAGCAGTCTTCAAAAATGTTATGATTATTTTTTTAACATTCAAAGCCAATCAGACAGATATTACAAGAAGAAAATACCTGGAGTTTAGTTATCAAATTTCCTTAAGGGAAAGAGTTAGAGATTTTAATATTAATCTATCTCTTACTTTTAGCATTGAATTCAAGATTCCATCAAACAGAAAATAAAATGCAAGCTCCCTATGACTTCAATAGAGCCTTTAGTTGAAAGAAACAATCTTTAACATTTAACAGAACATAAAACTAGCCAAGCTGGAAACACACGCATCTTGCCAGTGCTCTAGCAAGGGGTAGTTTCCCTCATTAACCAGAGTAATGACACATTTGTGAGGTCTCTATGCCCACCACTAAGTATGTGGCAAGCTAATGAGACTCTGCTGAGGGTTCAGCCTGTGGCTGCAGCACAGCCTCTGTGTGTGAGACATGGATGATGCTGAGCTTGGTACCTTACCCCTTACTGCAGAAATATCCATTGGGGAAACGGAAGGGAAGATGTGTAAAAACTTCCACAGCCACCTTTAGCTATCGGGAACAAGGTAGAAGACACAACGTTAGAGTTAACAATCAATTCTGCAGAATTGATATTTAATCAGTCGGGAAGTGATTGCATTTGGTGCAACTGGGAGACCGAAGCCTGTCTGTAAATGATTTTGTCAACGACAAGGAAGAGTCTGTAGGAAAATTTCTTAAATCTTATCCCCTTGCTTAGAATAACCAAAAAAATGCATTTATATGTTCTTTTGGATCAAAGCCAGAGGAGGAAGGGGAAACAACCAGCACAACATGAAACACAGCGAGCAGAGGTGGGATGGCATGGATTCTGCAGGGGCAGTAGCACAGCTTCACAGCCCACGGTCCTGAGCTCTTGGCAGTCACCCCCAGGGCAACCAACAACTGCAATTAAAATTTCCACATCAATGAAAACTTAAATGTATTTGCATCTATTCATACCTGTTATCTGCAAAATCTACTGCAAGTGTTTAACTTACTGCCCTGTTTATAACATGGCTTAATTAGGCCCCAAGGGTGACTTCTAATCTAATTTACACCAAATAAATCCTAAATCACCGGCACTCACTCAGATATACTCCAGAGTAAACAAGGTAAGAAATTACACAAAATGCCTAACACAAACATTTTTGTTTCCTGGGTTTGTAGTTGCCAAAATCTTCTATTAATTCCTCTCAAGCAAAGTTTTAAATCGTTTTTTCTCTACAGACTCGATTCACCACTTTGCAGTGCAGTCTATAACCTGCTGGTTTAGCCTAGAAAAACTGCAGGTACAGGGCACTGCTGCTCTACGATCACAGAACTACTGACAAGAGGGAAAGATTAATCCACGCTGAGTGCCATGCTGCTGCTGACAGACTGTTAATGCTTTAGTTGATTTAAGTTAAAGTTTGTGTAGCTGTTTCTGTGACTGAGTGCAGGTGAACCAGTGCTGTCCCCCAGCACACCTCTGACACAACCACTGCTCAGGTGCCCAGGGCAGGGGCTTCCTCCTGGTGAGGGTTCATTCAAGAAATCAGTTCTTGCCTGATATGAGCTCACTCGGAATGATTTCCAGCTACAAGTGGGATCAGAGCCCTGCCTTCTCTCTGTTTGCATTTTGCTTGGAGCAGATAAATGCAGGGGACACACAGGGATCCACAAGATCCCTCCATCCCTGCTGCGCTTCCCCGAGACACACCAGCACAGCCACAGCCTCCTCCAGTGCTGCTGCCAGCCGCGCTGCCTGTCGCCTGGAAAGGCAGGAGAAGGCGTCTGACATGCTCTTCTCCTGTGCCCCAGAGAAATGCATTATCTGCCCAATAAACCTGGTTATCTATTGAACAGACAAGCCGCAGTCCTGCGAGCCTCCTCAAAATCAGGTTGGGTATGTCCCAGCAATGGTATTACACAACCCTGCCCGATTCATCTTTTTATTCAAAACCACTCTTTACAGAAGACAAATGAAAAGCTGAAACAACAGAATCCCTCATTGCTCCCAGCATTCTTCATTGCTAGCAAAACTGTTCCGGTAACAGTGGAAGACAAATGAGATTATTTCAAGGCTGCAGGCATAAATTATGAATATAAATGTTACGAAATAAGTTCCTTCACGCTGCCCCTTCTCACATGCGGTCAGGGAAGCAAAATGTGTGCAGGGAGATGAACAGGATAAAGTTAAACAGCATTTTAAGTCTTGCCCTCAGCAACTAACACTTGGTGCATATATATATGTGGGTGTATTTTTATATTATTGGGGGTTTTTTATTTATTTTTAAGATTGGGCCCAGGCAAAACCCCTGCTTTCAAATTTTTCCTCATTTCTCAACACCTGGGCAATTAAAATTAAAGCAGAGGTTCACTTTACAGGACTATAGCCCTGGAGTCCCTCATTTTTTAAAAAGTTTGATCTGTAAAGCCTGAAACACACAGCGCTCTGAGGTTTTTTCCCATTATCATTTTTCAAAGCTTGGCTCTGGGTTTGGTTTGGAGGGGTTTATTTCTCTTTAATTTCTATGTTAAAGTGCTGAGAGGTACAATAAGAATAGGTGCACACTGTTACTATTGCGACTCCTCTGTGGATTTATTTGAAAAACAGTAGAAAGGCTAAAATGAGTAAAGACTGTAGTTTTCCTCTTCATTAAACTTCTCCTCATCCATGCATAAACACCTAATTCTCCACTGAGCTTCCCAGAGTATTAAAGTCATTTGAGAAAAAACGCAGACAGCATCTTACTTACATTTTGTTTTACAAAAACAGTTACAGCTCTGCAGCAGGACGGCAGCAGCAACAGGCACTGCCACCACCCTGCTTGGAAAGGAAAGTTACCCAGCTGACAATCAGGCTGGAAGTGTTCCAGAAGAGAAGACAAGACAAGAGATGACCTTCTCCCAAGAAATCCAATTGCAGACTCATGGAAGGGTTTGGGTTAGAAGGCACTTAAAGCTCATGTCATTCCAACCCCCTGCCATAGTCAGGGACATCTTCCTCTGGACCAAGTTGTTCCAAACCTCTTCCAACCTGGCCCTGAACATTTGGCAATCTGGGCAATGTCTTTCAGTGACCCTTGTCCCGTCACTCCAGGCCCTTGTCCCAAGTCCCTCTCCAGCTCTCTTGGAGCCCCTTTAGGCACTGGAAGGTGCTTCTAAGTTCTCCCTTTTCCTCTCCAGGCTGAACAGTCCCAGCTCTTCCAGCCTGTCTCCACAGCAGACGTGCCCAAGGACTCAGAGGAGCTTTGTGGTCTCTTCTGGACTTGGTCCTTGTCCTTGGACTCACTCCATAACCCCTGCACTCCCTCCAGGAAAAAGCAGCAGGGCAAGGAAGTTAATGAACCCTTGTTAGGACAGCACACCCAGCCATTTTGTAGGGCAGCTTCTGAATACTGAGCACAAGGGGAAGGCGGAGGAGGCACAAAACACTCCAGTCAGCACAAGGACACGGAGCCCAGGCACCGGGACAGAAATGTACACACAGCACTGAGGCTCTCCAGAGCTCACTCAGAAACCCACCCCAGGGGATGTCCTACTGCAGGAGGGGCTCCAAAACATAAATTGTTTTATGGTTGCCACTGCTTAAGTGTAAGTTTCCATTTTTTTTTTTTTTAACTTCCACGGACCTGCCATCAAGTTTTCCGCTCTTACAGATAAACAGCAAAATCACAGCAATTATAAACTTGTTGTAAAGTTGTAGCTCACTTTGGAACACACATGCTACTTTGATTCTGACAACCACGGTAATCACAACTTTCTGCACTTATAATGTATCCCTGGATTTAACATTGTATCTAGAAAAACATAGCAATATCTTAGAATTAGGTTTAATCCACCAGCCTTTTAGTTCAAGGCTGGTTGAACAAAATAATGAACATGTAGTTATGGAAAAAACAATGCACTGAATGATTATGGATTGGAACCTGAAAAAAGCAGTACTTTCAATAAAATATTACTTCTTAAAATCTATCCATTGCATTGATTATACAATCTCACAACATTTTTTCCTACTTAAATATTAAAAATCACATTAAAAAGTTGAGGCATTAGTTATGGATGTTGATTGCTTTGTTCTAAAGTCAGCAACAGTTGCTCTGTTAAGCTTCTTCAGCCTCAGGAAACATTTACCCATTTGACTTTCACCACGCCATTTGCACAGAAAATAACAACTGCCATAGAAACAAACCTAGAAAAATAAATTCTAAGAAATATTACAGTTGAGAACTTCATATTTTATGCGACAGCTGGAGCACAACAATGTTTTGAAGGGAAGCAAGAGTCAGTGCCTTTATCCAGATATTCTGCTCATGGATTCCAGCCTTTACTCAGATAAAAGGATTCCTATGATTACGTTAAGCATGGACTATCATTAAGATAAACCAATAAAAGCCAATTAATGCCACAACACACCACACGTGGTTTCTATACAACATTTCTTTGATGGCTACACACAAAGATAAGTTGTTAATTCTAGCAATTAGCAGTTTCCATGCTTTGTTAAGGTAATGGCACTAATCCAGAGAGAAAAAGGTAATTCATGAAGGAAGATCCCACCATGGCCATTAGCAATCCAGCCAACAAACTGCTGCTCTCCTAAAAAAACCACCATAGCAGTGCACAATCCAGGGATGCTTTTTCAGGTAAAATTTAAGTATCAGCCATCATATTTAAGATAATGAGGCCATCTCTACCATCCCACACCTCCTCCAGTTTCCAGTAACAACATGAACCTTTGCTGTTATAGTTCATGATATTACCCCAGCTAAAACAGCTTGCTAAAATCACACCTCTGTAACTCTGAGTGGCTCATTTATCTAAATTTAATAATTTCAGTGCAGGTTCTGACACCAAAGTTTTGCTGTTGTTTTAGACCAAAAGTTAAAAGCAGTGAAAATCCATCAGTCTCTGACTTGCACTGGGATCTGTATTTAAATCATGGGAGATCAACTTAGAACCACAAAATGGTTTGGGTTCGCAGAGACCTTAAAGACCATGTCGCTCCAAATCCCCTGCCACCAGCTGGGATACCTTCAAATAGACCAAGTTGCTCCAAGCCCCATCCAGCTTGGCCTTGAACACTTCCAGGATATCCATGGCTTCTCTAAGAAACCTGTGCCAGGGCCTCACCACCCTCACAGAGAAGAATTTCTTCCCAATATCCCATCTAACCCTCTGCCGGTGTGAAGCCATTCCCCCTTGTCCTATCACGGCGTGCCCTTGTCCAAAGTCCCTCTCCAGCTCTCTTGAAGCCCCTTCAGGTACTGGAAAGAGCTCCAAAGTCTTCCCAGAGCCTGAGGATCAGTCATTAACCTTCTTCCCAACAGTTCAGCATTGGCTCAGCACAGCTACCATATAAGATGTTAACAATCATGGTATCTTTGCTAAAGGTTAATCACATCAATTCCTTTTTTCTAAAGCAGAGATAAAGATCTATTGGACTGTTCATTGCTCCTCTCTCAAAACAGAGGGGAGATTGCTGAGAAAAATCCTCAGTTAATCACCTGGAGGAATGAAAAAGCAGGGAATTTTACATTATTAATGAAAATCCAGGCAATTAGATAAGTAATAGCTTCCTTCCATTGCATAATACAGTTAAAGTTGCTTATAAGGCTTCCTGATGGACCACATTTCAAGCCAAATTAGAGCAGCTTTCCCAGTTATAAGTCTTGTCTTATGCACTCGGGAGCTGAAGGGTTCATCCGTGACTGTCATTAAAACTGAACTGCTGTGGTTTATTTCATCCTGCAACTTTTTAATGTTCTGGTGGATTATGAAGGTTATCCTTCTCACATATATTTTACATCAAAAACATGAGAGAGATGCACCTCACCACAGCTCCTTATTCAAAATACTCAACCGAATCCCCGAATATTAATCCAAGTCCTAGATCTGAATGAAGCCAAGAAGGGTTGATCTGAATGCAGGCATCCCTCATCCTAAGTAAATCTAAATCTCCACCCCCATCCTGCCAGCTACAGACTCTCAGGTGAATTACCAGAAATTCTGCTGGGAACATGAAAAAATTATTGAAGAACTTCAATCAAGCCCAGAATATTTCATTAAGCTGTCTCAGTTGCAATTAGAGTTTTCAGATAAAAAAAGTATTTTGCATAAGGATGCTGGGAAAACTTTTAGACATTCAAAAGACAGAATCTGTCCCTATGGGTGTAGATATGCAATTCAGAAAGTGGGAGGAAGGACTCATCTGTTGTAAAGTCAGAGGAAGAACTGAAACTCACTCTGCAATACCAACAATCTTCACAAAGTGAAATATCTCTTAACATAGTATTATGAAAATAAATATGGATCTTGGGTAGCCTTTCCCACTCAGTGGACTTCGGTTTCCCATATGAGGAATGGGCACAGTTTGCTGTGTTAAACAATTCCTCTTCCATTTGGCACACGACAGTCTTCACTGAATATTCCTGGGTCTGTGCTATGCAGCCTTGCTCACTTGTGACAAAACTTCAGATAATTTAAAATATAAAAACAATTATGACACACACAAACAGATAATATTCAGAGGAAATACATGATGTCTGGTGAAAAAAAAACCTAAAAAAAAAGAGTGTGCAAATCATGTATGTGAAGTGTACTCTAACTTACTGGTCTCTACAAAAAGCATTTTTTGTAGTTCTGGTACTCTTCGCTCAGAAATGACCAACAAACAGAATAATGAAACTACTAAATGTCAGGATGTGATATACTGGCAGAATTTATAACATGCTAGCACACTTGCACAGCATTATGTTCATTTTTAGTAAGTCGTGCTACTTTTTACAATAACTCACACGTATTAAAAGATGTAGCTTCCTGACATCCCAATGAAATCAGGAATTCTTTTTAGATTTCATTAATTCAACCACAACATTTATTACAATAGTAATAAACAAAAGCTCCACTTTCAAAAAAAAACTAGATAATATACTCAAGGAACATAACAAAGGAAGAACTGCCTACATCACTGAGCTCAGCCCCACAGCCACAGAAAGATGTGGTGGAATTTTAACCACAGTTAAACATCTCTGCAAGTCTCCTCAAGCACTACCAGCAACTCCAAACACCCAGTAGCAAACCAAGCCCAGAGTAAAACACAGTAGTCAGGACAGCAGAGTGAAACAAACACACAACAGATCATGGGCACCACCATCCTTTTGGGTCAAACACCCCGATGATCCTGGAACACGCATGACCCCATGTGCTACAGAAGAAAGCCAAAAATCTCATCTTTCTTTGCTCAAGATGAGCATGCTTTCCAATCCTAAAGCCTCATAATCCAATTAACCCCAGCCCAGAGACACCAGCATATATCTGCTGTGACCTAACTTTAACACACTGTAGACAACATAACCAAACTCCACAAAAATCCATATACTCATGGTTATATGCCAAAGAGTGAAACTCCCTTGGGTACAGCAGCAGAGAGGGAGAGATTTCAGATACAAAATTTCTCAGACTGAGATGCCATTCCAGGACATCTCTCATTATTGTTTAAACCCTCAGTTTCCAGGCTAAAATAACTTTTGACAAACATGTGCCCAGGTCAGCTGTTGTCACATCGCTCATCTTGAGATGTGGAGTTGATCTTTCCTTCACCTTATCAGTTATTTATGGAGCAGTAGGAGACAGCATGGAAGAGGGAAGAGAAGCAAACAGGGCAGAACCTTCACATCACCTCTCACAATGTCTGGAATGACATATACAACACATTCCCAACATACATATTCCTCAAAGCATCTTAGGAACAACTGCTAAGGTTCAAAATAAAGTTTTTGTCCCTGCCTGCAACAGGGAGCTTAGATCCAGGTGGTCTTTAAGGTCCCTTCCAACCCAAACCATTCTGTGATTCCTGTGATTACTGGGACACAGAACTCAAGCTTGCAAATACAACCCCAAACCCTGGGGCACTGGACCAATCGATAACGCGACACAGCCTCACACCACACAAACATTTTGATTTTCCTGAGGCTTTACCTGTGACAATTTCACAGGTGTACTCCAACATTTCCACATATAAAGCTCTGCCTTGGCATCCTTTATAGTGCAGTTACCTGTTCTGAACTAAATCGATGGAGTGTTCAAAACAGACCTGAGTGTTTTGTCTGATACATCCCTTTTACTTTTACACTTTCTCCTCAAGGACAACTTCACACATTGTGAAAGAGCATCTTCATTTCTTCTGGTAACTATCTGCTTTAAAGTTGTCTGTAAGACTGACAAAGATTCTATCACCCTGAACCATTTCGATTTGCATGGGTTTAATACCAATTTTCATACAGACTTATCACACAGAAGGAGCATTTCCTGCTTTCCTCCACGTGTCCTACAGACTTTCCAAACTTCCAGCAATCCCTTTTCAGAAAGCAGAAGTCAGAAACAGGTCCTCAGTGCACTTATATATAAAATGGCTCAGAAGAGCCTGGTGTAGCCACGTGCTTATCAAGGGCCCTTTCCCTGGATCAGCAGTGGTGGGAAACACACTAAAAGTATTTTTATTTAAGTCTCTTCCTTCCTTCCAATTCGTTTAGCAACAGGTCACTTGACTGCCCAAAAACAGTCCTTAAGTGCAAATACAGGGTTTTGTCATTTCTCCACTACTCCACTGCAGTACAGCTGGCAAATTAAATATTTAATACAAAAGTCCTCAATATTTAATTAGGGACAAATAGCATTCTTTTGCACTTTCCTTGGATTTGAAAACAACCTTTCCTACTCTACCGACACATGAACATTTAATATGACAAAGACGTATTTAAAGTTATTAGAAGTCTGTTGATAACAATATTACAACAAATTAATGTCTTGTCAGACCACTGCACATTACAGTCTTACTACTTTACCCAAAAATGGATTAAAATAATAATTTTGCTGGTTTCAATCAAGTAACAAGGAAAATACACTTGGCAATTCAGGAAAATATGGAAGAATTTTGAAACAAAACGTTAAAGATGTCATTTATTCTCTCATAGCATGTTTATAGTGAAAGGTATAATTGAAAATATTTCAAATACTTATTAAATAACTAAATCTGTCATAGCACATTTATAGTGAAAGGTATTATTCAAAATACTTTAAATACTTATTTAATAACAAAAAAATCATATAAACTTTTTTATATGACATGGCTAGTATTATTCAGAGATTCCTGCCTATTTTGATGACAGTGCCAGGTGCTGTAACATCAGGAGGCAATTCCACATTAAAAACGGTAGCTTCCACCACACAAAGCTTTACCAACACAGACTGGACCTGTTAGTGTCAGAATTCTTTGCTATTGGGTAAAAAACTTCCAATACTGTTGATTATGCAACTAACACAATCAGACAGCAATCCATGATATTTCCACCTAGAATCAGAGGATGAAGGAGTCATTTCAGGGCCGCTTCACCTCCCTGACATGTATTTCCAAGGATGAGGACCTGAACCTTCACTATCTTTTATAAAATCAAATTCAAAAGAGTCTCTGGAAGCAACTTTTTTCATTCTAAAATTACAATCCTACACACTGGAAAATGCAAGTAATTAGTAAATTATCCAGCACTAGTTGTAAATCAGTTATCTAATTTTCCCACACATAATTTACATAGGTCTAAATGAAAAAAGATCATACAGGCACTTTGCAACTCTAAGAAACCTTGGGGGTTTTAGTATAAAGACAAAAAAACTCCCAAAGCGCTCAGTTTTTTCTGTTTCTCTGTGTTTATGTGACATGTCTAATTTTGGTACTTCACCCACCAGGCTGCCAGAATGGTCGGTAATTGGAATGACAGCCAGGACACACCTGAAACCTGAACTACCAGGAACTGCCAAGAACTTTGAAGACATCTTTTCAGCTCAAGAATCAATTATCTTCTCTGAATTCAACCTTCACAACATCAAAGACGACATTAATTTTAACAGGAAATACATGTCAAATAACATTAGTGCATCCATCATCATCATCATCAAGCAGTGTGTTATCCTCGCTCAACGTCAGCTTGTTTTGAGGGAAGGATCCCTGTCAGAGGTTGCCACGATGGAGCTGTGACAGTAATGAGGAAATTGATTAAGAAACACTTGAAGGTAGCACTAGGTTCTTGCCAGCAGCTCTTTGAGGTGGCTTCTGCTCAGAACAAACCCTTGGGCAGTCAAAAAAACGCAAGTTTGGCAGCAGCACTTTGTAGGCAGAAGAAACCAGGGCAGGAGCAGCTTCTCCCCAAAGGCCCAGGAGAGGGATGTGCCCTCAAATGCATCTCCTGCACGTGTCCTGCACGTGTCCAGCACTGCCTCCAGCACAGTGCTCAACTAAGACATCTCTGCTGCTACTACTGAGCCCCAACTCCCTTAAAATTAATTGCTCCTCTTGGCTCTGTAATTCATGTTTTTCTTTTCATTCTACCACTCTGCTAATTATTCCAAACAAGAACACTCTTGAAATAATGTCCATAAAAACAAACATCTTAAATATGAGGTGATGGGACATGGGATATGATTTCCCAGGTCAAAGCAGACAGCCATCTGGGTTGTTTATTTTCAGAGGCTTTTTTTTTTTTGGTTTGGGATTTGTTGCGGGGAATTGAGGGGTTTGTTTGCTTGTTTGTGTTTTTGTTTTCATTTGGTTTTCATTACATGTATGAAGTAGAAAGTATACTCATGTCCTAATGCCTTTGAACAGAAATTGCTTTATAAGCCAACATATTATTTATACTGTAAATTATTAACCTCTTCTTCCCCTTTCTCCCCTTAACAGTGAAATTACAGGAACAAAAACTTTGATTTGATTACGTGTAAACACCTACACAGGGATTTCTACCACCTGCCTTACTGGAGTTGAAGGCCAATCTTCCACACTGCTGAGTAGCTCTAGTTTTCTTCCATATAATCAAAACCCATTATTTAATCTCCAAAGTCCCATCACACAAACATTTACTTCTTCTATTAAAGAAGGCAAGGCCGAACAAATATTCCCAACACTTGGTGGAGAGGTTTGCAATAATCCTGAGCTCCCCATGGGATCTATTCTAGGGGTAGCTCACTAAAACACTGCTCTCCCACATTGACAAATCTCTCACAGAAGATGCTCCAATTCTCAAGTTCAAAGTCATGCGGGGCTTTTAAATTCTGTTTACTACCTCAAAAGATTTTTCTGAACAATTTTATAACCTGCTTCAAGATCTGTGATGGCATTTAGCCCATTCTGGACTTTTACAGCAATTTTCCACTTGTTTTTAAACAGCCTAACATTACCTATACCTACACCACAGAGTGTGATGCTTGTTGCCATGTAATTGTACGTGCAATTGCTTCTACAGAGCTGAAGTTTCTTTCCTGTAAATACCTTATACATTATTTAATAGTATATATTGATACCAAAGTACCTATATTTAGTATCCTTATAAATATATTATTAACTCCCTGCTTTACAAGGGCTGGCTTCAGTTCATTCTCATCTCTACAACTGCTGCCACCCGAGTATTGCCGTGGTGTGGTCAAACTCTAAAGTAGCAAGAAAGAACCAGGAAGGACAAGGTGAGGTGGAAACATGAGCAGACACATTCCTGAGTCAGGCAACCAATTAAGCCTCTGTAGAAGAGTAAGTATTTGGACACATATTTTTTTGCATCCAAAACAATAGTAAAGCAGGGCAAATGATGACAAATTAAACTAAACACACTAACAATTCGTATCTATTAAACAGATTATGCAAATTCAGTTGTATTTAATGTTATCACACCTCATTTGTTTTAGTTACTTCAAATATTCATGTTTTAACAGAATAATTACTCAAAGATTCTGGCAGAAATACAGGCATATATTCAAAGAAGCTAAAGATGCACAGAAAGAACCTTTTTGGACTAATGTGCAGCTTGCCAGCGTCTCTGCTCGTGCTCCTGCAGGAGAGCTGAGGATGTGGCTGCGTGTGCCATGTCAGCTTGGCACAGGGAGCAAAGCTCCTCCAGGGAGCACCGATTCATCAATCCAGTCGCTTGTGACACCAGCAGCAATCCCAGCACACAACAGCAGCCATCACTCCTCAGCAAATACGGAATATTGAGACATAAAAGTGCTAAATAAGTTAGAGATGCTCTGTTGAACACCGAGGGCAGTCTGCCTTGCAGGATCCTCTTCACTACCCACAGCATCCCTCACTGCTCTGGAATTGTTCCAAGTATATTCCACAGATCAGACAGAATAGTTCACTCTTTTTTTCCTAACCAGAAGTATTTCCTCATCGTTATTTCAAGAGAACAGAATTTTAGAGTCATCCTGAAAAACAAAAAAAATACCATGTACTGTCAGAAAATGTATTTCTTAGATTTCCTTACTTGCCCTCACTGTGATGTTGGCTGTGTTTTTGGAAATGGAACTACTACTGAAAAAAAAAAAAAAAAACACCTTCCAAGGCTAGTAAAATGAAACACTTTTGTAAGGTAAAAAACATTTCCCTCATAGGAACAATAACTTCAGACCAACCTAACTGGGGCAATATCAAAGTAGGAGAACACCGCAGCAGAAGACCCACAGCCTGCAAGAGGGGAAATAGGAGGATGAAAGTCTTTTCCTTTCCTTAGATTTGCTATCAGTTATCCTTGTAGCTTCAACTGCCGCAGGAAAAAGGATTTCATTTGTTATTACTTGTAAAGCATACTAAATTTTGAAACAATTACAGAAGTCTGAACTTTATTGCATTTTAAAACGTGGATGTTTTTCAAGGGACTTTTCTCTTTTTACTAGTAAGATGAAATGTTTAGCATCTTCACACCAGCAGTGCTTTCCCATTTTCTGCGATTATGGAAAGGTTACAGAACATACACATGAGAAAACTTTGAAACCCAGAGAGAAACAAGTATATACACACAACTCTTCCCTTCACAGGAATACCAACATGGGAGAGTAATTCCTTATACAGTATGAGGCACAGAAATCAAAACTGCGCATCAGAGAACTTGGTCCCTCCCAAGTACTTTTCAATATTATCACATAGAGTTCAGTCCCATCATGCTGCACTTGTTATCCACTACTCAGTACTGCAAAGGATTTCAGGGTTTCCAGTATTTGGGCTGTGGTGTAGACAGAGCATGGCATGGGATGAAGGCTTTCCGTAACGTCAAAAGAAAATAAAAATGCCATTTAGTCTTATTTTCAATTATTCTGCAAAAGTGTTAAAGGCCTTTGCAAACATAGCTTTTTCTGTTTCTTAAAGCTCCATTAGCACAAGTGTCTCCATCTGAGATACACACCAGTGTGAATGATTTTCCATCTCTAAGTACTTCCAGGTACTAGGGACGCTACGTAACTCTGAACACTCCAACTCCAGGGCCTTAAAGAACTCAACACAGGGAAGGAAAAAGAGACAAAGAGTGAAGCACAAGTATTTCTACATTAAATCATGAAATTATTTGCCTGTGCCCACACTGCAAACCAGTAAAAAGGCAATCTAGGCTGCAGAACCCAGAAGCTCCCCCCAGCGATGTGCTCAACCCTGTTAGGCCACATTAACTCAGTTTTAAACCAGAAATGACTGCCTTTGAGTGCTCCAAAACTAAATCAATCACTGATTGACTAGTGAGAAGGTCCTGATTTATAGTGTGCCTGAACTGACCTGAAGTAAGTGGCAGCTGTGACTAAAAGAGAGGATCAGTGAAGCCAGAGATTAAGCTCTGTTTCAATAGAAACAGCCTTCCAGGATACCTTTCACAAACGAGCACATTTTAAAAACTCAGGCTGTGAATTACTTAAGAAAAGGATGATATGAAAATCTGGAATACCAAAATAATATTAAAAGATGGAAGCAAGTCTGCTACTTTTGCTTTTTCATTTTTGCCTAAATTCTTTCCAGGCACTTTGATAGTCTATTTCCAGACAGTGCTTCTGTACAGAGGGAAATTCATTTAAAGCTACAGAGAGGACCACTAGCTTTTGCATTCCCATTTTTGTCAACACGAAACCTCATACTGATTCAGGGGGTTTCCCAACATTTTCGCATTTTGCATTTCCTCTTTCGGATGTGTCCATGAAAAGAAGCAACGAGAGGAAAAAGGGTCAAAAGAGAATGAGAACAGAGAAGCTGTCAGCCCACTGAAAGGTCTCCACTTGTGGTTCTATTTCATACACATTTGTCTTACAGAAACTAAACTTTATTACCATCATTTTTCATTAGAATAAGGATATCCATGTGTTACAACTTCTTAGTGGTTATATGGACTGGGTAAGTCACACCACACCAGGTACCTGTCATTGTGACATGGTCTTAACCAAGGACCAGTGATTAGCAATGAGTATTTTAAGTATTTGTGTCTGGAATCACAGTTTCTACACAGCTGGGTACAAGATTCAGTAGAGGAGACCCCTTATACAGAGACAGTCATGTCACCAAAGAGATGTAGGAGAAGGGTTTTGTCCTTCATTGAGGCAAGGAGTAATTAAGTTATCTGCTAAATATAGGAAATGATACACGTTTGGATCGGCACAGAACTGTAGAATTGTCAAGGTTGGAAGAGATCTTTAAGATCATCCAGTCCAACTGTCAGCCCAGCACTGCCACTGAAACCCCTAAATCTCATCATCCAGCCCCCCTGAACACCTCCACGGACGGTGACTGCACCGCCTCCCTGGGCAGCCTCTTCCAATGACCACCCTAACAGTGAGAAACTTTGCTCTTATATCTAATCTGAAGTTCCCCTATCTCAACTTAAGGACATTTCCTTGAGCCCTCTCACCTGCATAAATAAACTGAAAAAGCATCATCTGTTTTATTTGACTGGTCACACTAACCCCTGGATAAGAAAAATAAACTCAATTATAGTTAAAAGGTTAAATTTGTCTGCATCTTTCATCAGACTGGCCATAAACACCAGCATACTCACGAATATTCTCCAGTTAACACTATGGGAAGCATCAAGAATGCAAGAGGAACACTTGACCCCCACCACATTAAGAGAGGCTCCAACACATCACATAGACAAACCTTTCCAGTTTAACCTTTGCAAATGAACAAGGAAGTGAAGAATTTCTCTCATTTCTCCATCCAGGATTTTACTATTTCAGGTCTCGTAGATAAATGACTGTTTGCATTTTGCCTTAACTCTTTTGAACTAAGCATGATCTCTAGTTCATGTATTTCTTTCAGCATAGCAAATCTATTGAGTGAGGGCAGCCAAGACCTGGCAGTGGGTGCCCTTGCTCGTGACCCAAGTTTTCCAGAGTGTGCAAAGGCTAAACACACTCCTCTGCCGGTGCTGCCAAGGTTAGGGGATTCCTCCCAACTTAACGATCAGGATGAATAAAAAAATGTTGGTAATGAGAAATGCTCTCCATTATAGAAAACAAAATACTGAAAAGCATATTTGACTCTTGAGCATCCCCAGGGAATTTATTTACAGCATCTTGTCAAAATGAAACATGAACAGTGGCGTCCTGAAAAGCAAACATTTTTTTTCCCAATCTCTTTGGATGTTTCTTGTACATCTCTCACACTGTTTTCCTATTGGAAGCCCTACTTCATTAAGTGAATCAAAGCCATTGTCATCCCTTATTCAAGTATCTTCACAAACTGCTTGTTCTCACGGCATCTATCAAGTGTACTGTTAATGATTATGGGGAGATCAAGTTTATCTTTTGGTCTTCAAGCAGGTAGTTCATCACTCAAACTTAGTACTATTGGACTATAGCTAAATGTTATCTGAGGTCCATAGTTCTATAATTTACTTCCTTCTCTCTCCCCTTTTCCTCTTTCCCTCTGCATGGTTTTCTCTTAGAAAAATGGAAACTCTTAGAGATTAGGCTTCCCTACTTAAAATTGAACACAGTATGTTATACTCTGGGCACTGCTCAAAGGCATAGCAAATATTCAAAA